>PVLA01003434.1:0-213267 GCA_004027455.1 Hydrochoerus hydrochaeris
TGAATCTAAGTGGTTACCTTTGTTGTTCTTTGTGGTGGTTACTATTGTGTTGGTCCTGTAGACTTTTGAGTCAAGACTACTTAAAAACTGCACAAAAGAGAAGTGGCTATCATACGTTTGGAAGATTATGACTAAGCAGTATGGTTTCAATTTTGTTTAGGTACTAATGATGATTTCTTGAAAAGCTGTTCCAACTCTGTGAGCCTTTGGGTGCTGGAAAATCTCATTCTACTCCAGTCTATAAATGAAAACAATGAAAAAACTTGAAGCTTGAAGATAGTTGCTCGTCAGCAAATTCTGTCCTCCTGGATTGCCTAGCACTGTTAGCCTAGCATTTCACTTATCTGCTTGCATGTTCATACTATGTTCTTTCTAGTATACCCAGGAAATACACAACTTATGTCTGTAGCCTATTTATTGAAAGACAATCAGTTAATTCTATGTGCATTACCAATCTCATGATAGTACACCAGGCAACAGGCCAAAGATAAAATAAGCCTTTACATCCTTTTGCTGTTTATTCTTCTTTCTTGATCTACAATTGTAAAGACTGGCAATGTTGATTCCAGGGGCAAATTGGAGATGATTTCTTATCCGAACTTAAAATTCTAACTTTTAATTTCCGCCTCTAAAACTAAGAATTTAATCAATCAAATCAATCATGTCCTAAATATCTTTTTAGACATCATATTTTATCAAAATCTTCTCTTCAGAGTTTATCATTATTCAGCACTCTCTGAAGCACTTTATGTCCAAAAAATCTTTCTCTTTTTTCTAATTAATGTGAATTGCAATGATTGTTATTTGATCTAGGATTCATCTCTACATCTCTTAGTGAAGAACGTTTTTGTCTTCTTGTGCTGGAGATTCAATCCAGGCTCTTTGCACTGAACTGCACACCCATCTGATTTTTCATTTTGAGACAGTCTTGCTCAGTTGTTAAATTGCCCTGGCTGGAAGGGAACTTGAGATCCTCCTGTTTTAGTCTCCAGAGTGCCAGGATGACAGGCATGTGCCATCAAACCTGGCTCAATGAAGACCTTTTTAATCTTACACCTACTGTCAATTTGTATTTGAAAAATTAGCCTTCTATTTAGAAATTTGGTGAGGGAGAAACATCTCCACAAAGTGCCAGTTATTGCTTGCAGCTAAGAGTACTGCTTTCTTGTTGCAGGAGCTTTGCAGTCTTTGAGATCTCTGAGCATCTCTTCCATTCAAAGAAGGAGCCCATCCACCGTTTGTTAGCTGGAGAAGACTTTTCACCAGAAAACAGACCTGTGACTAAAATGAGTTCCATATTGTAATAGACAAGTAGCATACAGAAAAACCTCTGGATTCATACCGCAAAATACCACTAAGATTGTGGCCATGTAAAATTTGAGTCTTTAATTAATTTATCCTCATGTCCATACATACTACATGAGAAGGAAAAAGAGGAAAAATGAAGGTGAAAAATTTGACTTATAAACATCAGGTAATCTCAGTTTATAGGGTAAGGGCAGGATATATTTATCTGATTCCATTTTAATCTGTGTAACATGTGTTTAATTAACATATTAATTTACATTGTCATTGTCCATGTTTTCCCAAAGAATTTATGTCACACCAGAGCATTAACTTTATGTGTTTTCTTTATCATTTTATTCTCCATGTGGTTCCTATATGGAACTAACAATTTTGTTGAGAAACACTATTGCATATTTAGCAGTCAATTTTTATGTTATTCTGTGAAACTATGGATACTATAAGTATGGTTAAGTGAAAAACTGATACTCTTAGAACTATTGAATAAGATGTGCTTATGTAAAAACAAAATGAGTGACTGTTACTATCATGAGCTATTGACTCTACTGGATAGAATTTAACAGGCCTTAGTATGAGTCAGTTTGTTCTTGTGCGAAGGGGAATAATCCTGCAAACAATATTAATTAATTAGCTATTAACATTACCAAATGGCAATATCTTTTTTCTTATATTATTACATTCTTAAACCTCTTTAGTAATTTATGTGAACATAAAATAGAGGGCTGATTTTTTTAATAATTTTCTAAGAAAATTCTCAGAACCACTTTCCCATGCTGAGTGGTCTCACTCCAACTTACTTTATTCTATAATAATTTCATCTTATAATCATGACAATATAAAATTATTTTATTAATTTTTCTATTTATAACATTGATACTGCTTTTTCTCAGTTGAAGGAAAACTTATGGGCAAAGATTTTCTTGTTTATTTTTTCTTTCTCTTATTCGTAATATGACCAATAGTGTCTGGCAAAATATAGTCAATCAACAAATGTTTGTCAAATAAATATCTACCTAATATAAAGCAGAAGTATTGTCCAAGTCTTCAATAAACTTCTAATCTAACTAAAAAGAAACTATTTTAATTAACAGTACATAGTACAACTATTTCTTCAAAGTTTACGAATTAATGAGTTTTGAGTCTGTTCAGAAAGCTGAACAGTCTAAATTCTTCAAGCAGCAGAAAGATAGGCATATGCGAAATATTATGCATGACTATAACTATTTTCTCCGTCAACCAGTGGTGGTTAGCATCTGACTTTATCATTTAAAACTGTCATCTCTGTGGAAGACTAGTACTCCACTGTGTATCAATACCACGTTTTTCATCCAATCATCTGTTGACACACAAATCAAAAACGGATGCCCCTCGAGATCATAATATTAAGTAAAATAAATCAGATACACAAGCTGAAATATCACATGATTTCCCATATATGAAAAACACAAAATATAAATAATTTAAGGATTAAAATAAAAGGTAGATAATAGAAAACAGGGAGGCAGATCCTTCTCAAAGTGTAAATGTATCAAGAGATGGAGGGAAAGAGGAAAGAGGCTGAAAGAGAGAGTTAAGATGTGTTACACCCAAGTCCCAGCTCTGCACTATGGATGTGAATCTTATGTATTGAAAACATGTGCTACTAAAAATAGAAAATTTTAAAAACATTTCATCTTTGTTAGAAATCATCTAATTCACTTGGAGGAGTCTAGTACTCTGAACTAAAAAGATTATTATTTTCTATGGTCTTTTAGAGACAGACATACATACAAGTGATAGCAATTCTTATTGTAAAACATCCATTTTCCACATTGTTAAATTTTCATAAAGATAATACATATGTATTATAATACTGTGCACATAACTGAATATTGTATCCTTCTACACATTTCTATGAGTATTTTACCTATAAATCAGTCAATTTAATTGTCTAATACATCAGCTCAGCCATCTATTGGCCTGTATGTACTATCATACGTGAGGCCATCATGGAGTAGGTACTTAGAAAGTGAAAAACTAGGTAGATTGACCACCAACCAAAATATGACTTGTGAGCAAAATACACCAATTTCCTTCACCAATTGCTTTTGGTGAGTGTTTCAAAATCTGGGACTTAATTTTGTTTATATTTAGAGAATAAAGGGCAATAATTAGTAAAACATTTCAATGCATTTGGGAAATATATTACCTAAAAACAAATTTGATATCACCAGATCTATCTGCAAAAATTAATCTGAAATTATCTACATTAATTTTTCTGTGAAAATAACATGACACTATAAAAAACTGAATCAAACAAATAAATTTGCTACCATGGATAGAAGGTATAGATTGGGAGCAACTGTCACAGCACTGAGCAAACCATGTGATAACTGTGATGGTCACCTGCCTGGATAAACTGAGCTATTGGCCTAGGTGGTAATGGAAAGCTTTCTTATTGTGAATAACCTGTGCTTTTATGTTAACTAGGAATCCTAGGAAATGTGAGCTCAAGCTGGGTCTTCTACTTGAGCCAGCACTAGCAGTAATGAATATACCATTCCAGATGGCAACTGTTGAAATGATGCAACTGTTGAATTATTACAGAAAGTCTTTTATTTTTAGCAAACTCTCTTTAAAATGTCATTACGTAAGGAGTATGGGTAATTCTGTATATATCATGAATATAAACTGTTCTTGATACTTAAAAAATAGAACAATGATATTCTGATATGAAAAGTTCCTTTAAACTTTTTCCCTTAATTTGTATACTTCTTTTTATCTTAGTTTTAATAAGACTTGAAAAATGTCTACAAGGAATTTAACTGAAAGAAATGATAATTATTTCTTAAAGGCTTACAAAGATATTAATCCAATGAACAAATGTTGAGGGATTTTTCTTCCTGCTTGGGTAGTCAAAACATGTTTCCAAAGTGATTTTAATGCTAGAATGTCACAAATTCTTTTCATTAAAAAAATGAACAAAATTTATATATCTATATGGTTAGATACTGGGAGAAGAAAAAAGAGGGGTGGGAGACATGCAGAGAAAGAGAGACAGGCAGACAGACAGGCAGACAGGCAGACAGACAGGCAGACAAAGAGTTCGAGAAAGATCTTATTTGCCTCTTTTCTAAACTCTCTCTTTATGGGTGTCTTCATTCACTTCAAAATCTCTTCTCTCTCCCTTTCCAGTGTTAGCTGCTTGTGGGTTAATTGATTATAGACTGTTATTCTATTGGGGCTGCTAAACCTCAGATGCTCAATTGCAATACACTTGAAAAATAAATTCATGGATAAATGGATTTTCTGAAAATCATCTGGTCCAAATCCTTCTTCATTCTTCTCCCAAATGTTTCAAATTCTGAGAGGAGCTGTTAAGAAAGTTGTCTTGTCTCAAAGGTGCACACAGTAACTATTGATTCACTAACACTTTGTTACAAATTGAAACTCAACCATGAAGAAATGCAAATTAGAGCTTTAGTTATTAACAGTTGCAAAGCAGAGGAGAGGGCTTGTTATCTTGGGAACAGTGTGGGAGCACCAAGATTTTGGTGCAAAGTAAATGGACAGAAAGTCTTGCTCATAGGAGAAGAAAAAGAAGACACAAAAGGTATTCTACATCAGAGCTTTGTCTAGGTCACTCCTAGACTACGGGCTAACTAATCCAGACAGGAAGTAGGCATGGAGTTCAATTTAGGGAATCCCATTATAATCAATTCTATTTTAAATGGCCCTGACAAAGACTTGTGGAACAATTCAGAGTGGAGGATTTGTGAAAAAAAAATTGTCCTTTTTAATACTTGTCTTTTATCTTTCTTCTCAAGAAAATGGAAGAGTATCTCTGCTCTACTTCTCAATTTGAGTAGGAGGTCCCAAATTTAACTTCTTTCTTTTTTGGGGAGGGGTACCAAGGATCAAACTCACGACCTCACACTTGTCAGGCAGGTATTTATGCCACTGAGCTAAATCCCTGGCCCACCAAATTAAACTTTTAAGCCCTATATCTGATCATGTAATCAAAGATTATTTTTTCAAATTAGGGGAAAACTAAATCTACTAAAGAGGCCAAACATCTTGTATTGTTGGAGGGCGGATGGGCTGGGAAGGAAGTATTTCTTACATTTACCTCTAAAATAAACTTGAATAAATAATTTTAGATAACAGTCCCTGTTTTCATTGGATTGTGAGAATACTTGAAAAGAAAGCAGAGCAAATAACCCATGCAATAAATTATGACAAGTAATTTGTATTAATGTCATGATTTTGTGAAGCATCTGCCTTATTTATTCTCAACAGTTCTGGGAATAAATTTTTGAAAAGGCATTAAGACATACTATCACAGGGAAATATGCACACTCATCTTTATAGTATCATTATTACTAACAGTTAATTAAGTGGCCTAGATGTCTATCAACAAACTAATAGGTAAAGAAAACGTGATATTACAGAGTAGTAGAGTACCACTATGCCATAAAGAAAGGTAAAATTGAGTCATTTGTAGAAAAATGGATGTACCTGGGGACTGTGATATCAAGTGCAATAAATTTAACATATAAAAAAGTATCACATGGTTCAAGTGATTGAGCATTCAAATAATCAATAAAAGGAAATAGGGAGACAACTTTCTCAAAGAGTAAGGGCATTAAGAGCTGCAGGGAGGAGGAAGAGGGGAGGCTGGGAGGGAAGGGGATGAGAAAGAAGAACAAAGGTATGTTATGTACATGTACCAAGTCCACACAAAGAATGCAGTCAGTATGCACTGCAAACATGTGCTGTAGCAAGTAATCTAAAAAAAAAAGAAATACATCAAAATAATTTTATATCATGGGCATAGTAATAATAAAGCTCAAACTGGAAGAACTAAAACAATTTCCTTTAAAGGAGCAAAAACTAAGCTACCTGCACTTAAAATTCTCTCATCTGCTCCTTGTAACATATATGTGGCCACAGGAATTGAAGTTATTATGGGAAGTCACTTATGTTCCTCTGGTAACAGATAGAGAAGTGATATTCGGTTCGAGTGCTAATGAACTCTAGGGATTTCATGATTGACCACCAATGTTCTTTGTGCTACATTGAAGTTTATAAGATAATCCTTGGATTTGTTTGTTTGTTTTTAACATGGGCAGAGTTGGGCTGAACTAGTTATATAGCTCGATACTCCTGGGAAATAATCCTCACAGGACCCTAAGTAACATTAACATGTGAACAAACCTGATAATTTTTAACAAAGTAAGTATACAAAATTAAGCATTTGAAACTGAATTAAAGCCTCAGGTTTAACCATTTGTTTAAAAATTCTACCTATAACTGCACTTTCACTGGGTACCCAATTGCCTTGAGAGTCCTCCCAGTAATCGAGACTAATGTGACATGACTGAAGCATAGCATCCCTTTCAAGCTTTTCTCTGTCCCAGAATTTCATTGGAGAAGTCAGAGAAGGGGAGGAAGGCTGCTTGAACAAGCCATTTGTAAAAACTTGTCCATTTTCACTATAGCAAAATGCAAAACTTCATGATTCAAAAGACTCATTCAATACAAAAGGTTTTGAAAGAGCTTCCCCAAAAAATGAAGACATTGGTGAATTTCCCATCATACTTTTTTTTTGGAAACTGTAATGTGAGCACGCATGAAGCAATAATGAGAGACATTATGGCAGCACTGAGAATATGTTATTATGCAGAACTCATGCAAGGAAGTCTTTTTTCTAGCGGTGGCAACCAGTTCATTTTGGTTACATCAGTATTTAAACATCTTTGCTGCTGGCAGAGAGTAACATCATTTCCCTGAAGCCTTATAAACAGTGTTACAGAAAAATGTACTTGGAACTAATTGGAACCCAGTGGGGAGGAGGGCACTGCAGACAAGGTGACATGCCAACCTGCGTTTCTGGAGCAAGTGTCAGCAGCTGTTAGAAAAAGCTGTTTTCTTAGTAAAGTTTTTTCTTCCAAATTCACAATGAGGAGAGTAGCCTCAGCCCTCTCATTGTTCCCACCATTCCCACCAGATTAAAACAAAAATAACGCGAGAGGAGGAACAAGAAACTCCAGAAAGTGGGGAGATTACTTTTAAAAAGTACCTAAGAGAATAATATTTTTAAAAAAGCCACTGGGGAAGAAAACTGATGTCACTGAAAAATAAGAAATAAATAATCCTTAAACAATAAATATTGATATTCAAAAAAAGAAAAGAAATCCAAAGATAAGTCCAACTGTTTTTCAGAAGTGTACCCATAAATCATCCAGTGATTAACTAATTAGCCAACAGAAACTATACTGAGCTTGCAAATCAGATGAGCAAATTGATCCATTGGTACATAGCAGGTCTTAATCAAGTAATAGTGAGCAAATGTCTTCCTGTTACAAAACAAGTGTTTTTTTTAGAAACTAAAATCTAATGAAAATTGGATTTATTTCTTACATTTCACATTACATACATTTTTAATAAAAATTAATTGCTCTGTTTTCACTGTGTTTGAAATTATAATCTATCAATCAATTATCTATCTATCTATCTATCTATCTATCTATCTGACTGAACTGTACAGCCCATAAGAACCCAGGAGACTTTAGAAGCTACTCAGTTAGCCTTCTGGATACTGCAGACCCTCATGTTTCTTACCCAAGCCCTCTTCCATGCCCCTGTGGTGCTGCTGTGCTAATTCTCAGAGGAAGCACTGGCTAGACAAGCAACTTAAAGACAGGAGACATCAGAATGAATGAGAAGAAGGAAAGGGCTAGAGATGAAAGGGCAGGCAACTCTCATATAAGAAGGAATGATTTATGATCATTTCTCTATTAGTAGGTAATTGTGACTTACAAGAAATACTTAAAAGCTTATTTGAACAAGTTCCCATATTGAGGTGATTTATGGCACTAAATACAAGAAAAGTGTCAAAATTATAATTGCAAACTACTGAAGCTGTCTATACTGAGTTTTTAGACACTCACGAATTAAATCTCCTTTCAAATTCTTTGTCCTATACAGTAGAATTTGGAGTTTTCTATTATTTTTCTCTGTGGTGTCTATCATGTTGTATAGACATATAAAGCATGAACCTTGTAAAACTGAAATCCTGTCTAAATATTTTATTTCAGTATTGAAGTTGATATACTCTCCATGTCATCTCTAGAGGAGTGGTCTCTGGAAAGTTTTCTATTAGGACCTCATAGTTTAACACAGCCTGCGTGAAGGAGTATTTTGGGAGCCTGTGCGCTAGCACGTTAGAGGAGTAGGCCTCGGAAAGTACGGCCTGAACTGACCCTTCTGTCCCCACCTTTCTGTGCACAGTTGCCCATGTCTCCTGGTGCATACTGCCGGCCCCACGACTGTGAGTTTGTGTTTCTACATTCATTTCCTCCTGGGACACAGCCCAGTGTTCTGAGCCCATGTTGACTTCTGGTTTGTACCAATATTTATGTTCCTCTAAGCCCCTTTTACTCTAATTTTCTGCCACCCACGTGAGAGACTGTTGTTTTTGAAGCTGAAGAAATGGCAAAAGGCTTTGCTCTTAGAAATGAGGTGTTCTCCAAACTTTCTGTTTATGAGCTTGCGTCTTCATTTTTGTCCTATTGGCCTAGTTTTTGAAATTCAAAAGAAAGAAATACATTTCCATTTTCACTGCATTCTATCATTACATGCATATGCTGAAGCAATGAAAACACAAAATTGCTTATGCATTCAAATGCGGAGGAAGTATACACAAAATATTGATTAATATTTGGCAGTATTATTCTATCACTTGATAGAATCAAACGTTAGCTATGTACACAGTACTTTAATTCTTTCAGTGTTATTTTTGTATCTCCAAATGCTCTGCGGACTCCATTAAACTCTACTCAATCCTAATGATGATTACTAAAGATGCCCTTCTAAGCATTACACAAACTCTCTGCTGTTTAGTCCTAAACATGTATTACTTTTATAACACTGACATTTTCTTGCCCCTGAGTCTGTAGGACTGTCTGCCTTTAGCCTAAAACTCTCTTTCCAGGTAAAAATCAGGCAATTTATTGGGTGTAACCTGGTTGATTGTCATAAAACTAGTCAGAATAAAAGGTTTTTCATTCTCTGGAAAAATATATGCACGTCACTAACACGGCAAAAGGAAAAATCCCTTTCTGTGTGTTTTGAGATGATCCATGAGCCTCCTGGTGCAACGATGTCATAGGCCATTTGTACTCTCTGTGTAACATTGGACTCAGCAATGAGCCCAATTACTGAGCTCCTGAGCATTAGGTCTAAAGATTCCCCTTCACTGCTTCAGGAGGCTAATGAGCATGTCTAGAGAAGATGCAATGTTGAGTTGGCAACAAATTTTAAGTAAATTAAAAAAATAAATAAGCATACCACACAGAGCAACCTGTTTATCGTGCCATTGCTTCTATGCAATTTTCATTATAGGTAATAATTTGTTACTGTCTCAAAAGCTGAGGCTTCAGCTATTTCCTAGTAAATGCATATTATCCAGTATGGCAGTAATGATCAATTAATCAAATAAATATCTCCAAGAACATAGCAACTATATATACAGTGGGGGAGAGAAGAAGTATTGATTGCTGCTGGAGAGAAACCTCTTGCAGAGCCTGTTAATGGCTCATTAATCTGCTTTTAAATTCAGAGACTGCATTTGAATTTTGGAGGGAGGTGAGCACATGACAGCATAAAAGAGCAGGTTTTAGCTATAAAAAAAGAGATCATAACTTATATGCAGTGGCACTTTAAGAATCTCTTCTCTGTGCCTCCGTGATCCTTTCTTGAGCCTCAAATATAGCTCATTTTTCCAGTGCTAACACACAGTGAATGTAGAATGATGCAGATTCTTAGCACTGGAATATTTCTGCTTATGAATAAGGTTTCTTTCTGCTTTTGTGGTAGAGTTGGTAAAACTAGTTAGGAAAGTAAGTAGCAAGAAAACTATTAGTAGGGAGAAATTATTACGTTCTGATCAGTGAGTATTAAGCTCTTTTGGGGATAAGATGTCTAGCATGCTAATGCAGAGCAGGGTGACTACATAACAGCTGTGTGTTGGGTGTCTCAAAAGGCTAGAAGAAAAGATTTTGAATTTTTTTGCCATAAAAAGTAGTAAACATTAGAAGAGATAGATATGTTTCACCTGATTATACAATGCATATCTGTGTGGAAATATCACATAGAACCTCATTTATATATTTATATATACAAAGTAACTTTGTGTACTTACATATCAGCTAACTTCATTGTTTTTACATTATGTTTTTCGAAAGCACCAAAATATATCATGAACTGAGAAAGCAGGATGCACCCAAGCTGGCAAGTGGAACTTTTGAGAGATTCTATTGGAACAAATGTATTGGTTTATAATCAGTGAAGATTTTGTTTATTAAAATATGTCCTGCATATTCTGGGATATACACCACATTTCCAAAGTAAGAGCTTTATTACTAAATAAGCAACATATGTTGCAACATCCTTTTCCTGTTAAATTTTCAAAGAAATCTTGGAAAAATATTGGAGTATAATTAAGTTATACTTTTAAAATATATATTTGATTATTGCTTTGAAAACAATAGGAATTTATTGGGGGAAGAAAAATGAGGAATTACTCACTTGCTTTTGAATTTGAAGAGGAATTGAGCAGGAAAATGTATTATCAAATCATTATTGAGATATGAGAGAATAATTTCATAACATTATGCCTTTCATTCAGTTGCTCTAATATTTTTAAAAGGGGGCTTACTTAATAAGGAATAGTTACATAATTTTCCAGGTATTTTTACTTATCTATTATTCTTATTTTTTATTATTAAAAAATGACAACATTTTGGCATTGAAGCCACAGGTTGTGTTGAATTCAGCATTAAAAACTATCATTGCACTTGTGAATCATAGGGTTGGCTTGTCATTGTGTAGGTGTTATTGAAGGTGATTTCTACCATGGAGATAAAATGTGAAACATTGTTTTTGTTTTAAAAGATAACCTTAAAGCATCACAATAACAATAACAAAATCTTGGAGAAGTTACTTTATCTATCTAGAATTCAATTTCTATTGTAAAACTGTGGAGTTACCTAAAAATTCTTCCATACTTGAAGTTCTTTTATTCAGTATGTTTATAAAATGTAAATGTATGTCTCTATTCTTTGGCAAAATATAAAATGTTATACTATGTGTAGAGGAAAAGACCTCATACTAATACTTTCTGCAATAAGCCTAGGTGAGAACTATTTCTATCATCTTTTATTTCCTGTGGTGGAAGGAAATGGAAAAATATCATTTGTTCCCATCCTGAGTCCTACCTTAGGAGTACTAAGCAGAGGACTACCTGGAAAACATACATGGAAATAATTATTGACTCACAACTTGGTAACTTCTCAAACTAAAATTGTTTCATTTTACGAAGATAATTTATTAGTCTGTTTTTCCATAGCCATTTAAAAAATAATAGTTTCAAATACAGCCTAAGTAACAAGGAAACTTCAGGGTAAGAAAAAAAATCTTTGTCTTTAGTATTTAAATAACCAAAGAACACATAACAATTCACTCATCAGAAAATTATTAACTTATCCGAGATAAAATTGCCCTACCTTTTAAAATTATCAAGATGCAACAGAAAGATAAATCTAACAAGCTTATTCTCTGACTCTCCAATAGCCAACTCAAGAGTTAAGACTGAATTTGAAGGTGTTTTTACCCTTTGATAAGAAAAACACAATGAAAGAATATATATGCAAAACTCTTCCATTCTTTCTATTTCACTGTAGGGTGATATGTGAAGTTCTTTAAAACTGTAAGGTTAGAATTTGAAAGTGTACATCATTTATCTGTGCTTTGTTTATTATATCTTGTCTTATTTGTTTTGTTTGTGAGAGAAAGTGATAGTCAGAGGGATAGAGATGCACACAGAAGGAGCCAGAGAAAAAAAGAAGGGAGAGAGAGAGAGAGTGCTAGTCATTTTCTTAAAAGACATCTGGACAAGTCGTTATTCGTCTCTTCATTCTCTATTATTTTAATGACCACTTTTGAGTAAAATGGAGCCATTTATTTGAGCATCCTCTGTAGATTCCAGGGATGAAAAAGGGGCTTCATTTTCTGTCTCTGAGACTGATGCTTTCTCAGGTGGTCTCCCTCAGAGTAATGAGAGAATCTTTCTATTTGCCCTCCAAGAACTCACTGCAGAAACCACAATGTCGGGTACCAATTATGATGCGGATACCAGACTAGAGGAACTGGTGTGACACCACATACTCATTTCACCCAAGCTAACAGGAAACTGTCAGGCAAAAAGAGTTCTCTGTTTCTCCCACCTCAGGCTATATCTAAGCCAGTTTCCTCGAGGTGAAAGATTCAGTATATTCCATTACTGATAATTTCACCCATCTCGTTTTCCCGAACTGAACTCATTCCAAACTGCAGTTTGAGTAACCTCAATGTCATCTGAAAAGAAAGTAACAATGGTCAAATTTTTAAAAAGTAATCCAAACATCCTAGAAAACTTTGTAATGTGTCAGACCTTTGTAGAATTTTATCTTACAGAATTAGTGCCAGTGCCAAGGAAAATATTCTGCATGTCAGTTTTTATAGTAAGGTAATGATTGCACTACAAAATATGTAGACCTAAAATATGAATTGAAATTAGATGTAGCCTAGTAAAGCCCCTCATTTTGAAAGTAGAGTAAGAGGCAAAGTTATGTGTGGGGTAGATTTACCTGGAAATCGGAAACTTTTCAGTGGCGACCACTGTGCCATTTACTGAGGGCAGAAGCAGACTTTAAAATTACATGTGAATCTCAGCTGCCTAGATTCAACACCAGCTACCTAGCTAACACTAAACTTTCTTCACTGCATAATTAGGAGTGTACTGAACTAATAAGGCTGCATAAAAATTTCAAAATAAAACGTTTTCATCAACATTCATGTATTTTTAATGTTGTCAAAATGGTTTTGTTAAATTTTAGTTGTAGTTATCTTTTCTTTTTCTCTGACTACTACAAAGTGATGCTATCAGTTATGTTTTGCTCTAGGATAAGCTGAGATTCTCTCCCCTCATCCTGACAAAAGAGGCTCTGCCTATCTGTGAGTATGAGCTTCTTGATTCTTTATTTCTTGGATTCTTGCCTGTGAATCTCATGTATGTCAAAAGGCAAGAAGTAATCACTTCACTGGTGCACAATGAATGCTCATTAGGCAATCAGACACGTTAAGTGTTCAGTCCACAGCAAGCAAAATGCAATTGTAACAAGGAAGACATGATCCTTATAGCCATCAATAGTCTACTAACTATGTAAGAAACTTCCATTTGGGCAGATTATATGTTGTAATCTTTTATAAGATCCAATGAGCTATTAACTATTTTTCAACCTTAGTATTACATGTATTTATTCTTTCTTCAACAAATTTTCATTCTGCAACAACTAGAACATTACTGGGAATCAGTATTGATTAAATACCTGTCCAAGATAATTTGTGAATTACCTACTGAGAGTTATTTTTGAATATAAAAGTTTTTATGTCAACTAATCTTTGGACTAAAATGTAAAGACAGTTGTTAAAAGTCAGTCTGTTAAATAAAAGTCAATTACATAACAGAAAAAACTGCCATTTATTCATTTTAATAAATGCTCATCTATTGAGAATTTGTAGATTCATGATCTCAATTGTGGATATTTTTCTATTTTATTACAGATATTCTTATATTTTATTATACGACCTGAGAAGTTAACAACTAAATGCAAATAAAATTGAAGAACATAACAATTTATCTCAAGGATTATTATTGGTATATTTTTGTAATACCTAATAATTATTTTAATATTGTTATTAATTATAGTTGAAAAGTCATGAAGAAATTGAAATAAGCAAAATACAATACTACAAACATCTTAGAATAGCTCCAGTAATGTCATATAGTGAAAGTGAATCCTTGACTCTATGCTGCTCATGTCTGATGAATTAATGTGTGGCTGATGAGAGAATGAATGAACAAATGCATGAGTGTAAAAGGCAAATGCTGCAGAAATTATGAACTAAGAAGAAGAAATTATGAATTAAGATGGATATGTTAGTAAACTACAGTGAAAAAGGTAAGAATTTTATTGTTGAGTAACACAAGAACTAAAAATTCATACCCAATTATAAATTTAGTGTATTTTAAATGCCAGTTCTGAATATAGTGACACAAGCCTGTAATCCCAAATTTAGCCCTCTGGGATCTCAAATTAAAGCCCAGTCTGGGAAACTTAGCAACTTAGGATGACTCTATTTTAAAACAGAAAACAAAAGTGAGTATGAGATGGACCTGTAATTCAGTGCAAATACCTGAGTTCACTCTTCAATACTGAAAGAAAATGGAGAAAGAAAGCTAGCTACTTAAGATGCAAATAAATACGTACCATGGGCATATACAAGAGCAATGTAGTACCAAAGCACTTCAAAGAACTTCAAAGAGAAAATAAGACAAAACTGCAACCAATGATCTATCAGGAATACTTTCTGTTTTGACATTTAGCTAATGATAAATGGACATTATGTACAAGTTGTACCAAAGACAGCAAAAGACTATGAATCTTTGATTTAGGTATTCCATTTATATTATTCACTTGAAGTTTATTGTAAACATTGTTTTTTATTTTAAATATTTTAGTGTACTCTGTTTTTAAATGTTTTTCCCTTTTTAAACCACTGATCCTCCCTTATCATATAGAATTTTGAATTTTTTGGCTTGCACTTGACAGATAATGCTTTCTCCTGCATTCAGTAAATGTGCAGTAGATATTTAACTTTATACTGCTTTTACTCTCTTCCTAGTTTTCAGAGGTTTTTTCCTGTTGCTGATTTTCAGAGTACTGGAACTCGCTAGGCTCTTAGTTGATCTTTTTGTGTCTAGGCTACTTGTTTTCTCCCTGCAGGCCATCCACTCCCACTGGCATAACCAGATCTTAATGCTGCACTGGAAATCATCTTCCACCACACAGCCTGCCTGTGTGGATTCTTCTTATTTTCCTCCTCATCTTTCTGCACAAAGAAGGTATAGCATAGACTGAATCCAATAGCCTAATGGAAACCTGGTGAGGTACTTCACTAAGGTGTCTTAAATCTGGCTTCTAAATGATTTGAGTCAGAGGATAATGGATATCATTAGAAACTTGGCAACAAGAGGGGCCTTTTTCGTAGTATCTGAAGGACTTCCAGACACAATCAGTCCTTTTCAATCTAAATTTGAGAAGGTGGCACAAAGGTGTACTGAATCCTTCTTTGCTGCAGATTGCTTTCTTATCAGAAAGAGGTGACACCTTAAAGTATGTTGCATAAGTGCATCTCAAGGCTGAATTTAGGTATCTCACACAATTTGCTAATGTGTCTCTTAGATTTGATAGGCTAATAATTGGACTATAATTGGACTAAGCACATATTTGGGTGGCTTAATTTATTTATTCACTTACTTCATTTACTTTTATTTCATTTTTGCTTAGTTGCAGCATAATTTCAATTTATGCATAATTTATAAAAAATTAAAATAGCCACTTATAAAATCTGAACAAGATTGACTACATTTTTTACCTGATTGCCAATGTCTGTTGAGCTGGAAATGTTAGCCAAAAAACTGCTGAGAAGATGTACCTAAAATCAGTAATAAATAAGTAGTTAAGTAGTGTAATTTAATTAGACATATTTAAGGGAAATGTTGGAGTATTAAATTAGAAAGAAAATGCCTCTCTTTTTTTTTGGCATCTTTTCAGGGGTCCCTGAACTGCATTTTTATGTAAAACAGGTGTGTTTTTTTTTTTCCCCACACATTTTGAGATGATGAACTAGTTTTATTACTGTCATCCCTGAAATGAGATTTTTGCTTTTGGGAAGTTATAGCACATATGCCAATACTATTTGATTGCAATCCCTGTATACTTTGGACAGCTAGTTAGTGTTTTGGTTTCCCATTTACTCTACCTTTTCCTAGGTCTCTAATTCAGTCTATTCCTGAGAAGTTTCTCTAGCCATTCCAAGTAAAATGATATTTTATTTAGAATTTAAGTGAAAAAGGCAACTATATTAAAAATCACTTCTTAGGGAAGTGTGTTTCCACATCCCTGTGATCCAGCCTATGAAATTTAGGAACTTAAGAGAGACTTTGTCTTAAATTTAAAAAATAATATAAAATATAAAGAGCTGGGGACATAATACAATGTAAAGACCCCAGGTTTAATCCCCAGTGCCACAAGAAGCAAAACAAAAATAAAAATGCCTTAATTAGCATAATAATGGTTTGGCTTTGAAAAATACAGACTTTTTTTAAAGCTGTTCTCTGTGCTTCAGTATTTTTCTATTTCCATTCTTTCATTTACTACCTTCATCAGATTTAAGATCCAGTTGACCAAGTATTGTGAATAGTTTGTCCTCTGAAAGGAAAAGTCAAACTAAGTGAGGTGGCATGGACTAGAATCTAGACTACACTTTGCTTGACAGCTATATTCCCTTACATAGAACTTCACCCATCTAAGATATGGAAGACTTGTCTTAATCACTTTCTAAGGAACTGCTTGGCAAGCAGTGTATCCCTAGAGGCAAGTCCTCATAGAAACTAGATTGATTTTTGTTACTTGTGCAAAGACAGTAATACTGCCCCATTTATGGACCAAATTTACTTTATTTGCATAATCGATTTTGTCACTTGATGTTTTTAAAGGTATCACTGATATATCTATTCATAAAAGCTTTAAACTATTAATGGATTTGGAAACATTTTAGAGTTGATTTTAAACTGCATGTGCACATTGAGGTTATCGATCTGACTCTATGTGAGAAAGTCTTCCACTTAAAATCCTATTGCCAACTAGTTAAGTTTTAATTTTTAAGATATGAAAGCTCTTCAAGTAACCAAACAAATAACTTTAGACTATAGATTCTATGATCACATAAGTTTTATCACAAAATTACATGGTATTTCTAATCTTTTAAAATCTTGTAATTAATTTTACCCATTGTGTTTGATATCAAAAGTATGCCTATAAATAAGCACACTCATACACTCATGGTCCATTTAATTATTCAATCACTCAAATTATTGAAAGATAAAGGACATCCAGGTGTAATTAAACCACTGACATTATCACTCTTTTACCTCTGATATAAAAAGTATCTGCAGTGGATGTTGCCTGGACCAACATATTTGCCTAACCGGTAGGTGGCTGATGATTACAAAGAGCTAAGATTTTTCTCTCAAACAAAGGAAGCAAGTCCTCTCCAAGAGAGTAGCCCACATTCATTGAGGGATGGATGAAAGGAGAGAAAAAACTTTAGTTCATCACAAACCCATTCCAACCTCTGAACCTCTCTTTGGAGGCCTATGTTGGGGCAGTATTACAGGTCAACTTCTCCCACTATTCAATCTTTCCCTCGTCACTGCTCAGAATTCACAGTATGGGAAATTGTCCCCAATGAACTCTGTACACATAACCTAGAAACGGTTCCTAGAAAACCCAGCCTAATGAAGTTAGTATGTTCCTAGAAAACCCAGCCTAATGAAGCAGAATGGTATAATGGTTGCCAGATAATAAAGACTCTGTCACTGGTAATAGATGAGGGTCCTTGGCATAATCTCAATGGAAATGTTAAAACTCTCCCAAGAAGTGAGACTTGGACTCTAGGGAAGGGAACCACAAGGAGGAACAATACAGTAGGAGTTTGAAAGACCTAAAGGAAATCCTATATATAAGAATTTAATAATATGATGGGTGGGAGCCATCAATGCATTGGTAATCACCAATATAAGGTGAATTTTCTAAGACACAAGATCTCCTTAGTAGGAAATAAAAAATTGGTCTCCCAGAGCTGGGATGGAGAATGTGAATAGGGGAATCCTGATGCTCTGGCACCAGGATTCAATCATAAAATTAACAAAACTCCAGAAATAGATGAAGTTTTAAGTTTCTTGTGTGCACTAAACTGCATCAAGGCTTCAGGAAGTTCCTTGCTTTGATGCTTCCTTGGACTCCTTGCTTTCTTTTGCTCTCTGTTTTTAGCTGATGTATTCTGAGGCAGTGCTAGAGATGGCCAGAGAAGGAAAATAGGATAGGGCTATTTGTTTTCTTGTAATTTGTCTTCCTGGTTACAGTTTTGGCTCACATATGATTCCAAGTCCTGTTGCATGGCTATCCTTCCATGGTTAAAATGCTAGTCAAGTTTCAGCAAAACTCTTTCTTCTACATGCCCTTCAGGATAAAGGGACACTACATTTCTTCTTGAGTTCTTTGCTATATTTCTTCCAGTTGTTTCTTCTAGCCACATTCCTATAACAGTTCAACTGTTACATTCTCTCCCACTGTGTCAGCTATTTATGGCTGATGTCTGTTTCTTGCTCAGAATCTTACCGATCAAGACGGCAAATTGTTTTATGTTCTTTATTTTTGCTTCTTTTGCAAGTGGAATGTACTTTTACAATTTCAAAAAACAATGAAAGCCAATGCTACAGTACCTGCCTGGCAAGGATGAGGTCCTGTGTTCAATTTCTGATACCAAAAATAAAATAAATAAGGGAAAAGAAAAGAAAAGAAACAATATATTTCAGCCTTCAACTTGGAAAAAAATGAGAAATTTGTAACCATGCTATTTTTCGAAAATATTAATAGAATCACACATATTTATTCAATGATTTCTTTTGGTTTGTCATTGGTGGTTTATTACAGGTAAAACATTCTGTGGGAGTGGGGGCCAGGAATAGAGAGGGCTTGCAAGGTTTAGGTTTTGTTTCATTGTGGCATTGATAACAAGGCAAGTTCTGACTTGTTCCTTCCCTCAGTAAATTTCAGCTCAATACTAGACTTATTCTGAAGAGCTAAGAGCTTGTATTATAGAAAAACAAAGCTATGAGTGAACCAAGGTTAGTTGGGCTGTTATCCAAGACAGGCCCATTAAATTATTTAATCCTAAAATTTAAAAAAAATACATGAAGATTGCACCTGCAGAATCATTTCTTGGGGCAACACTACATAAATGCATCTTCTCCTTGTTGCTACTCATTTGATGTATTGCTTAAAAATACCCTATTGTCACATAATAATATATGCAAATATAATCTTCATGCACTTTACTAGAAATATTAAGTTGTTGCTATAGTTAAAATTGGCTAAATTAGGAAATACTTGTCTAATTCAAAACCCTGGTTTGAATTTCAATCCAAGACACTCTTTCCTTCCAATGTTTTATGAAAAGAGAAGTAATTAAGTTCCTATATATAGAAAGAATTGGTTTTCTCTTTAGACACATCATTTACTTTTTACTCAGTTGCTCCATGGGAAGGCAGACAGATATAGCATCCTACATGTGCCTCTGCATCTGTGCAGTCTGTCTAAAACGAGTATCCAAACTCTCTTAAGACTGCTCAGTTAGAGAGGGAAATAATGAAAACATTTTATCAAGAGGGAAATATCAACTTCTGACAAGCTCATCTTAATGGTACCCCTTCAACTGATGTATTACCAAAGAATCTGTGGGTATATAGCTTCCATAGGCTTCTTAATGGCATGCTGCCATCATCCCAAGGGTGTCTGCAATGAGGGTGTCTACCCTTCAGGACAAGACGACTCAATTTAGGGTTAGAAGAGATAGTAGACAGTTCTTGTTATCCAAGGCCCTCGCCTTACAGATGAAGGAAACAAATTTCAGTCTAAGAAATTTCTGTCAGGTTGTCTGTCTGAGCAGTTTACCCAAGACATGAAAAGCTGTCAAAATTGATATCCTGTCACATGACCTAGCATTTGTGTCCTTTAATGTATTTTTTTTCAGTTTCATTAAACACGTGTTTTTGAGAATATACTAAGTATTCAATGCTTTTTGGTAAAGCCATCCACATGAAACCTTGAGATAAGTAGTAGGTGGGATTATCAATAAGTCAAATATCAGAGAGAAAAGTCAGCATCTCCCGAGAATCAGCCATGCTGGGACTTGGGGAACCAACCAAGAAAGCAATGAGCCAACCTTCCTGGTAAGTGGCATGAGCCACAGGCACATGAGGGAGAGAAAAGTCTGCCTTCCCAGTAAGTCTACCAGTGTGTGGGCTGAGAATCAAATGTCACATTCCTCCTCCTCCCACCTCCTGTTAGCAACTGGATGGTTTCAAGGTCACCCAGAGTTGATAACAGCTAAGGCACATAAAGCAACTAAATGCTTGTATTGTTTGGTTTATTATGCAGACCTGGGTCAGCAGTCTGAGCATCTCTTGGGAGGATGACAGCATGCAACATAGCAAACATGGGGGAATTTTCTTCTATCTTCTCTTTGAAGTCCAATATTGTTTTCATTGTTTTGATATGTTCTGATTAATTGTTTTGCTCTCTTCAATATTCTGTTTTGATTGGTTTTATATTGTTCTGTTTTTGGTTTTATTTTACTATACCTGATTGAATGGACAACTATTGTGAAGATAACAAGATATACTATGGTACCTGTTACTGTTATCCCAGTATCCTGCTCTGAAGTTCTGTACCAATTTCACTACACTGTCTTGATTGGCTTTGTTCTGTCTTGTTTTGTTGCATTTTACTATCTTTAAAAAAATTTTTTTAAAAAAAGCCAAATGTCAAAAAAGGAACTAACTCTTCTTAAATCAGATGAGCAAGAAGATCATTGAACTTTTGTGCATAATAAGACATTGAAAGAAATAGATTATATACCAAGTGTCACTAACTTGTCAGTTATACTCCAAACATCCACATGTTAGAAATAGGAATGGAAATGTAACTGAACATTGACAGCTGAGGCAAGTTCACAACTGTGCATTTGAACCTAGTGATTGGCACATTAACAAAGTCATTTAGAGCATGGGAAGGAGTAAATATGTAACTCCAGGAAGCATCAGCACTCAGGATATGGACCCAGGAAGAAAGGACTCAAATGGCACAAAGAAACCACAGCCAAGAGAAGGTAACTGTAAATAAATTGAGTTTTGCACCTAAGTCAATATCAGGGAAATGGTTTGGTTAATTTTGATCCCAGATCTCTATGGGAATAATTGTTTAAAAGAGGTGAAAAAGTATTAGCAGGTACTAGTTTCCTTTTTAAAGAACTGAAGAGGAGTAGCCAGAGCAAAATGTGGTTGAGGTTAAGTTTTGTCTGTGGGAAAAGAAAGAGGTATGGCATATGTTGTGGATTTAGAAACAAGTGTGTGCCTTTCATTTTCTGATTATTTTAACCTCCTGAACATTCCTAGTGAAACTTCACGAGAGCAAAGGAAGAATAGATTTCTTCCAAATAATATATAAATAACTATGGAGGGATTGTAAAGGAGAAATGGAGAAGTAAGGAACAGTAGCTCCTTATTCCATCTGCCAAGGCACAACATCATAAAAGGGCTGCATTAGAGCTGGCGACCTGGTGAGTCCATTGATTCTTCCATTACAGCTACCACAGATGCAGGTCTCCAATCTAACTGCAGTGATTATCCCTGAAAACTCAGTTCTGACAGATTCATTCAGATTCACTCTTGAAAAACAACTCAAAGCTGAAGGGAGATATTTACCAACAGAGCACTGTCAAAATGATACCAAATGATTGAGGTTAAAAAATAAATTGTTGCTCTGTCACCTGAGTCATTCATCTTAGACAGATTCCTACAAAATAATTGGTCATTCTGAATTGCCTTGAGAGAATATTCAAGTCTGAATGTTCTGTGTATATTCTTCCAGTTACCCTCAGACTTTCTCCTGCTAGGGAAAAAAATTCAGTGTTTCCATTTAGAAAATGTTGGGTTCCTCCTCTTGACATGCAGAGGCTACATGAAATAATAACCACTTTGTACTCAAAATTAGTTGCATGTTGAGTAAATTTTTCTCGCTGTGAAAATGTTTAAAATGTTTTCAGCGTGGACACATTCCATGCAAAGACAGATTGCTACACTGTTTAAAATTAACTTTTATTACTCAATAATTTATCAAAAGAAAGTTAAAATGATACTACTGGCTGGTCACTGATATGCAGTATGCTCTACTACAGAAAAATCAGGAGACAATATGAGGGCAGTGATACCCTGATGTTCCCAAATATTTGCCAGCAGTGTCACTATAATATTGTCAGTGTATGGACCATAGCCATCATGTGCCTTTTCCTTGCCTAATGACAACCTACTTACAAAGTCATAAAATTTAGGAGTCTCTGGATTTTCCTAGAGTTTCTCTTGAGTTCCTGAAGGTTTTACTCAGCTTCCAATGCTCAGCTTCTAAAACCAGGGAAGAAACACTGTTTCAGAATTTCATTTTCTTTCTAGTTCTCAAGGGTGTATGCATACTAGTTTATGCATACTTCCTGCAAAACATAACAAACCTAAGTCAAGTCTTCCTTAAGACTTTAGGGACTTCTTTCGTGCCTCTCACTATCCCAGAGATTCCCAATACTTCCGGTCATCTTGACTCTAATACAAGCTACCATGTCCCAGAAAATAAAGCTGAAATGCTCATGGCCAATGTTATGAAGAACCACGGATCATTTTGGCTGTCTCTGAAGCCACCCTTACCTAATCTCTTCAGTGAAGAGATGTATGCTGAGGAGTAAAGGACAACTGCTCTCCTGTCAGCCTCACTCTGAACTTGGGTTTCTCCCAGGCATAATCTCCACGGGAATTTTTATCTTGGGAGTGCCACTCAGCTTCAAGACTTGCTAGGCTGTCTGATATCGACAAGTTCCAATAAAATTACAGTTAGGGTTAAGGAGGATATTTGTGTTGTTCTTTACTCTTTATTGAATTCATTCTGCTGAATGGATTATAGCATGCATGTTAATGCTCTGCTCTCCTGTGGTCCATTGCAATGAATCACATACTCAGTCTTTGGCAGCCATACTTGTGGATTAATAACAATTCCTTACAGTCAATGACTGACAGATAAAGGCTTCAAAAATCTGTTATGGTTGATACATTGTGTCAATTTCAGAAGATTAGTGGTTTAACTAAGAGACCCAGCAGGGAGCCAGGATCCTTACTTTGTAAATATCCTCCTCTTGTGCAAGAGAAGGACACAGAGATTTTGTGAGTGCTATACTTTCCCTGGGGTGTGGGGGTGGCCTGTGTACAATATAAGGGAGAAAAAGAGGCTTGTTCTTCCCCATTTTTCACTCTGGCTGCCTCCTTGAAGTGTTGTTCCAGTGCCATGCCACCTTGCCTTGGAACCAGCAATTATGGAGTGAAACCTCCAAAAACTGTAAACTAAATAAACCTTTCCTTCCTTCATTTTGGGTGTTGGGTATTTTGTCTCAGCAACAAAGGAAAGCTAACCAACATCAGCCGCTTGCTTCAAAATGGACACACTCTGTGGTATTTGTGTGCTGAAGAGCTGGGATGATGCTACTATAGTCACCGGTGAGGATCATGCATTGCTCAGCTTTGGTCCTTATCTTTCCTGCCTCTCCTATTAAACTTCTTTGGAAATCTCCTTCTCAAAATATCACTATCTCAAGAAGCTCTGCCTTAGGCTCTACTACAAAACCCAGTCAAAGACAAGTTCCTATCTCATAGATTTATTTAGAAATACATTTAAAAATATACATAAATCATACATGTTAGATAAATGTTGCTAATAAACAGGAAGACAAAAAACAAGGAATGGAGTGCCGAGTGAACATTTTTATAAGCCATAAAAATTCTGCAATCATTTAATGTTATACGAAAACCAGGAGGTGTACATGAATCTAGATCAAGGAGAGTTTTTGTTGGTGATTCTTTACAACCTTAATTCAGGAATGGACAGAAGCCCGATGGGTCAAGAAGCTTCAGAATTAGATGGACTAAGGATGAGGAACAAAGTAGTGGGGAATTTGGCTACTACTGACATGTATTTATTCTTCAGAAACCATAGTTAGCATGCCATGAAAATCAGGAAAACAAATTATTATAGAATATTATTTATAGCTGATTTTGAAGTTTTATTAGGGAGACTGAGGAATTAGATTTCTTAAATTAGGAAACAAGTTGTGTAGTCTCATTTGTTGAAAGTTGTCTTGCTGAAAGTTGTCAATGCTAATGATGTATCAACAAGTAGTAAAGACATTCTGGAATGAAATAATTATACATTAGGTATATTCTTGTAGTTATTTGGACATCATTTCCTATTAATCCTATTTCAAAAAAAGTTAAAATTTAAGAAAAAATAGTACTAAATTTTAAGGTTTTTTCGAGCCATTTGCTTTATTTTTATTTTTTTATTTAAAGAGGAAAGAAAGAGGAAAAGGGTAGAGATAATACAGAATTCCAAAAGATAAACAATAAGAAATCACTAGTTAATAAATTACATATTGTACTCTAAGAAATAGTTGTTCAAGGTACAAAATTAAAGCATACAAAGTAGATAGTCAAACAGTGAGAGTGTAAACAGCTACACATGCATGAATCTCTACACGTATTTCTATCCTTTCTGTATTAGAGGGAAAAACAAAACTTAGCAAGACAAAAACATGAAACCAAAAAGTCATATAAAACCAGAGTACAAGGTGATCTACAATGATTACTGTGTTGTTTCTTGTTATCTTCAATAGAATGTCTACATCATCAGGCATAATTGAATATAGCACTATAATTGAGTAAAGCAGTAAATAAAAATATTAGTAAAAATAAAACATTGTAGACAGTATAAAACTTCAAAGGCAGGTAATAATCAAACCAGAGTGGATATTCTAGTGGATCTTGTCATCTTAAGTGCAGTTGCCTATACTCTCAGACTTGATATTATCAATCATAACAGCTTTGAATAAAGTCTATCAATACAAAACAGCGATCCAACAAACCAGATTTGATTAGGATCAGTCATGGTAAAACTGTGTAAGTTTTACAGAGCTTTAGATCAAGTTAATAGGAAATTAAGGATGATTACCGTACTATATCCTGTTATTTTCGGGATTGCTGTCTGTGCCCTCAAATCTAGTACAGGTAGAATGACTGGAACAGACTACAATGCATCTAGGCAGAGTAGTGTGAGCAATGTGGGTTTTAAATCCTGGTGCACTATTAACAGTATAGTGTATCAAGGCCATCTATGTTAGAGTTTCTAGTTATCCTTCTCTGCCTCATTTCTGCTATGCTATTTTTCTGCCTTTGTTTGTCTAGTTTTTCATTCTACTGCCTGCCCCACTCATTGAGGCAGTGGCCTTTCTGCCACTGTTCCTAAACCCCTGGTATTTTTTTCTCTCTCTCTCTCTCTAGAATATCCTTCAGTATTCTCTGTAGGGTTGGATTGGTGGTCACAAACTCCCCCAGTTTCTCTTTGTCATGGAAGCAACTTGTTTCTCCATTAATTTCTAGTGACAGTTTTGCAGCGTACATCAATCTGGACTGGAGGTTATTTTCTTTTAGGGCTTGGAAGACTTTGCTCCAAGCTTTTCTTGATCTGATGGTGTGAAGAAAAGTCAGCTGTGATCCTGATGGGCTTACCTTTATAGGTAATCTGTTTCTTTTCTCTGATGGCTTTTAATATTCTGTTTTTATATTGAATTTCTGGTATGTTGATTATTATATGTCTGGGTGTAGATCTGTTTTGGTTGTAGGTGGTTGGAGTTTTGTATGCCTCACATAATCAAATGTCATTTTTTTTCCCCCATGCTTGGGAAGTTTTCCTTAATTATTTCCGTGTATAGCCTTTGTAATTCACCTGAATGTATTCCTGCTTCTTCATTCATGTTTCTTATTCTTAAATTGTAGATTCTCTTGTCATCTTCTAGCCTTTGTATTGTTACTGCTGTTTCCTTGTTGTTTTTAAGAGATCTTTCCTTTTGTGATCACACATTGCAAACTTCTCTTCAAGTTTTGATAGTCTACCCTTAGTTTCTTTGAAGAAGTTTTGCCAGCTTTCAATGGAGTTTTTAATTTCCTGGTAGTCTCTTTGAATCTGCTTCATGTATTCTATATTTTCTTTATATTCTTTATCAAATGTTTCTCTCCTTTTTTTGTGTTCCTCCCTTCTTCTGTCTGTATCATGCTGAGAGATGCTTCCTGAGAGCGTTTCTTTTATTACTCTACTCATATCTTGCTTTACCTGGTTTAATATTTCAGTTTTGAGCTTGTCTACAAGGTCCCAAAGATATCTCTTAATGTCCATTGAAACCATGTCTGATGTTGTGTGTTTGCTGCCCTCAGATTCCCTTGTTTTTCCCTCTCCTGGATCAGTGCTCTCAGGGTCCTGGGCTGGGATCCTCCTCTTGCCTCTCTCCTGTCATGGCCCTGGCTTCCTCCACACAGGTTACAGTGCAGGTCCCAGCCCTCTTCCCTGTTGGCCACATTTCCTCCAAAGCACACTGGCAAGGGAACTCTGCCCTCTTCTGCCTGCTCTTGTTACTGAGGTGTAAGCAGCAGCTATGTTTGCCTGCCCCTCCCCACTGGGCCAGCCAAACTTCAGGTGCCTTCACCTGGTTAAGTGCTTGCTAGGTGCAGGGAATCGATTTGGGATGGCTCATTGGATCCTGGCCAGGGGCGCAGCCCAGTCCAAGCAAATCCCATAAATCTGTTCTTAGGAGGGAGGAACTAACTGAAGTCACTGTTGCTCCCAGTTCAGGCTCCTCCTGCCCAATTCCAACATGTCACCCATTGGGTTGTACCTTTCCCGTGGGGGTGTCTCATTCCTAGCACTGACCATGGATTAATGAATGTCCCTTCACTAGCTCCGTTCTTTGTTGGGTTCACCAATGACCAACTTCAGTAATGCTGTGCTTCCTGTGAGTGGCGGTGGGTACAATTTTGGGCAGCTCTGCTGGCCAGTGCAGATTCAGGTCTTTGCAAACTTGGCAGGTTGCTGCGAATGAAAATGCTGTGTCCTGTAATTTTTAGCTGTTTCAGTTGTAGTCCCGAAGTATTTGACAAGCTTTTGTATGTTTTAATTTCTTCCTGGGTCAAGAGGATCCATCTCCCTCTGTCTGGGTCTCTCCAAGGTGTTTTATTCTGGCAAATGAGGCTTTGTATTTTGTTGCTCACTGATCGGCCATCTTGTCTTCTCTCCTCTAAGTTTGATTTAGAAACTATCGTACATTAAATTATCCTGGATTCTGAAATTTTTTTGTCTTTTTTGAGACAGGGTCTCACTATGCAGTTCAGACTGGCCTTGAGCTCACTTTGCAGCCAGGCTGGTCTCTAACTCACAATGATCCTCTTGCCTCAGCCTCCTGACTGCTGGGATTACAAGCATGAGGCACCATACCCAATTTGGATTCTGAATTTAAATTTAGATTTTAATTCTAGGTCTTGGAAACACTAATCAGAGGTAAAAATTTACAAAGATCAAACTTTTTTTCCAGTGCTTTAACACAGTATGTACTCCCTAATTTTTTTAATAAATCACTGGAAAATGAGAATGTATATAGAATTTCAATTTGGATACTTGCTATAGCTTATATCTAGATGTGTCCCCAAAAGCCTCATGATTTTAAAGTTGGGGCTTTTAGGGATAGTGGGATAACCAGGGTGTGACATTTATCAATGAATTAGTTCACTGATAAGTTTATAGCTAAATGTGCTGTTGGGAAGTGAAGTCTCATTGGAGGGATGCATGGCCTGGAAGGGTATAATAAGTCCCTTCCTTAACCCTTGATCTCAGCTTTCTGCATCCTGTCTGCCATGCCAAGAGCCACCCTCCACTCCACCATATCACTCTGCCTTGGAGCCAGCTGATCATGGACTGAAATTTCTAACAAACTGTAAACCAAAATAAACCTTTTCTCCTTTAAGTTGTGGGTGTTGGATATGGGCACTCAGTGATGACAAAGTAAGACAATACTTTTCCATTTTAATGAAAATATGAGGCATTTAAAAAGTGCCATAATATTTAAGTAGGTGGAACTCCCTGTTTTACTTAATGTACCTCCACTCATAAGCTCTTGGTTTTTTCCTCTCAATTTAAACCAAAAATATTATACTAAACAATTTCTCTGTAATTTAAACACATTCTTCATTTTCTGTAGGATACATTCCTAGTAAGTAAAATATATAGGTCGAATAGTATAGAGAGTCCTAATAGATATACTTAGTCATAGTTTTGAGTCTCCTTAGTATTAAGAATATGTTACTACTCATTTCTGGTAAACTTTATAAGACTTCCTATTTCCTTTTGCCTTCCACAACTCTGGATGCCAATAATGGCAATCTTTACAAAGGTCCTCTTATAACTTTGGTTATTCTTTTATGCTTATCCTATCCCTTCTATGAAAAGCAGAGTTTCTTTTCACTACTTTTGATCCCCAATTGTAAATAAAGTCCATAAAAAGCCTAGCAATTTGCATTTTGTTTTCAAGAAGTCAGGAATGAAATGCATAAGGTCAGGATGCTGAGTCAGTGATGAGAAATGACAAAGAAAGACAACAAGGAATAGTCTGAGAAATCAGATGCCTGAGTAAAGTCTCATTACTTCTCCCAGACCAGCCCCAACTCCACAGCAGAAGGCAGCAGCCAGTGAGCCCAGCCCATGCCACATGGCTGGCAACCAACAGTTCCCATTCCTGAAGGGAGACATGAGAAAAAACAGTCACTTGGGGTTTTAAGACACCAAGGTTTGAGATGGCTAGGAAAAAAAATGTATGTCTAATATTTCATTATTTTATTTTACCTTTCAATTTTCAAACAACATTTAATTACTATTTTAATAATATTGATGAGTTAGTTTTCATCACACTTTCTAATTTCTATTTTTCTTTATTAAGTTTTTTGATACAGTTTTGATGCACATAATGATTATATTTATCATAGGGAGTTTGTACCTGTGCATGATATACCTTAGTTCCCCCTTTTTTTCCCCATTTTCCTCCTCTCCCTGCAACCCGTCTTCCATTCCTTATTTGCAAAACTTTATTTGCATTTTATTCCTTTTTTCTCATTTTTTTATTCTCTTTTCCTTCCCTTCATCTACCAATTTCTCTTTCCTTTGTAAAAATTTCTTCCTATTTCCCACTACCTATTATATATTTTTGTTCTTATTTACACTTTCAATTTCTCACAACATAAAGACAATGCAATATTTACACTGCAATGCAATTATAATGCAATATGAAAAAAATATTTACCCATATGTGTCTGATTTATCTCATACTTAAGAGTATGAAAAGGAGCAAGATTTCTCCATTTAGCCATAAATGTCTCAAATTTATCCTTCTTTAAAACTGAGTAGTACTCCATTGTATATATATTTAACACACACACACACATTTTTTTATCCACTCATTGATTGATTGGAATTTGTGTTGTTTACAAGTTTTAGCTATTATAAGCTCTGCTGCTATAGATAAGAGTGTACATATATTGCTGTGGTATGATGTTTTAAAATCTTTTGGGAAGATATCAAGAACAGGAATAGTTGGATCAAATGGAACTTTTAGTTTTAGTTTTGTGAGGATTCTCCACACTGGTTTCCAGATTGCACCAGCAAAAATAGAGAAGGGCTCTTTTTTTCTGCAAAACCCTGTCAGCATTTGTTATTGGTTGATTTACTGATAGTAGCCATTCTTTCTGAAGTGAGATGGAATCATAGTTTGTTTTAATTTGTATCTCTCAAATCACCATTGTTTATCATTTTTGCATATATTTATTTATTATTTGTGCTTCTTCATCTGAGAAGTGTCTGTTCATTTCAGATGCCCATTTTTGAACTGGGTCTTTAAATTTGGAGCGCGTGATATTTTTTCAATTCTTTAGATGTTCTAGATTTTAGTCCTTTGTCTGAGGAACAGCTGGCTCAGATTTTCACCCTCTCTTTTGGTTCTGTTTTCACTCTGTGAGTGATTTTTGGCTTTGTAAAAGCTTTTTAATTAGATGAGATCCTAGTTTTGATTCTTTGTAGTATTACCTGTACAATTAGGATTTTGTTCATGAAGTCTCTGCCTATACCTATGTGTTCAAGACTTCTACCTATTCTCTTTCAGCAGATTTAGTACTTCTGTTTTAATATTTTATCTTTGATCCAGTACTGTTTCATGATGATAGACAAGGTTCTATTTTTAGTCTTCAACATGTGGAAAGCCAGTTTCTCCAGCACCATTTATGAAAAATGTTATCCTTATTCTAGTGAATTAGTTTGGCCTTTTTGCCAAAGAGAAGGTGGCTGCATGTGTTTGGGGTTTCTGAATCTTGTAACCTGTTCCACTGATTTTCATATCTGTTCGTTGTCTTATAACTGATTTTTTTACCAGTACCATATTGTTTTTACCATATTAGCTCTGTAGTACAATTTCAACTGAGAGATTATGAACTTCTCTGTCTTTCCTTTGTTATCCAGAATTATTTTCTATTCTAGGTCTCTTTTGATTTCAAATGTATTTTAGGAATGTTTTGTCTAGTTCTGTGAATATGCTAATGGTATTTTGATTGAGATTGCATTACATCCATGTAAAAAGTTTGGAGTATGTTAATTTTAGTATGTTGGTTCTTCCTCTCAAGAGCAAGTGATATCTTTCCCTTTTATAATATTGTCTTTGATTTCCTTTTTAGAGTTCTATTGTTTTCGATGTAGAGAATATTTACCTCATTTGGTAGATTGATTCCAATGATTTTTTTTTGGTGCTAATATGGCAAGGACAAGCCAGTTTGTAGCATTCATAACCATCAATGTACATTATCTTAATTCATCAATGAAATGGAACAGATTGGGAGCATGGATCAAGAAATAAGATCCAATAATATGCTGCAGTCAAGAAGCACATTTAACTCAAAAAGAAATTCACAGACTGAATTTTCCAACAGAGGAAAACTATACTTTATGCTATAGGGATCCAGAAAAAAAAGCAGTGATATCTATTCCATTTACAGAAATTGGGAACTTCAAGCTACAACTGACCAAAAGAGATAAAGTCACTACATACTTGTTATGGGAAAAGTCCAAAGGAAGAGATAACTATTAAAAATATATATGCATCAAATACAGGTGCTTCTAACTATATCAAATGAATATTAATGGAAATAAAAAATTAAATAAGCACTAGATAATTATAATGAGAAACCTTAATATCCCATTGTCACAGACAGATTAGGAAAAATTCAGCAAAGAAATAAATATCATATCTGAACCACTTCTCTAAACAAATGGATTTAATAAATGTATACCAAGTATTCCACTCCTGCAACATCAGAATAGCATTTTTTTCAGCTATACATGGGACATTCTCTAAAACATAGCACATACTGTTTCATAGAACATGTTTCAGTAAATGCAAAAGCACTGAAATTATCCCACGAATATTATCAGATCATAGTCCAAAGAAATTGGAGATCTATGGCAAGAAGAAACCACATAAACAAATGGAAATTAAATGACAGCCTCTTGCATAACCAATGGGTCACAAATGAAATTAAAGAAGAAAATACACAGTATTTAAAATTAAATGGTAATGCCAATACAATATACCAGAAGTTACAGATCACAATGAAAGCAGTCCTCCTAAAAGGGAAATTTATGGAAGGTAAATTCTCACATGAGGAAAACAGAATAAGCTTTAGTAAAGATCCTAATGTTGAACCTCAACCTTGTGGAAAAAGTTGAACAAATCAAGTCTAAAGCTCTTATGAGGAAAAATACAAAGATCAGAGCAATAAATCAATCTAAAGAGACTAAGAAAACAATACAAAAAATCAATGGATCAGAGTTGGTTTTGAAGGATTGAATAAAATTCACAAACACTCAACCAACTTTATCATAAAATGGAAAAAAATACTCAAATTCATGCAATTAGGAAAGAAAATGATGAAATCACAATGGATTTCATCAGAAATCCAGAAGATTGTCAACACCGACTTTGGGAACATTTACTCTAATAAGATAGAAAACATAGAAGAAATTGACAGATTTCTAAGTACACATGAATAACCAAAGTTGAATCAAGAAGATACAAAAATTCTAGAATCTCTTTATGTAGTACAGGCTGGCCTTGAATTTTTGATGACTCCCTTTGTTCAGTTCCTGAATGGTGGGATAACAAACATGCACCACAACACGAAACTGTGTGTGTGTATTTGTATGAGTTTGTGAATATTTTGTAAATGCTTTGACCAATTGTGTCCTTCATGACTTCATATTTAAAAATACAATATACTGAATGACTCTTCTAATATAATCTACCATGCATTTGTCTACTTAAAGTTTAGATTCTGTGTGACAAAAACTTAGGCAATTGTCCCAATATCATTTGTATAAAAATTCTTTCTCTATACTTAGCATATATTATTTTATGTATAAATAGGCATAGTTCCTGTTATTACATTTTCTTAAAAATGTAAAACAGAGGGGCTGGAGATTTAGCTCAGCGGCATAAGCGCCTGCCTTACAAGCACGCAGTTGTGAGTTTGATCCCCAGTTCCGATAAAAAATAAATGAAAATAGAAATATTGTAATCAGAATATTCATTTGAATTACAATGAAATAAGATTAACTTACAGGATTTTAGAAAATAATGTTTTTTTTTAATGTGTGCATTTTCAAGTTCCTTTTCTTTTTACTATTAAGTTCACTAGAATGAGAGGCACATTTTATATACATTTTTAAAAATATTTATTCTAAGAGTTATATTTAGTTTTTAATTTGATTGTAGTATATTGTCATATTTTGTTTTCTAAAAGATTATTGATTTCATATTGGATAAATCAAGCATTGATCTTCAAGGAAGCATAAGAAAAGAAAATTTTGAGAACTGAGGATAAATTTGGAAGAATGGTCTCATGATGGAAAAAACTCAAGATTTTAGTCCACATGAAATTCAAGATTAAAAGGAAAGATAGGTAAAATATGCATGGATATAAAGAACTAAAAACAAAACATTAATATTTCCTCAGCTTTCCTTAAACTATAAGGAGCCAAGTAATAGTAGGGTAGAGTTGGACAATTCATGAATGAACTTTGTGTGACCTTATCAAAACCATTATTTGGTTCAAAGAGTCTTGAATATCCTACCTGAGCTGCATGAATCTTGCAAAATTGTAAATTGTGCCACACACCATTCCAATCAGTCCTATTGTTAAGCTAAACTGAATAGTTGATGAGGTGATATAAATATAAGCCAAAATGTCATCAATATATACTTAATCATTCCGTGCATGAAAATAGAATTGAAAAGTTAAATCTGAAACAAATAATGATGAAATATTCTTTTACACTATGTGAAAGGCTACAAAATTTCAGCATGGTCATTGGCATTTCAGCAGAAAGAATGATAATTTATTCCACAGAAAATCAGATTTATAAATTATCCTAATATTTAAAATCACAGATAAGAAAGATGTCCCATAATGAAAAGTTACCATAAACCCAATTACTGTTCACAATATAAGGTATTTGGAATATGAATTGTAATCCTTTCTGGAACATGAAGAAGAACTATAAAATTAAATATGTTACCTAAGAAATGAAACAAGGTGTAGCTTTGTGAAGCTTTTGTGAAGCTTTGTGAATACCTGTAGGTATGTGGTACAAGAATAGACAAGGAGAAATGTTCACGTGAAGGTGGATGGAGAAAGAGGTTACCAGTTGCTGGATTTTTGTATAAACTGTCTGATGAGGGCATTTTTAAAAAGACTGTCCCTTGATCCCAAGCAGAACTTTCCAGATCTTTCCTAGCTCCATAATCTAAAGGAATGAGCATAGAGAAAAACCCCCCAGCATAAATCTGCATATACTGCGCATGAAAATCCATGTAGTAATGGAATGAAAGAATTAACAGCTGACTACAGACATCCTCATCTTGCCAGGCTAGCTAAAGTGAGGGCCTGCACAAAAATATGACAAAAAGATTGAATAGTTTTGAAAGCCTTCTATATAGGTCAACAAGGTAGAGTGTTCTTTTTTTTGTTTTGTTTTTGCTTTTGTTTTTGTTTTTGTGGTGCTGAAGAATGAAACCAGATCTTTGTGTATGCCAAGTATCTACTGCACCATTGAATTACATCCTGGGCCTAGATGGGAGGTTTTTATTTACAAAACTTATTAAAATTTTAAAAATATTAAATTATACCTAAATATAAATATTCCTCCAAAAATGCTCAGGTGATGGGGTACATGACAAAACAACAATGAGAAATCAAATTAGGTGAAACTAGGAGACTGTACCAAGGTCATGAACATGAGAAGGTTTCTGATTTCATACTTTTGGGATAACACTTCAGAATGCGTCCCCACATCTAAGAAGAGAGATCTGCAAATTCCTCTAGGTGTCATCAAACCCTCTAAACAGAAAATTGATTTTAGCTATTTACTTGCATTTAGAGATCACAGGACCAAAGCTAGCAATAAATTCGAGAAAAAAATGACAATATGTTGCTAAGCAGAGCCCTAAATCAGGTGGTAAATGTGAAGTCTCAAAATGAGATGAACACAGAAAGTAATCAGGAAGTGCCAAAACAAATTAACCTTTTGGTGCTCTTGTTACTGATGGAAAGTTGAAGCTTGCAGCACTGTGTACACCTGACAGGGCCGACATGTGCCCTTTCATAAGTTACTATCCACAATGGCCTGGGAGGAATTCTTTGACTCTTGCTCTCTGAGCTGAGCAATATTCTTGAGAAATAGACAGCGCTGTGCCCTCATGCTCATTTTCTCTTCCTCTTGATAAAAAATAATTCTAAAATACCCACTTTCCATTTTTTCATGACAACTCTGGCTCAGAGCAAATAAAACAAGTGTGGCCAATTTCCCTAAAGTCTACCAAGTAGAACTTTTCAACGTAGGTTGAGAGTTGATATTCCTCTTGCTCTCTAATGAGCTGCTTTCCCCTGAAGACAGTTGGCAATTATTCAACAGCCCCCAGGATTGTCCAACCACAGTCCAGACTCCAAACTTTTTTCATCAGAAGCCCATGTAAAATTCATAGCAACTAGGAATGGTTCTCAATGAAAAGCATTGCTTGATCTATATTGCGTTGGCATATCAGAATGGAAAATGTCTCATAATATTCAGCCCACTATCTATAAATCTAGCACAATACTATTTTCTACAATTTGCACATTTCAACTACTCTTCCTTCATAAAAAGAGCCTCTAACCATGAACAAAACATTGTGCTCAGAAATACAGGCTCTTTGGGGCAAGCAGAGTTACTTTTTAAAGTACAGATTTCATCTATCCCTGGATTGCCCACAAATTTTTATTTTGGTTTAAAATGTATCAGTGAAAGTGGGCTGATGCAAACCTGTCAGAATCAAAGCATCTCAGATTCTACTCTCAAACTGTGAACCAAATTCTGCAATTCTACTTGGTGCCCAACTAATGTAGAAAGTGCCAGGTTGTTGCTTCTTCTCAAAGATCTGGTTTAAAGTCACCATGTTTCTGACTTTGTCCTTATCTGTTCTGCACTGCTTCCGTCTGGCGCATGATCCAAGTGCTGCTGCACTAAATTGCAGGCTGTTAATCCAAAGCAGGAATCATGTCCTTATTTAAGAGGCTGATTTTACTTTCTCCAGCCACACCTGTCCTGTATGAACCAGTATTCTAATTCATGCCCTGTCCTCTTTATTTTAAATTTTAAAAATTTATTATAAAATTAATGTATGGCCATTAATACTTCTCAGAATGTTTCCCCTAACATCAAACATGCTTTACCTATTGTTCCTGTCACTTTCTGAAGTAGTTCTAGAAGTCTTCTTCTGTGAGTGTCTTTAATTGCATTGTTATGGCTCTTGTGATGTCCCGAATTGATTCAAAATGTCTACCTGCCATGGTGATTTTGGTCTTGGTGCTGATCCAATGAATAAGGACACACTATAATATTTTTATAAGCCTAATTTTCCACTGAATGCTTGATTTGATTTGCTAATACTGTGTTAGGAGATTTTGCATCTACGTATATGAAGAAAATGCCCTCTTTTTGACTGATTCTCCTTTTCAGGTCTCAGGGTAGAAGCCTTTTCTTTCAAGAAACTTATCCTGATATATATTCACCAGTAGTCTTTAGATACTCTTGAAGTTTTAGTATTGTTTGTTCTTATATCCAGAGGTTGCTTGGCACACATTTTATAGAGTAGCTGCTGAATATGTAATTATAGAACGAATGCTTAAGACACAGTTTACACATCTTCAGCAGGGCTATTTGCATGTTAAGCAATTTTAAGTTTTAAAGTCAAAAACTTTTACTTCTGCAAGGGAATTTAAAACATTAAGAAGTTGGTGATTAAAGTGCATGGTGAGCATGTGTTCAGTGGGACTCATTGTGAGGAATAATCTGATGAATGGCCACCCCAGGTCTCTGCAGCCAAGAGGCTCTTCATGGAATAGCACCACAATTCCTTTAGAATATGCTATATTTTATTTTCCGTACCAAGCAGCAGGTTTTAAGCTCAAAGAGTTATTTTTCTCTACTGCTTTATGGCTGCTTAATGGAGGACTACTTTAAAATGGCAGTTTGCTTTGGGTATGAAGGTCTGAGCAAGGAGGGCGTCCTTACAGCAACATATTTTTCAGCCAATAATATAAATGCAAGAAGCTCACAATTTCAGAGTATTTAGATAGATGTGTGTGTTTTCCTTATTTCTCAAAGAGAGGGTTAATGTAGTGTCTTACCTTTCTCAGACCACATGAACCTCTATTATATTCTCGTGTATCTTTATTGAATCATTTATCTGGATTTCAGTGGCAACCTGGATGCCCCTATACTGATCCACAAAAGTATATATCAAGGTAATAGGAAAATAGTTTCCTTTATTGTTAGAAATCTAAAAAAAAATAAAAAATGAAACATAGCTGTACTTATCTGCTGTAACTTTCTTAAAGAGTAATAGTGGTCCCTTAGCCATATGAAGAAAAAAAGACTATATAAGTGTGAGAAAGCAAAATAAAATGCACACATTTCCAAAGAAATATATCTCCATGTGGCTCATGTCCAGTGGACATCTAGTTTAATCTTCAATTTATTTTCCTATATAATATCACTTAAGTGATTTAGAAAGAACACTATTTCAATTTTTAAGTCCAAGAGAAAATATTGGCCTATCATGTTAACAGTATCTGATATATAATTCATACCTAATCTATTTTCCTTTTAATTTTGACTTTTTTTAAATAGACAATCATATCTGTAATGAAGAAGTTTCCTAAATTACAAATGGACTATTTGTTTTCAGCAAAACTAATTTTTAGAAACTTGTTGTTAACAATATATAATTAAAGTCATGATTTTCAACATTGATGACAACTTCAACACCACTACAGTTTACTGAGTTTTTCTAATTCTTTAGGAAATTGGTTTAATTGCTGTGATGGCTCATATATTAGATGTCTTTCCAAAGCCTCATATGTGCATAGGTGGGGCTTTTCTGAGGTGGCTGGTTGTAGGGTATCCAAATGTGGATTAAGTGTATAATGAGGATTTGATAATCAGATTAGTACTTTGATTTCTTAGAATTATTCCATATGTGAGCAATGGGAAGCCCTTCCTGGGCATAGATGGCAATATTCCTCTGCATGCCACCCTGCCTTGGAACCAGCCAGCTATGACCTGAAACTGTGAGTGAAATAAATCTTTTCCCCTTCAACTTTGTGTGTCAGATATTTTGTCTCAGCAATTAGAAAGTAACTTAGACTGTTGCTTTCACAGGTGCAACTAGACATGCAGTTCACAGAAATACTGACACTGTTGAGCTGAGAAAATTGAGGCTGACACATTAAGTGACTTGCCTGATTTAAAAATTAATACTAGAAGGTATGAGTTGAACACAAGTAAGTTTCCTGATGTTCAAATTAGTTCCTAGCATTGTATTTCTGTGTTCAAATATTTCAATGAAAAAGACCCGTTATATGAACTGTGTGCTTTATTTTCCATTTGAAATTTGCTCTCCATGAAGAAAAACTGTAAGATTTTATTTTATATTATACATTCAGAGAAAATATTGTTTAAAAGCAAAACCTCATTTAATTGTAGAAAGAGAAGAATTACCCAGTTTTTCCCTAAGACCCATAAAACAGCAGGTGATGGAGAGATTTTTTTCCATTTAGTGTAAATCTCATTAGCTCTTTAATTTGTTCAATAGCATAATAAAGAGAAAATTTCCTGTCATTAAAGCCTCAATCTTCACTGTTACAAGTGCCTGATGAAATAAATAAATGATCCATCCTGCTTGGAAAGCATTTTTTCATTCAAAACCATGACTAATTTAACATCATACCACATCTGGGCCAGTAGTTGTGTGCTCTTACTTTGAAGAAAAAATAAATGGGTCAAGTACAAATTGGTAGTGTTCAAAGAAACACATGTCAAGATGCATCCCATAAAACCACACTGCCAAGACTAAGGTATGTGACCAATCAGCACTCTAAAAGTTGAAATGGATCCTGACAGAAAAGCAGACTTTTTATGTTCTAATGTCTAATTGTTTCCCTGTAGTCTGCCAGGCCTGTAGGGAGACATTCTAATGTGATGGAGGGAACTCACTCTGTATTTATGTTTCAATGTAAATTAGGGCAAGTAGCCCTCATTTTGAGGGTCAGTTTCCACATCTAGCAAATAATCTCTGAGTATGTTCTCACTACTACTGTAGTAGCAATGTTTGCACATCTTTAATTTTACTGTTGAGATAGGTTTGAGGTAGAAAGATAAACATAGTAAAATTGAAAAAAGACAAAATATGCCCTTAAGCCACTCAGATGTAGATTGAGAGTACCATATATTACATATCACTGTACCCTGTGACATTACTGTACTTCAAATGGCTGTATTTCATCATTGACTTTATTATGCATGAATGTTGACATAAATACAATGCACAAAATTGATGTACTCAGACCAGATAATAAATTGGATTTTATTTTTAAATATACAAGGAATTCTGATGTTATGGGTATAAAAATTTGCAGTCTTACTCATATCCAGGACCCATTCCCAGGTTCAAAAATGGGAAACTCCAACAATCAGTGGAGTTTTAGTGATCAAATTGGAGTATAATGCCATTGTAGTCAACAAAGAAGTGAGCCTTGAATTTTATCAAAGAAGGTAATTAGAGGTTATACCAAAGGAAAAGAATCAAGTGTCAGATTCATATAAGGAGGTAAAATTCTTCTTTCATTAAAGAAAATATAGTGGTGCAAGTATTTTCATATGGTTTGCCATCTAGTAAATACTCAGTACTAAATGAAATACACATGGATCCTACTCTCTTGGAGCTTCGAGATTTAGTAGAGATAGTCAGGAAGTAAGTAACAAATCAACATCAAAAGAACAATCTACAACCTATAATACATATAAAAGAAAACAACTCAATCTTCATAAGCCAGAAAAGTTAGCTGGGCTGATAAATTGTAGTGTAAAATGGGAGTTGTTGAGATAAACTAATCAGTAGATGTGGGAATTTATGAGTAAAGAGACATTTGCTTTGACCATTTACTAGCCATGTTGGGCAGATGTTGTCTTGGTTAAGCACAAAGAAATAATATAAGCTTTTATATTGCAGCCACTGAAGATTAACTTTTTCAAGCTTCAGAGAAAAATAGGGAAAAAATAGTGGCTTACACATAACATTTATATTTTACATTTTCCAGACACTCTTTTAGCTATTTTAAGACACTTAAATTTGCTGTTATACTCTTTAGTTCTAAAAGCATTCCTTTAAAGTAGGTACTATTATTATCCTTCTATAGATGAATAAATCAAGCGAAGAGCGGACTTAACACGAATAACGTGTCCAAAGTCACACTGATGACAAATCTCAGGGTCAGGTTTTAAATCACTATCTTCCCCCAGAATTTAACCCTTAAATGCTATATATTTTGCTTTTCAATGCCATTTTAACTGAATGAAATTTAAAAAGCAATATCTACAGCATAAGTAACCACATATTAAAATGTTATAGTATTCTTGTGTTTACATCATGCTTTTTCTTCTGTAATATGTTGGTTTGTGCCTCTTTCCTAGAGTCAAATGCACACTTTAACCCACTGTTGTGGTACCGGTACTCTACCAATTTTATATTTAACATGCTGCATTAAACCTTCCCATCTTCAGCAAGTTGTTACAAAATTAAGATTCATCATCATTCTTATATACTTTCTAAAATCAAGTGTTTGTGTCTGAATAAGGCATGATTGATACAACTTGTGGTAATCATGTTCTTACACTTATTAAATATTTTATAATCATTTAACATTAGATATCAGGTATTTAGTTTGTTCTCCAAGCACTATGGCTGTTGTATTCACTATTATTAAGTTTATCACTGGGCATCTTAGTTTCTTTGGACTGTCAACAGAAATGCCACAGACTGGAAAAACAAAAAATGTATTTCCTCACAGTTTCAGAGTCTAGACGTCCAAATCAAGACTGAATACAGTTGGCATCTTCTGAAACATCTCTCCTCATCTCCTACTCACCCTGTGACCTTACATGGCCTTCTCTAGAGGTGTTTCTACACTCTAATCTACTCTTCTTGTAAGAGCACCTGCCAGATTGGATCAGTTCTAACCATGTTGACCTAGTTTTCAATTAATTCTTTCTTTAATGAATGCTTCTGCAAATATAGTTTCATTCTGAGGCATTAAAGAGTTAGAATTTCGGCATAGAAAATTGAGAGGAACCACAACTCAGCCCTTCACAGTGGGATACTTGGTACTTATTTGATATCAATCGCATTTAGGAGAAAATGTCACCATAATCTCAACTGAACAAGCATGTCCAATAGAACAAGCATGCCCATGGATAATTTGTTCCCCAGTGCATTGGTTTCCTGCTTTGTTTTCACCATCAATAAATGTATAGCCTGTGCCAGACATAAGAGACAGGAAGGGACATGTGGCCAAACCATATTGGAGTACAAAGCGCTCGTGCTCACCAGATGGGTGCCTTTTTGAAATTTGCATAAAGGAACTCAGCAATGCTACTTCTGAAAGTTCTTTGGGCTTAACTTCACCAATGCTTTGACCTATAATACTGAGCCTTGACCAGGATAAAATGAAAGTTATTAACTGGTGTGATTTTTCAAAAACACCCTTGACTAGCTTGTTTACATTGTTTACTGGAGATCTGAAGGTTGATGTTGTATATTTTAATTATATGCAGTCTCGTTTGAGCTATGTTTATCAGTGTCTTGACTCCTATGAGACTAAAATAACCTGTACATTTCTTGTGAGTTCATGATCTGAAAATAAAGCACTTCCTGTCTTACTAAGAAATGACTGAGAGTTGTACTTGAATGTGTTGAACTTCTCTGATATTTGTCTATTCTTTCTCTCTCCTAATTTTCTATAGGGATATATATATATATATATATATATATATATATATATATATATATACATATGCCCTTACATATAGCAATTATAACTCAATATTACTTGGTAGGTAATGAGTTCTTTCCACTAGAAATACTATTACACTATATCGTGTATTGAACTTATTTCATGAACTAGACAGTGTGGTAGATATTTGGGAAAGAAGAGTTAACATGATAATTTCCCTGACATTGGCATCAATTAACACAGATATCACATTCTAACTCAGTTTTTTTTCCTGTATAAAATCACACACTCATATCTTGTTTATACAAAAACTAGAGTATGGTCAATTTCACAGATTGCTCTATAACAAATATTCTTCCTTGCAGCTTTATATGAATATCAATAAATTTATTTCAGTGATATTTTTAATACTACTGTACTAACCATATGAGTGACTTCCTAATTATTTCATATATGTAATTATTCTTGACCACCTAAATGACATGGTTTCTTACTAACCTTTAATATGAAAAGACATTTCTGCAGTTTCAATGCACAGAATGTTATTTTTGATAGTATATGATCAGTGGCAATACCACAATGACTTATGGATAGATTATTAGTTTCAATTCAGTAGTATCATTGCAAGTCCTATTGTAGAGGTCACCCAAGGTTGATGGCTATGTTTTCATCATTGGTCTAAGTGTATAACTTAGTGGTGGAATGCTTGCCCAGCATACTTAAGGCCCTACATTTGATCCATAGTCCTGTGAAAAACAAACAAAAATGATCAAAATGTACTAAACAGCAACAATAACAACAACAAAATCTTCCATTTTATTATCTCTTGAAATTTCCTGGTAGTTTAGCTCTGAAAATACCATATAACAGTTAATAGCTTGTGGGAGAAGAATAGGAAGATGCCTTGGTAGTACTTATCAACTGACAAAAATCCAAGAGGATGCTACTGATCTGTTGTGACTTTTCTGGTTTATGTTTTGAACAAGCTGTGAAGCTGACAGAATAAAGGCAAAGTATTGTAAATGTACCAGTAATTAAAGACTACAGTAAACTAAACTGACACTATAGGGCAATTCTGGCTGTCTTTCCATAGTTGCCCCATACTGAAGATTAGAAAAAGTCTTTAGTGTGTTTTTTCCTCTATGATGTTTTCCTCTTTATATGTTATTCATCAGCTTGCAGATATACAATGCATTTATTTGCAGAGACACATAAATGCACAAGCACACACACCATATAACCCTTCTATTATCAAAATCTCATAGTTGAGCCTTTTGTTGCATTTCCTGACCCATATATAACATCTAAAGTTGCCAATATGGAGCAATTTCTACCTGGTTAGAATGATAAATAATTCTTATTTTATGGTCAATTTAGAATTGATGCTACACAGTCAATACACAGCTTTCTAAATTGTTAGTCTGATTCTAATGAAGTTTAATAAATGATATGGTTCAATGATACAAGACCAATGAAATTCAAGCCAATGACTACCATTGAAGTACTAGGTTATCCGCCATGAACACTAATTAGATTGAATGAGAATACCACATCTATTTTACATATCCCTAACTAAAGTAGTCATTTTTTTCCTTTCATCACTCATGAATAACTTCTGACATTTATAAGGCGATAATAAATCTGTCTCTAAACAGTTTCGCAGACAAAATAGGCTTTAGTTCTTACAGTTACATGACTAGATTGTTTTCCTTTATGGTGTTACATTTTTATCATGTGCCTTATAAATTTGATTTACTTCAACTAATATATAATAAAATCCTCATTATCTCAAATTAGCAGCACAGTAAATTGTTCAGACTATGTAACATTCATAAAATAAAGATACTATAGTGCATATGACTGACATTTTTGTAATATGTAACATCGTAAAAGAAATGAGCTGAAGACAAGTCAATGTTTTCTTTTAAACTGATACCAGGAAAAATGATGTCTCTCATCTGAAAACTGTGTGAGTCATAAGGAAAAATGACAACCTACCACTATATTGAATTTATCAGAGAGAAAATTCAACATAAGTAATTCAACTGAAAAATTACTGACATGTACCATTTGATATAACTGTATTTATAAAATTGTAATCTGGTAGCTACTATCATGTTTTTAATGTGACTTACTAAATAAGGTCTAATAGACATTGAAATCTTTTTTTCTAACCAAGAAACTGGAATATCAGCATTGTTTCACTCTTCCCTCCTTCTTTTGACATACATTTTTAAACAGAAATCAGAATAATTGCTTAGAGTTCAATTTAAGATTATGAATCATTGACTCATCATTGTTTTTGTGGTTCTTGTTTCTTTTTCATGGAATTTTCATTACCTTATAAAATCAAGAAACACAGAAGTTAAGGCCCTGCACCAGGGTCAGCCATCTGGCAAGAGCAAAGTCTGGGATCTGTTCCCACTTTCCTCATCCCAGTCCAGCAGCCATCCTCCTCCCTCCTTTTTGCGTAGATTCAACCACCGTGCACTGCTGAGGGCCAACGGCAGTCCTCATGCAGATATGGAGACTCTCAATGATGAACAAACCTCAGTTTTAGGAACACAAAGAGTATTATTATTTAATATCATAATAATTGCAAGTCAGAATACACCCTACTGGAAAACAATATTAAGTACCCTTCTTTTGTTTTGATTATGGAGAGTTAGTGGAGTTCTATTTTCTACTTCTAATATTGATATACTGAGTTTTCATCGATGCCCAGTTTTATTAGTCAGTTAAATCCAATTAAGGGTTTTTCAAAATCCATTTAAATTATATCTACATCTATTAAACTTTTAGTGACTGATCAAGCAATTATTGTTTTTTTCTAATTTTTTCTTTTAACCAATAAATAATCGCTTGGTAATGTTTTAATAGATATTAAATCAGTTACTATCCGATTCTTAGGCTTCATTATAGATGTAAGAAATCTTCAAATTTATGTGAATGAATACTACTGTGTAATGTAGAATTCATACTTTGGGTCTGATAACTTCTACGTAGTTTTAAAAAGTTACAGTATAACTAAATTCTCATTATAAATTCTTTTTTTTTTAACATAATGGTGCTGACATTCCAAAAAGACAAGCCAAACTCACAGAGCCTGGGAAATGCTTACATTTTTATTTTAAGTTACTAAAGGTTTGTATTTAACTTACCCTATTATCACCAGAGCATTAGGGGAGAAAGGATAGGGATCTAGCGCCATTCTGACTAAACTAGTACTTCATCAAATCTGAAAGTATTATCTTTGTTGGAAGTTTGGGAAACATGCACTATTAGATGGACTGAGATCTAGATAAAGCTATAATACAGATGCTGTACAAAGATGTATTCAAATCAAGAAGATGGATGAAATACATATCCTCATGCTAAGACATTAAAATGTCAGGACAAGTAAGAGTGAAAGACTGGCTCTGACACAGTTATCTTTATATGATCAAAAAAAAAAACCCTGCATCTTTTGTGTACAAAAAAGATCAGAATTTGGCACAAAAATAAGAAATAATTCATACACACATGCTCATACATACCTTTATTCACACACAAACATATTTGTCACTACTTATATAAGGTAGCAACAGATAGAAATGGACATGTTCTGTCTGTTTCTTGGGACCCCCTTTATACTACCCTATGCCCAAAAATGTTATAGTTACAGGGACAAAACAGGAGGGATTTAATGCTTTAGAGTTTCTAAAGAGTGGAAAGCTCCAATAAGAAAAGAAAAAAGGAGAATAAAGTCAGAACTTTTATTCTTCTAAATATGTCTCATGAGAATTGCCAAGGGTGAACTATATTTCCCAAACCCTCATTGGAAATTCCTTAATGCATGGGTATTTTGTACTGTAGATTAAATGATTTCATTCCTGAAAAATGTATATATTGAATCCCTAATTTTCAGTGTTAAGCATTTGAAATGCACATTTTAGTAGGTAATTCAATTTAAAGAAGGGTATAATGATTCTTACTTTTGCAAGAAGAGAAAAAGTTTGGAGCCTTTCTTCTCTCTACCATATGAGGGCAAAAAGATGGAGCTATTTTAAATCCAAGAAGAGAGAGAGTCCTCACTACAAGTAGAGTCCTAGCAGAACACTTGATTTTTCTTTTTAACATTGTTTTACCATTTAGCACTTTTTTTAGAACCATTCTACCCACTTCCAGGACACCATGTTAGTACACCCATGGTGAGTGCTTTAGGGTTTACTCACTAGTGGTCTTCTCCCTTTGACGTCACTGCACCTGGCTATGGAAGGATTCTGAGACTTCATAACTAACAACAAATACTCTGAACCTGGGTTTCTGGCATTTTTAGATATTGATTTGAATAATATCACTTCTTTCTCAGTCACAATAAATGTCTACTGCTTTCAGCTAAGAGTCCTAGTATGTGTCAGCAGACATTTGAAAATATTATTAACTGTAGTGATTATGGAACAAATTTTATTGTGTTTAATGTAGGGTATGTTTGTTCTATCTCCAGAAAAATAGTTGCTTTAGTTGACTCTAGTTTAATATATAACACGGTGGCAAACCACCTTTTCTGGGGGAGGAATGGCTGATATTTACATCTAGTAATTAAATCTGGTTGTGCATTCATAGCTCTAAGGTGACTGGTCAATTTGAGCAAATTGATCAATTCAGAACAACAACTCAGATGTGCTGCCACATACAAAATCTCTACCTGCAATGAACAAGGTTAATAAATAGCAAGTCCTGTGCTTTCTCTGCTAAAACAAGTTAACACCTAAGTTGCTTGTTCCTTAAATAGGTTCACCTAAGGCCATGCTGTGGTTTGGCTCATGCTTTATCTGATGTGGCTAGAAAATCACTCAATTTAAATTACTATATACCACAGCACAGTAAAAGCTATTTTCTAAGCTTTATTATGTTAGAGAATTGAGACGGTCTAATCAATTTCAAGCAGTTTTTAAGATCTTATAGAATTGAATAAGAGGAAGATGTTGTGAAAAAGCCATTTAGATAAGCTTACATAAGATATAAGACATCCTTATTGTTCTTCAACCAATATAATACATATCATTTTTGTCTCATATGCAAAAAGTTTTCAGTATTATATATTTACAATCAAATATCATAATTGTACTTTCATTCTTGTTAGGGTTTGAATAAAACAAAGTCCTGTTAAATTTTTTTTCTTTTCTTTTTTTAAGGTGAAACACGAGACATTTCCTTGAAATTTATTTTCTGCTTCTTCCCTTCTTTATTTAAGTCACCTATGGGTCATATTTATTCTATTTCTATTTCACTGCTTCTATTCACTATTCCAATTCAATCACTATTGCAGCAGAAGATTTTCACCCCCATCCCCTAACTTCCTCCAGTATACTTCAGTTTGTTAGCTACCCAGGAAACACTTCTGGCCACAGTTTCTATTACTTTTGTTTGTTAGAAACAAAAAGTCATTGTGATACATAACTGATCACTGATGCATATCATAAGAACCAATCTCCAATTGACAAGCCATTCTACCTCTGTACTTCTCTTCCTTCTTCTTTATCCCATATAAGCCCTAGACTACTAGAGTTTGGTCTGATATTCTGGGAATGATCTTGATCAGTGCTCATCAATGTAAATAAATCTGCTTCCAAGTCCAGAGTGTCATTTCTATTTGTCACAGCACTATCAATAAATATTTCTGTATATCTTCGATCTAAGATTTCTTAAAGGATTTCTTTTAGCATTCTCGGTATAGGTATCAATTCACTCAAAGCTTTAGTGGGAATAAATTCACCTCATGCTGATATTTAGCCATCCTAAATTTCCCATGCATCTGTTAAGTATTTATGTTAATGGGATTGCTCTGAAGCGAATGCATAATCGAAAGAAATGAGAAGGAACTCTTTTAGAAGTCTTGGCTCCTCCTAAATATTGCTATCTACTCACTGCATTTAGTGCTCAAGTTTTAGTTTTTCACTTCTCATTATTAAAATGAGAGAATCCAACTAAGATGAATTTTAGCTCCAAATTTCTGTGACTAAACTTTGGCACCCTGGCAGGTTGCTGAGAAAATCAATTTGAACACAGAAAATCTTTACCGTAGTAGCTGCACACTGTAACTTTTTATGCGAGGAGAAGGACTTTAATGCCCCACAATATCTGCAACACAGATGCCAAAAATCGAGGGAAATCATAAGATGTTTCACAATTACATCATCTGAGAAGTGTTGTAACCTAACTCAAGCGCTGCCACTCTGTTCTGTATGCGCTGTGGTCTTTATCCTGAAATGAACTTTGTATCAAGTATCCCCTGCACAGCCCCCAGCCTCTGTTCCCCATAAATTCCTCAGCACTGCACTCTGACCTTAGGCAAACAACAGGATGTCAGATGTCCTGGCACTCCAAGAATGAGCAGATGTGCTAATATAAGCCTTTCTCTCAGGACAACTTGTCCTTTGCTCTCCCACACCTTTGAGGTTTTTCCCTTTATTAACCACCCCAAATCTTAGTCTAGTTATACAGCAGTGCAAATTCCACCTGCACTCTGTGTCACTGGGTACCAGCCTAAATAAAACTCTCCTTTTTCAAGATGTCTTGGCCTTTTAGCTTTTTTTCATAACTTTTGATCTTTGATTTTCGGGGTACAACATTTGGGGGCTCACCTGGAATTAGCCCTAAGACCCCTCCTCAAATTTTCCTTTCATCTGTGTTGGTGCTCTGTAAGTATCTTCTATTTATGTGCTTGTGTTTTTTGTTTTGTTTTGTTTTAACTTTGGCACTCATTTGGACTGCAGACGAGCCGAGAGCTCCTTCTGCACTGAAGTGGGACACCCTCCAGGGGCTACTGCCTATTGTTTGTGAATTTAGGGTTTTTACCCATTTGTGAATTTGGGGTTTTTACCTGTTTGTGAATTTAGGGTTTTTACCCATTTGTGAATTTGGGGTTTTACCCGTTTGTGAATTTGGGGCATTTGCCCATTTGTAACTAAGTTGTTTGCTTCTGTTCCAGGTCTTATGCTGCCTATTGGATTTAAGGGATTTAATAACTATTATTTCCCTTTAGGTTGCACGAGCATGGACAGAAAGCCATTTCTGTGTGTTATTTGTGTCTTCTGTGCCTTTTGTGGCACCTTGTTGTGTGTCTGTTTAACTGACTGTTTCTTACCAGCTACTATGTGAAAGGATCTTCAACTGTGTGTCTAACTCATCTGAGTTTAGTTCTTAATCATTTTGGAGAATTTAAACAGAGATCCCAAGGATATGGAGAACCTGTATACACTAGAAGACTCCATGTACTTTGCTCTCTGTAGTGGCCTCATGGAGCTCCAGAATAGCCAGAGATTGGCAGTTTTGATATGGCCACTGCAGGGACAGTCTGAAGATACGTCTTTGGCCCTCCAACCCATCCTGACCAAATTGCATATATACAGATTTGGATTGATCTCATTTATGATTCCCCTTCCTGGTTAAAAGGAGCAGCCCAGCGATCCTCCATAATTGGCCCCATTGAAAGTGAAACCAAGACCTGAGCCATGCCCCATTCTTTCAGTGGAGAAGAAAGAGGTGCTGCTACCACCTTATCGTCCCTCTGTCCCTGGCCCCTTGGTGCCAGTTTCGCCAGAGATAGAGCCTGCTCCCCCGGCCGTCCCAGAGCCCCCTTTCCGGCCTCCCAGCCCTGTTTGGACTAGAGGTCACAAGCAACCAGAGTTACCCGACTCCTCCTCTGCTACCCCCCCTTTTGCTTTTATGGGAAATACCTAATCCTGAAGATCCTGCTGCTTCTATTTTCACCTATGTTCCCTTTTCCACCTCCAATCTGTACAATTGGAAGAGACAGAACCTGCCTTTCTCTAAGGACCCCCAAGTTCTCATTTCTCTCTTAGAATCTATTTTCTCCACCCATTGTCCCACTTGGAGTGACTGCCAACAGATATTGCAGGTGTTGTTTACCTCCGAGGAGAGAAAATGCATTCCTACTCTGGGGAGGAGAGTGGTGCTTGACCCAGATGGAAACCGGTCCTCTGACCTGGAACGCCTAAACTGGAATTTCCCTTTGCCCAGCCCGATTGCAATCCCAATACCAGTGAAGGTAGGGAGGCTTTCGTTCAGTATCTCCAGTTTTTTTTCTGCAAGCCCTTAAGGTTGCCACCAGAAAAATCCATACAACCTGTCCAAGGTCTCAGAGGTAAGGCAATAGACTAATGAATCTCCTTCTGGTTATTTGGAATGGTTGCAGGAGGTCTATTGTATTTATACCCCCAAAGATCCGGCAACACCTGAGAACACAAGGGCTATTAATATTGTCTTTGTCTCCCAATTGGCCCCTGATATCAAAAAGAAATTACAAAAGCTTGAGGGATTTGAAGGTATGCTCCTTAGCCAGCTAGTGGAAATAGCTCACAGGGTGTTTGACAATCGGGAGGATCATTAAGAAGATAATGATAGAAAGTTGACCAAAGTGCTAGAAGTATTATGCAAAAAGGTCGCAAAGCCAGCTGACAAAGGAAAGGAGCGCCCTCCACCAGATAAAAATCAATGCGCCTATTGTAAAGAAATGGGACATTGGATCAGGAACTGCCTGATGCAAAAAGCAAGGATAGAAAAGGACACAAAAACCTTGCTGTCCCAGGATTGAGAAGGTCAGGGCTACAGAGGCACTTTTACGGGCTTTAAGCAGACTGGGGTACAAAGTTTCTGCTAAAAAGTCTCAGCTTTGTCAACAACACGTGTCTTACCTGGGATACCAAATTCAGGAAGGAAAAAGGATATGGGCTATTCAGCAGATCCCTGTTCCCGAAACAAAGAAGCAAGTACGAGAGTTTCTGGGAGCTGTAGGATATTGTAGGCTCTGGACTGTCAACTTCGCAGAAATAGGGCAACCTCTCTATGATTCACTGAGGGGAGCTACTCCAGAGCCTTTGGAGTGGACTGATATCGAAGATCAGGCCTTCACCTAGCTGAAGCAGGCCCTCATTGAGGCACCTACACTAGCCCTACCTGACTTACAGAAGAAGCCCTTTGCCCTCTATGTAGATGAAAAAAGGAACATAGCAAAGGGAGTATTGACTCAAAGCCTAGAACCCTGGCAGAAACCAGTGGCCTATCTCTCCAAGAGACTTGATAATGTGGCTGCTGGCTGGCCACCTTGCCTACGAATGGTCACTTCGGTGGCCTTGTTGGTAAAGGAAGCCCAAAAATTAACTTGTGTACAGAAACTCATGATTGTTTCCTCTCATTCACTGGAAACTCTTATTAAGTCCCCACTAAACCGTTGGTTATCCAATTCCAGAATTATGCACTACCAGGCCTTACTTCTGGACCCTGCCACTGTTAGCTATAAGACCACCGCAGCTTTAAACCCTGCCATGCTACTGCCTGATGATGACCCCTCTGCACCTCTACATGACTGCACTGAAGTGATTGATTATCTTCAAAGTCTCCAACTGGACTTAACTGATGTGCTCCTGCCCAGGGCCTCTTCATACTTCTCTGGTGGAAGCAGCTATATTCATCAAAGTAAGTGGGTCACAGGAGCAGTGGTTACCACCGAGTCCCAAGTCCTATGGGAGCGAGCCTTAGAACTAAGAACATCTTCACAGAAGGATGAGCTTATTGCCCTCACTGAGGCTCTTAAATTGGCAGAAAGAAAACAGGTTAATATTAACAGGTAATAATAGCAGATATGCATTTGCAATGACCCATGTACATGGGGCTATTTATCAATAATGAGGTCTATTGACCTCAGGGGGCCATAAGATCAAAAATGCTCCCCAAATTTTAGACTTGCTGGCCGCTATCTGACTACCCAGGAAAGTGGCCATCATACACTGTAAGGCCCACCAAGTGGGAGATGACCCTGTCATAAGGGGAAACAACTTGGCAGACATAACCGCTCGACAAGTGGCCACAAAATCAGTGGGGATGGAGACCGCCTCAGCATTGTTATTGATCTCCCCCACCTTGTCAGAACCTGTATATTCTGGGAAGGACTTGCATTTGGCAGCCCAGCTCCAAGCAAAGCCTGTTATCCCTGGAGGCTGGTGCCAACTACCTGACAAGCAAGTCCTACTACTTGAGGCATTGGGACAAGAACTCATCCAACAAGTCATAAGTTTACCCATTTGGGGGGATCAAAACCAGCCACCCTCTTTCAGGACCGCTTCTTCATTCCCCAGCTGTCCAAGCTTGCCCAGTCTGCAAGCCTCAGATGCCCACAATGTCAACTTGTAAATCCAAAATGTCTGCTGCAAATTGAGCCCTCCCACCATCGAGGAGCTAAGCTGGGAGAACATTGGGAAATGGGTTTCACAGACATGGGAAAACCTGGACTGCAAGGTCACAAATACCTGTTAGTCATGGTGGACACCTTTACTGGATGGGTAGAAGCTTTCCCCATTAGGCCTGAGTCAGCTTTGGCAATAGCAAAAAAGCTTCTATCTGAGATCATTCCTCGATTTGGCCTCCCCTTATCTAGGGGGTCCAACAATGGCCCAGCTTTCACAGCCCAAATAACTCAAAAGTTAACTCAGGCTTTACAGGTTGATTGGAAACTTCATTGTGCTTACTAGCCTCAAAGCTCAGGACAGGTAGAAAGGATGAGTAGGACTTTTAAAATGGCGATAACTAAAATGGCCTTAGAAACTGGTGAAAACTGGGTGAGTCTCCTTCCTTTTGCCCTCTTGCGTGAGCGTTGTACTCCCTATGTTGCTGAAATTTCCCCTTTTGAGGCACTATATGGGAGACCTCCACCCCTCATCACTAAGATATCTGAGGAAAAGCTGGCTGGTCTTGCTAACCAGGACCTTATTAAGTTCCTCCAGGCACTTCAGCCCATCCTGACTTCAATTCACTGCTTATTCAGACAACAGCACCCAGCGCCTGAGGCCTCTTCAAAGGATGACCAACCTGCTGCTGACCCCAGAACATTAGTCCTCATCAAATGGCATCACTGGGAATCCCTCAAGCCTTGCTTGGAGGGACCCTATACCGTGGTCCTCAGCACCCTAACTGTGGTCAAGATCACCAGAAAGCCTGCCTGGATTTACTACAGGCACATCAAGCCGGTCCCAATGTCTGACGACAACCACCCTTCAGATAAGTGGATTGTACACACCTCTAAGGATCCTCTAAAGCTTAAGATAACTAAATGGTCCTAATGTTGTTGCTTGTTTGTGGCTTCCCTTTGGGAGCTCTGAGAGCCCCTGTTCACAACCCAGTTTATGGGACTTGGGTAATAACAGACTATAATAATGGGGAGAAACTGGCAACCAACACCACTGTTCATGGTGTCATAACCCTAGACCTTTGTATTCTACTGAATAGGCCCCACTGATGGTTTACGATTATCCAAAAGTATAAAGGGACATCGAATGAAATCTGGCTTCTGAAGATCTGGAGTTGTTTTTCCTTTCTTTTTAAATTGTATTTTATTTTTAATGGCAACTAAAGGTATTCCGATTACAGTTAAATTGTGGCCTTTTAAAAAAGATATTTTCTTGGATTATTTAGAACATGCAAGTCTCACATTTTTAATCAGATGAAATATGTATGAAATTAATGAGGTTTTCTGAATGTAGATTCATCTGACTTTTCAGTACAATCAATTGTGATATTTAGAGTGTATGCTAAAATTCAGAATTTTCCAAATGCTGGAATTCTACCAGCATTCTTTGTTAAGCCTTACATGCAAAATTTAAAATTTTTATATTGCCACCTAAAATTTGCATAAGATATGTTTGAAGTATTTCAAATTTACAGTGAAATGTAGCTTCCTTGGAAAACAAACCATAAAATTTAGTAAGTTTTCTATTTTATCAACTGAAATGCTTTATATTATGTTAAGCTATTTTTTTCCATGCACATTCCTCATTTTTCATTCATTCATCCTGGCAATTATTTAGTAGTATTTGCTGTTAATTTTTACTTTGGTGCCTTTTCAATTGGCATGTCTTTAAAAAGTATTTTTCTTTCTGATTAAAATATGTGTGTGTGTGTGTGCATATATATATATGCACACACACACACACACACACACATATATATATATATATATATATATATATATATATATATATATATGTGGGTTTTTAAAATCATATTGACTTTACCAAGTGAAACCAAGCCATACTATTTTTGAGCCAGTTAAAAAAATTACAGTTTTTAAAGTGTAGCATTTTAAGGAGGTGAAAACACGTGGTATGATTCAATATTTTAGACTACTGAAAGAAAATCACTTCAAGGATTTCACTGAAAGTTTTAATGTGTGAAAAGTGAGAGGATGGTAATTGACTGGTGATAAGCAAAAAAAAAAAAAAGGACAAAGAAAGTGGTTTCGTCTTCAAGTCAAATGTCTGGCTGTGCCAGAATGTGAAAGAAGATAGGAAAAGCTCCACTTGAGAGTGCATAGTAAGTTGTAGAGAGATCAAGGGGATGTGAATTTTATTTGCCTTGGTTTATAGTACCTGCAAATAACAGATTTGAAAAGAAACAAATCTGTTCAGAATTTGATAGTATTAGATCAGTTTTGGTAGATTTATTCATAAGAATGGTGAACCTTTACTGCAAAATGTTTCCATTAAAATGAGATTATACTCTCAGTATTGTTCATACTCACCTGAGAAGGAATTCTTCTGTTATGCTTGGAAATGTGTTACTTGGGATTGATATGGCTGGATCAATAGGATTAAGTATATCTAGTTTCATAGTAGGAGACCAAAACTATAGACACCTCACTATACTCATTAACCGAGACCTAGCTAGCCTTGGCAACTCTGTATCTAAATTAAAAAATTCTCTAAACTCCTTAGCCAAAGTGGTTTTACAAAACCGCCGAGGCTTGGACCTTCTTTATCTAAAAGAGGGAGGTCTCTGTTTGGCTTTAGGAGAAACCTGCTGTCCATATACCAATCATTCTAGAGTCATCAGGCAAAACATGGCTGCCCTTAAGAAATGGTTACAGGAATGGAAGTGGGCACAACTGGCAGAAAACAATTAGTTTGAGCGATGGTTCTCATTTTCCCCATGGTTGACCACCCTTATATCGGCAGCTATAGGACATCTGGTAATCTTCTTGGTCGGTGTAACTATTGGTCCCTGTATCATAAATAAACTGGTATCTTATGTAAAGGGCCAAACACAAGCTGTCAAGCTGATGATCTTAGTGACCCAGGGTTATAAGTTAGTACCTGTAGATTCAACTACCAGCCAATGATTTGACCTACTGACAAAAATCAGTGGGGAACGTTGTAACCTAACTCAAGTGCCACCATTCTGTTCTGTATACGCTGTGGTCTTTGTCCTGAAATGAACTTTGTACCTCCCAAGTATCCCCTGCACAGCCCCCAGCATTTGTTCCCCAAATTCCTCAGCACTGCACTCTGACTCTAGGCAAACAGCAGGATGTCAGAAGTCCTGGCACTCCAAGAATGCACAGATGTGCTAATGAGCAAAACTTCCTGTAATAAAAAAAGATAATAAGCCTGTCTCTCAGGACAACTTGACCTTTGCTCCCCCACACCTTTGTGGTTTTTCCCTTTATAAACCACCTCAAATCTTAGCCTAGTTACACAGCAGTGTAAATTCCACCCACACTCTGTGTCACTGGTTACCAGCCTAAATAAAGTGCTCCTTTTTCCTTCAAGATGTCTTGGCCTTTTATCTTTTTTTTCATAACTTTTGATCTTTGATTTTTGGGGTACAACAAGTAATTAACTTTTGAGTTATTTTGTAACCCAGCAATAGATAGTTGAGATAATATGAAAGCACCTTTCATAACTCTTATCCTGCTTGAGTCCAAGGTTGTCCCATGTATGTTTTTGCACATACTCAGAAAGAGGGAATTAGCCTTGAAAATGGAGAAAACAAACAAAATCATGAAGAGAAATGGTGGCAGTTACAATAATAAAAATATAATTTAAACAGTCAGAGGAGATTCATTGCCATATCACATTTCATTTTGTCTAAATTTGTATTATTAAAGTTGTATTGATAGACACTGACTAAAATATATAAAGTTTAAAAACAAAACATACAGATAGTGATAAAATTTTTAAAACATAATTAAGGGAACACAGCTATTTCTATTAAACCAAAAAGAAAGGAAAAGAAAGAAAAAATTTATTAGCATTTCACAGTGTGAGGTATTTCAACAAAAAATAATGTTCTTGGTTATGTATCTCTGAAAATTGAGTTTTACTATATATTTGAAAGTTAAATTCTCACAACAAAAAACACTATTTAATAGTAAATGATTTGTTTTCACTGTACTTACCCCAGTGGTTTTGTGTTGTGGGACAAAATTAAGCAGGAATCCCACAAATCCCATTGCATATAGGTAAGAAAGCCCAGCTCACTGCAAAGCCACCTGCCAGCAGCACCTCTACAGGCAGGCGCCACACAGCAGGCAGCTTGCCTTCTTCCTGCTCCTCTCCTCCTGCTTCTATGGGTCTGGAACCCCTAAATTGGCTTCTTTAGAAAAACAGCCCCTTTAACACAAAAGTGAAGGAATCCTAAACATGGTGCTGTTCACAAAGGTAAGTGCCAGTACATCCCACTGACATCTGAAGATGCAGTTTTCAACTGGAGTATCTTAATTGGCTCTCATTGAGTCAAGTTTACATCCTCTTACTAAGATGTACTTTTGATCTCACATGCAAACTGGTGGAATCATATGAAAGTTTGTTTCAGTTCACTCAAAACAATTTCTTTTTCAGTGAAGTAATTGGCATTCAGATCAAAGTAAAAAGATTTGTTTTACTTTTCAGTGTTTAAAGCTCTTTATTGCTTAAGATGTTATAGTACATTAAAAAGAGACATTGATAGATGCTTGCAAGATAATAAGCTTCACTGATGTAAAATCTGTTCACAAAATTACTTTCCCACAAAGAACTCAATGGTCTATTGTTATTGTATAGACATTTATTATTATTTGACAATAGCCTTAATACATTGATTGACTAGGCCTGGGGATAGAGCTTAGTGGCATAGTGTCTGCCTGGCAAGCACAAGGTCCTGAGTTCGATTCCCAGTACCAAAAACAAATATATTGATTGACTAGAATTAAACTGTTTAATCTTGTCAAAAAATCACTGTTACAATTGGGTTTTAATATTATTAAATTATTACCATTGTAACATTGTAATATTATTACTTCTATTCCACATAGACCCATAGATACTTTTAGAAACAGTTTTATAAAAGATGGAAATTCATATCTTCTCTTTCAGAGATTCTGATTATTGGTCTCTTACAAAGTACCAAATTTGGTTAAAATTGTAATTTTTTCCTGTTTTATAATTGGCAATTCCATCTTTATCTTTCACATAATTATCTACAACTAAGCCATAGATTTAAAATGTAATATTTAGAAACTGAAGAGAATTATAGTCATTATCTATTGTTTCCCCCTAGTGCACTTTTTTTTTCAGCAAAGTCCTCTTTTCTAAACATCTGGAAATGCTATTTGCATAACAACAAAATATGTCTTATTCTCTGTAATTGCTTTGATTCTGTTCCCAAAGAAATTAATTTAAGTGAGAATTATACTATTCTGAACACAGGAAGTACATCTAGTATATGTTTCTGGAAGAGAATGACTTTTGTAATGAGATATATCTCTTATGTTTAATTTAGTACTTTTGTTATAAAATAATATAATTAATAATTATTTCCTCTAATACCTGCGGAATTCACTGGTATGTTTGTATAACAACTCTAGAATGTTTTTAAAATGCTTCTGTAAAGCATTTTAAAAATTTCCTGAGAAGATATATTTCATAAAGAACAACTGGACAGAGAATAAGACTATCCTTTGTCACACTTCTGATATGACTTTGTCAAAGATGCTAGCCTTATGTAACAAAGTCCTTATGTACTAAGAACATCAACACAAAATCTTTGGTTTTTTTTTTTTGATAAACAGGAGCTCTCACAAAGAATGAAGAAATTAAAAGATGATTTCCTGACAGTTTTTACAATTACATTAGAATTTAAATTCTGTAGCATACTAAACTCTAGTAATTAAATAAAAGATTTCTACCATGAATTACATCTCTTGTAGAACTGCTATCAAAAGTTCATAATACATTTACTGTAAATCATTAGGGGCTTTTAATGTCGCATTACTTAGTACCTGCTATTATAAACTTAAAATCCAAAGAGGAAATAATATTTTGGTTTTTTGAAAACAAAAAGGCCTTCCTTTTCACTTCTGAAGGTAATCATATGATCAATAACATTTTCTTTGTTCCTTGGTTTCTAGGAAGCTCAGCATCCAGTTAACCTGATCTTTCTGATAGGTATTCTGTAGTTATATTCTTCTTTCCTAGGAGCACAATTTTTACTCATTAATATTTTTAAATTAATTATCCATGATAAGAGATATGAATATATTTCTGGTTACCTCAAGTTATTATAAATTTAAATTTTCATTATATTTCAACTTTGTCATAATTATATAAGTTAAGTTAGTAGGATCCAAATTACAGGATAGAGCAAAACTATGGAAAATAAATTTAGTTCTTGCAGTGTAAAAATCTCAAGATAGATTTGTGTTTTATTTTGCCTTAAATTTGCTTTTGATTTTAAATCTTCAAGGCCAGAAATTATAAATAGCATATTTCTCTTTATTGAGTGACATCAAATCTCTTTGTCCCCTCTCATAAAGAAATCTGGTTCGGGGATGGAGCTTACATACAAACCCATATGAGAGTTTTGCTTTTTCTTTAAATCTGTATGCTTTGCTTGACTGCAAGGTGAGTGTCAGGAGGTGGAGTCATTTGGACAAAATTAATAAGGAAATGAATATACATTCATTCAGTATTTATTTTTGTAAGTATAAATCATCTGTATTTCCTACTCCTTGTAACTCTTCATATACATTTTCAAATTGCTTTTGGAAATGTTTTCTTTTTCCTAACATTATGGCAATTTAGTTTATAATAACGATGAGAACTTCTTTGACAAAAGAGCAAACTGGCCTCCCAACTTACACATGTACCTCCAGCATCTTCAAGAGGTTGCAAATCACTGACAATTCATCTTTCTGCCTGGGATAAGAGGGATCACTTTGTCATTCTAAAGAAGCTGGGAAATGCAGAAAATTGCAATCTCTCTTATACAAGTGACTCTCAAAGGAAAGAACAAAAGTTCATGGACATTCCAGAGATTTGCCACTATAAGCATAAACATAAACTATGAATGGAGAATATTGTAAGTTAGTGATGCTTCAGTAAACTGTGGTGGACCAATATTTTAGATTATTATGACAGAAAAAGGAACCTCAAATATCAACCTACTATGAAAATCTTTTAATGGAAAGTGATTTCCAAGCAAAGAACATTAGAAATAAAGATGCATACAGAGTGCACTTTAGGAATAATGCCCATGAATTAGAATTGTTTAGTTTAAGAAATCTGCACTTTATGTGGGATAATCTGAAATCACTTTTATAAGAGTTTCATCTCTACATTTCAAAGTTTTAGTTATCCACACAACTCTGCTTTATTAACATTCTCCTTTGCTCCCAACGGTGCAAAAGCATGGCAAGGCAATCAGAACCTGGCCTCCTGATACGTGTCCTGAAGTGGAAACAACCTTTCCCACAAATTCCCTTATCTCTGCCAGCTTCCCTCTGCACAGTGGCCTCCATCTCTCTACTTCATCTAGTGCTGGCATCTTGATTGATCTATTTCTTGATTTGGTCTGGACCTTTTAGATTTCTGATTAATGGCTCATCTCATCCAACTGCCTGCAAGATACCATTAACCTCAATCCTGACCTTAGTCACCTTCGTGGATTTTCTCATTCTCTGAGCCTCTTCACAAGGTCCAAGGAACCGTATCACTAATAAGATCCTGTTTAACATCTAAACAGAACTCTCTTCTTATGTCCATTTGTTTAGCTGCTTTTTTACTGTAATCTTCCCGTTGTTCCCACCGCAGCATCATGTTCTGTTCTGTCCTTGCCTTACTGACCGAGGGCGTATGTTTAAAGTGTACCTTCTTTCCAGCTCACAAACCGTCACAGCCTCATTTATGAACAAAAGCAAGAATCCATAAGCTCACAGAAAGTGTTAATTAAATATTCTTAAGCTTATCAAGCTGATTGCTAACCCATCAGCAGTTTGAAATTGGCCATTGTAGGAGAATTTATTGATCAGTGACTGGAAGATGTCAAAAATCAAAATTTTCTCACCCTACCACCCAGTCTCCCAATTCCACCCTCCTTGCCAGTTTACCACTTCATCCTGATATTGTTCTCTGAGAGACACTCTTCAAGCAGAAATGAATGAGAGAAAGGATTTCGATTTAACATGTAAATATTTGTTAATATTCCCAACTAGGCATAATAACATAATAACCAGAACTCAGTTACTTCCTCCCATGTGGGTCCAAGCCATCTTTGTTGTCCAAGCTTTCAAAGTGAATTAAAAGTTTGAGAAAACTGAAAGAATAAATCTCACATAGTAGCATTTATATTAGCACATTCACAAAAGAAGGAGTCATTCAGAATAGCTACTCCCATCACACTGCAGAGGTGACAATTCATTACATGCAGCTACACACAGGTGCATATAAATTTAACAATGAATCTGTATTCAGGCACACAACATCTATGCTCTTTTGTAATTCATCATATGACATATTTCTAAACAGTTACCAAGGAATTAAATTCTCTAATCTTTAAATTCTAAGAAACTTTTTTCAATTTTTAATAGTTTTATTGGGTCTCTATATACAAATTAGAAATTTCAGTTTTAAAACCCTTGCTTATAACTTTGTAATTATGATAATTTACAAAGAAAATTCACATAGAATCTAGATATTTTGTTGCCTTATCTATTCATAGAAATAAAAAAGTCATTTGGATTATTTTTCCTAAAAAGTTGAGTTTAAATACTGTTCTTTAAAGATGTTATCAATTTTCTCCTTCCTTATTGATTTTCATTTAAAAAGAACCAACAGATAGGGGACAAAGGGAGAAAAGGAAAGAGAGGAGAGAGAGTGAGAGAGAGAGAGAGAAAGAGAGAGAGAATGCAAAATGAATGCAGAGATCCCTGAAGTTTAAGTAATGAGACTCTTTAACGTAGTGCAATTTTTTGTCCTCTTTTGACACTTTAAATAAGATGTATATGCTGGTAGATGTCTCAAGATTTAAATGATGAACCAGAGAGTGTAATCCATCAGAAGAGTGTTCTCTTCAGACGTTTTTCTGAATAAAGAATGTGCCACCCAGAACGTGGTACAAAATGTTAATGGCTTTGAGGCTATACAAATTTGAACTTTATTGAAATGTAATAATAATGAGAGGGATTGTAAAATTATATACTGGGTTGTGGAATGGTAAGATTGTAGCAAGGAAAGCAGAGGGACCCATTCATTATCTTGCCATGTAGCAGGACCCTAGACATTCAGCCATCAAGGCAGCAGTACCACTAACCTTTCCCACACTGCAGCACCTGGGGGAATTTGGCCTGACTTTGATAATGAGATTAATAGCTAAACCAAGAGACAGGAATAGCCAAAGGGAGCAAATAGTTTAAAAACTCACATTTTGTTGAGCTTTAAGTTAATAGTTGATCACATTTACCCATGCTGCTCTCCTCTCCTCTTCAGCACAAATCAAGAGGATCACCATTTAGTATGCAAGGATAAAATTCTACCTAAGTTGTGAAAGTCAGTCCTTGCCGCTTACAAAATGGTCATTTCCTACATGGAAATGAGGAAGAGACATTCTCTGTCTTTATGGCACATGCATCTTCATAGGTTATTGTGGTGTCCATTTCTAGCCTCTAACACAGAGAGCATGAATATGCTACACCTCTTAAAATCTAATTAGATTGCCACCATGTTATATTTGTGTGGAACTAAGTATCAATTTTACCTGGAAAGCATTATATTCATGACTACATATATATTTTTAAATTTCACTTTCAAACTGTGTGCTACCATTTGAATAAAAATACATTAAGCACTTATGTGACATGGTTACACTCCACAAAGTCATATTTAATTGATCTTTAGTAGATGCTTATATGTGTTGGTTTTGTCAAAAATTTTAACAAATGATTTGTAGTTGAGATCTCAATAATAGGTAAACATGGGAGATATTATTTTGGATAGATGGACCAGGTTAAAGTTCAGTTTCTATTCCTTTTTTTGTGAAGATATCACCATTGCTTTTAGCTAACTATTATTAAGCCTTACAGAAGTGTTAAGCTTGAAAATGAATTCTGCCATTTATCTCCCATACTCACTTAACAGAAATAAATGCGGCCAACACCTTCCAACTCCAGATGATAGCAGATGGAGTGTCAGCATTACTGACTATTACCTTGACAAGGTGTCTCACTGCTTGTCTGAGAGACTCAGTCAATCAGCTGCTAAACACATCCTGGGTGAAAAATACATTTGGAATACTCTAAAACCAGCTTGGGTAATGGGGTTTACCTTTGAGAAGCAATTTGATTGACAACCGATGACAGATTAGGGAGACAGAACTCTTGAAATAAAAGAAAATTGCTGATTTGGACTCCTAATTATTTGTATAATAGTCTTTTAATACAAAAATAATGGGACTTTGTTGATAACCACAGTTCTCCACATCAAGGTAGCTGCAATTTCATTCAGGCTTCCTCCTTTTTTCCTGGATGAACTCAGAGTAACAGGAGGGTGATTTATGAGGACAGGTTTCTTGAAGAATGTATAATAAATTTTAAATGTTACTCCTACTATTTGATAATAAGTAGACAAATAGGCCAAAGTCTCAAATATATTGTAGACCTGACAAAAAGGCAGCATCAGGTGAATACTGTGAAGTAGATAGCTACTTACTCATCTAGAACAATATGTGCTAAACATCCAAAATTTATGCCTCTTATTATGTCTTCAGATTATGGGAAATTGTGTATCCATTTGAGCCATGACTTATCAATATTTAAAATGTATATTACTAAAGAAATCATCCAGTTTTGTACATAATTACAGTAAAAGTCAGAAAGAGATTGGTCATATGCAAAACCCTAGGTTTGATACCAAGTACTATAGGCAAAAGCATTGTGAAGGGATTTATTTACTAAACACCAAATTGGTGCCTATATAATAGTTCCATACTCCTTTGTCAGTGTGGACCACTGGGCCTTTATTTAACATTATTATTGCTAAGAGTGTCATATGCCTGACATTTTAGGATTTCTGACCACTAATTTTCTGCTATTATTTTAATTCCTTCACTACAGAAAATTCTCACAGATTACCATTTACAGAGTTGTAAGAACACAATCACTCTACATATGAATTAATAAATAAATATGGATTATATAAGTGAATATCATCTCCATCATTCAGTATTGTAACATTTCATTACGACATCCACAGTAATTAATAATTAAGTATTCTTAAGTGTTGCTTAGCATTATAAATTGAAAATTTCACATGGGAAGCAATCATCTATCTACTAGCTATAAAGCTATATCTGTTCTGAAATTTCTCTTTTGGTTTCTCTCTTCAATTGTTTTCCTCAAAGGAAAATATGTATGTCTTCCTTAGATCTTTGCTCTAGGAGAGAGATTCAACAGATTAGAAGACAGGGAATAAGGGTTATAGTCTATGATTTTATCTTCATAATCCTTGGTACTCAACATAAACTAAGAAGACACCAGACTTCTAAACTAGAAGGTTTTCAGCCTTTGTTGGCTAGTCTTCTATTACCTCTGATACTCTTGCCAACATGCAGTTCAATTTATTTCCATTTGCTGACGTGGTTCAGATGGAAAAGATTGAAGGAAAGTTGAAGGAGAAAGAAAAGCAGGAAAAAAACTGAAACTTCTTGGATGCTAGCATATCTTAGCAGTGAATGGGACACATGATCTGGAGATAGAGTGCCACTCTTGGCAGAGCTCTGGAGAGGACTTTAAGATCCACTGCTATCTGAGCTGCAAGTCCAAACTAATAAGGCTGAAGCAGCTCATAGAGATTTCCCCCTGCCCAGGAAGTAGAAAATTGCAAGATAATTCCCATGAGTCTAGGGATGTCATAAATCTGTCACTGAGACATATAGGACACCAAAGGAATGACTTGGCATCTCATCTGAGTGAAGAAATGGCAAGGATGACCTCCAGTTCTTGGCAGTTTGGGCACTGACTTACAGACTCAAAAGACTCCTCTTAACACTTTCAGTTCCCTTCATTCTGGCTGATTGAAGATGTAAAACAAAATACAAATAAATAATAGAAAAAATATAGTTTTTAATGTACCTGAACTTCATGGCCTGAGATTTTTACTATTCGCCATAAAATCAGAGATGTTCGTTGTCCTCTTTGTTACTTATTATCCTTATCTTTGTCATGGTAAGTATCTTATGTGTTAATTTTCTACTATTCTTTATTTCTCTTTCTCTACTTTTTCAACCAACATCTTCTAAATGATGTTGAACCATAAAAGTCACCAGGTCACAGTGACACAGTTATTTCTGTGTACCGTGATTTTCTCTTTCCCAAATCCACACACTTAGGATCAGAAAGGGAAGATTGTGTATATGCCTTCCTCCAAGTGGCTGGATGGGCAGACACAGTCTCATATTTTATCTTGACCCATATGCTCTGCCTGTATGGCTGGAAGTGTCATTTTTTTCTCCTGACAGGCCTTTTGGTTCTAGCTACTTTCTTTCAGGAAGTAAGGGTATTATCCTAACTTTGTCTCCCTGAGCAAAACTTCCCATTTGCCCATTTCATGTATTTCTGACTTATAAATGTTAACTTCTAATTCTCTCCTATGTGCTTCTTTAAACGGGAATCCAGGAAAGCACCAGAGGATAGTCAGTTGGTACAGATTGGTTAATAAAGACTCAGAAAATGGTAAAGCAGTTAGATAGTTGGGCTACGCATGGAACAAAGAAGATCTTGGGGTTTATGAGAGCTTAACTTCCAAGTGAACCTACCTGAATTTCATGGCCAATCATCATATCTTCTGTATTTCCCAAATCAGTTTATACCTTCATCAATGTGATTTCTTTCTCAGAGACTCATATGCATGAATTAGATGAGGGAATAAATTGAGGTTTTTCTCTTATAAGTATTATTCATCTAAAAGGGTAGAAAGCTGCTTTCTCCCCCAAATGATTATTAGAAAACTAAATAACTATAAATAGATATTTTGTAAAGAAGTGCCAAGGTCTTGATCCTGAGTGTCATTCTCCTCCCACAGGTCTCTGACTTTGGAGACGTGCTTCCATGGCAAGTTGACCCTGCCTTGTGTGGTTATCCAGGTTTTTTTTCTTACATGCAAGATGAAAGATTCTCATTTATTAAACTGGATTGAAGCTCCACAATCAAACATAGTCTTTCTGCATACATGCTTTGAATGGATTGTAATCCATTAACTTTCATTATTAAGTCCTTTATTCTCTTGCTTGTAAGGCCTTGAGATATGAATTTATTTTCATAACCATGGTTTAGTTAAGACAGCTGTACAGTACTGTGAGGCATTTGAGTATTTATGATCAAAGAAGGGACAGATATTAATTCCCTTGTTGGTTGCTAAATATAGGCATGTATGGATTAAATTAATGCACAGCAGTCCAGATTCAATATTGCTTTTGCCTCAAAATGGTAATGCAAATGCTTACTTTGGAGGAAATTTATTGTACAGAGATCAGCTTAAAATGAAACTAAGATCCTTACATTTCCTCATTTTTGTTAAGCCCCTACAGAGTCTATAGGAAAATAATACATTATAATCCAAATTTTTTATTCTTAATGCATTTTAGGCTGGTACTCAAAAAGTAGTTATTTTTCTCTGCATCATTTTCTTCTACATAACTTACATGAATGAGGCGATTATCTAAATTCTGAAGTGTCTTCCTAGTGTAGTTTTCTATTGTGCTGCTGATTCATCCTATAACTTATTAAATATTGTCCGCCTAAGACTGTCAGAAGAAAAACCTAATTTACTTTCCCTTCCCATGCAAACTCATCAGAATTTTGTAAAGCCTTTGAAAGTATCAAAATCATAAGGATCACTGTAATAAAACCTTTTCAGTGATTAACCACACAATGGTATATGCTTTAAGGAATATGCTTTTCAAGATAAAATGTCATCCCATTTATTGTGATATTTATATATTTCCTGACCACTTAGCATCTCTGTTAAGCTCTGCTACAATTTTAATTAGGTTCCTTTCCTGTGTCACTAACCAAATTTTTGTGTGTTGTGCCCTGACCTCATTTTTCTTACAGCTCCTCTTTATTCTGTCTTCAGCTGAGTTTTAATTAATATACTTAACAACATTTTAGAGTTTCTTAAACTTGTTATGAAAAATTAAGACAGATCTCAAGAACTTTCCCCATCTTCCCAAAAGTAACAGCTTTAAAGATACAGTATCACAAACAGACTAATGACACCGAATATTTTCAGCACAAGAATAACCCATGCAGATGTTTTGTAACCACACCTTTTTACCTGGCCACTTCCTTTACTTTAGAACCTACTAATCTGTTGTCCTTTTTCGAAATTTCTCCTTTCAAAAAGGCGATAAAGGGCTAAGGATTTAGCTCAGTGGCATAAGAGCCTGCCCAGCAAGTGTGAAGTCATGAGTTCAATCTCCAGCACCCAAAAAAAAAAAAAAAAGCCAATATGGAAATGAACCACAATAGGTAATTTTTTTGAGAAGGACCTTTCTTTTACTCAAGATAATTCTCTAGAAATTCTTTTAAATTGTCCTATGGACCCACAATTCTTTCACTTTCATTGCTGAGTGTTCCATGGTATGGATGTATCTTTGTTTTGTTTAACTGTTTGTTGCAGGCTGGATAATATCAGTGTCTCTTTCTCTATACCCCTGAGTGCAAGATAATTTGAATAAAGATATTATGGGTATTTCTGTTCAGGTTTTTGTGTTAACAGAAGTCTTCACTTCTCTGGCAAATCAGAGATACATAGTTTCAAGATGTATGAAAGTTGTATATTTGATTTATTTAAAAAACACCAAGTTCTAAAAAAAACAAATCATTATTAACTAGAGTCATTATGTAATTTAACCTTACCATTAATATGTGAGAGATCTAGTTTTATGTCCTCTTACAACTATTTGGAGATATTATTACTTTTAATTTTAGATGTTCTGATGTGTGCATGGAGAAATTGCATTAAAGCTTTGCTTTGCATTTTATGAAAGACTGATGAGATTGAACAGCGTTTCATATGCTCATTTTTGTGTTTACTTCTCTTTCACTGAAATGGCCCTTCATATCTTTTACCTATTTTCTTAGCAATTTGCTTTTGCTGTTGGTTTTGTTATTTTGCTTTTATTATTAGATTTTTGAGTGCTGTTAGTGTGGTTAGACTAGATATTGATTTTTTCAGATATGACCTTTGCAAATAGTCCTATGAATACCTTGCATTTTAATTATTAGGCTAATTAATGGCAAAAGTTTAAATTTTGTTAAAGTACAATTTTTCAAATTTTTACAAATTATACTTTAACAACAACACTAAGAATTTATTGTTGATTCCCAGATCTTGAAGATTTTTTACTATTTTTCCTGAAAATACTATTTTTGTCTTATATTTTACATCTAAATCTGTGATCCAATTCAAATTAATTTTGAATAAAGCATGAGAATTAGCTTAAGGTGTTCTTCATTATCTTTTTTTTTTCTCTTTATCTTTTGTTTTCTTTTTTCTACATAAATCACATTGTTTTAGTACATTTTCTGAAAAGGCTAACTTTCCTCTGTTGAACTGATTTTTATATCTGATTTTAAAAGTGTTCAAAGATTCATTGAGTATACATATGTATGTGGTTACACTTCCGGATACCCTGTCTGTGTTACATCTTCCTATCAGGTAGAAGGTTTTGTGTACTTTATTCTTCCTTTTAAAAATTTTAGCACTTTTATTTTGCATTATAAATGTAGTAATCTTGTCTATGAAAAAAACTCAGTGGAATTTTGATTGGAATCACATATTTCTATATAAATTGGAAAGAATTATGTTTACTACATTGAGCCTCCTATTTTATGCCTCTTTGTTTATGTAGATTTTTAAAAAATTTTCTCTAGCATTATATAGTTTTCAATATATAAGACTGGACATGTTTTTTAAGGACTCACATCTGTGGGTGACCCATTGATACTAATACATCAACTTCACTGAATTAAGAACGACACACCAGATTGATAAAACACACTCCGGCTTGTTTTTGAGGGCATCATGAGGGTTTGGCCCCTTGAACTGTATATGATCACTTTTCAATTCCTCTCTGAAACGTTCCCCTTCTCTGCTTTGAGGCCACCGTGAACTAAAGGTCTTTGCTCTGTTTTTGTGTTAACAGAAGTCTTCACTTTTCATGCACCTAGTTTCAAGATATATGAAAGTTGTACATTTGGTTTATTTTAAAAAACACTTTTCTGGCACCTAGTTTCAAGACACATGAAAGGTGAATATTTGATGTATTTTAAAAATAACTGCCAAATTCTAAAAAAACAAAAACCCAAATTATTATTAACTAGTGTCACTATGTGATTTAGCCTTACCATTAGCAATATGTGAGAGATCTAGTTTTATGTCATCTTACAGCATTTGGAGTTATTATTACTTTAATTTTAGATGTCCTGATATGTGCATAGAGAAATTACATTAAAGCTTTACTTTGTATGCCATGATGTTTTTAAGTTGGTACCTGCTGATCAAGCACTGAATCTCCTGAAAGTGTGAGTTGAATTAAACTTTTCCTCATTTCCCTTGTGGATGTTGGGTACTGTGTTTCATTGACAAGAACACTAACAAAAAACTGGTGCCATGGTAGTGGGGACATTGCTGTGACTATATCATATCAAATGGTTCAGAAACCTTTGAAAAAGGTTTTTAATGGTTTGGAGATGCTGTCTTGTAAAGCTCTAGAACAGGCGCCTAAGAGATGATTCTGGTGAGAAATCATCTGACCATAATGCTGATACTCTGAGGAAGGGGGTTTAGCTCAGTGGCATAAGTGCCTGCTTGGCAAATGGGAAGTCATGAATTCAAGGCCTGATACAAAAAAAAAAAAAAAATCTGACAATAAAATCAGTCTTAGGTCATTTCAGTTGGAAACTATTGACATTTGGACTAATCACCATATGTGTTGTGCTTTCATAGAAAATTTTATTTTTAGTTGGTGTCCTGACACTGTAGGAGTCTCAGATTAACAGTGATAGGCTGATTAACCTGGAAGGAAGTTTCTCAACAGTCCAACATTCAGGCTGTGGCAGGGGTACTGCTGTCTGTATCCAATTAGATTTATAATGACATTTGGGGACAAAAGGGAGAGTAAAAGAAATTTTTGAAATACATAAATTTTGGTCCTGAAGAAACCATGTATAAAGTGTGGGGACTAAGAGGTGTGGATACTTCAATTAGCTCTATTGAAAAGAAAGCACTTGTTATAGGAACAAGAAGAACGGTTTCTTGAAGATATCTTAGGAGTCAGCAAGATTTTGCCCAATACATGCTCAAGAACAAAAGTCTAAACTTTTTATTTAAGAAGAGAGACACTGATACCTGCTGTAGAAGGGACTGCTAAGAAATTGGTTCTCCAGGGTTATTTCACTGTGCTGAGACATTTAGCACACAGAGGCCATTGCAGCTGTGATCTAAGGGAGCCTGGCTACTGCACAACCTGGAGACCAACCTGGGCATTGGTCAGATGATGCTGGTTTTACTGGGATGCAGAATGCAAGAGGCATGGATGCAAGGTGCCCTCCACCCATACTTTAAAGAAAGGTCTTTAAGGCCAGGCAAGGAGGCCTTAACAGAAAAGTGTATGAAGCTTTGGGGATAAAACCAGTTGTGAAGTAGAGATGCCAAGAAGTGGAAGCTGCCATGCACATGAAATATCCATGCAGGAAACCTGAGGCCAAGAGCAGAATCAGCCTGAGATAGAGGTCATATAGGCACCAACCTTGAGGCTACAGAGGCCATGCTGCCAAGTTGTCTAGAACACTTATCTCACCACCATGTGCCCCAGGTGCCAGATTTGCAGCTACAAGATTTGATGTTTGCCCTTCTAGGATTCTTTCTTGTTTAGGATCCATTCTTACCCTCCAGTTATTCCTCCTTTTCCGATGACAATGTTATGTCTTGTGTCATTGTACCATCGGGTTATATAACCTTTTTATTTTTACAAAAGTCCACAGTTAAGAGTTTGCCTTGCATCTCAGTAGAGAATTGCACTTGAAATTCTGAAAATACTGGAATTAATGAGCCTTTAGGGAAGGGATTATTGTGTTTCTGATTGTATATTGGATGATCGTATTACGTGAGGTAGAACTTTAAGGATGCTTTTTATCTTTATTTGGTGATTAAATATGGTTGAAGGGGCTGTGTTTGGATGTGAGGTTGATGGGTAGATTGTGACCATTTATCCTGATAGGTCACATTCATCTGATTTGAAAGTTGCAGCAGTTTAGTATAGCATACTGCTGGCTGTCCCTTAGTGGACCATGAAGCCATGGCCTTGCATTCCATGGCCCTTGGTTGTATGGCACTGTTTCTCTGATCTGCTCCCCTACCCCACAGTGGACCAAGTAGTTTTGCCCTGCCATGTCCTACTGCCATGATATTTCTGTCTGCCAATGAGTGACTAAATCCCCTGAAACTGTGAACTAAAGTAAACCTCTCTTCTCCTAAGTTGTGGGTGTTGGGTAGTTTTTCTCAGTGACAGGAAAACTGGCAAACACATTACATATGTTTTATTTTTTGAGCTCTTACAAATTATACTTTCATTTTGGTGTCCATATATCCATTGCTGGTACATAGAAACTGAATTGAATTTTTTTTTTAATTTAGCATCCTGAGATTATTGAAATGACTTATAAATTATAGGATTACTTTAAATTTTTTGAATTTTTTTCATACAGGAAAATAATGTCATCTGCAAATAATAACACTTTTTCCATTGGGTATGCTTTAATTTTTTAACTTTCATTTTTCATATTGTTCTGAAAAGAATTCCCCATCTTACATTGAATGCTGGTAGTTGAGTAGGAGCTGATATGCTAGTCTTGCTCTATATTTCAGTAAGAAAAAATCTAACCATTCTCATTAAGTTATATGCTAGTGGTAAATTTATTGCAGATGCTCTCTATCAAGTTGAGGGAGTTTCATTTTTCTTCTGTTCCAAGAGTTTTCATCTTAGTGTTGAGTGTGTGTTCGTGTGTGTGTGTGTAACTGGATCATATGAAAATGAGATTTCTGCTTTAGCTAAATGTTAATTTGCAGGATTACATTATCTCCATTTTCAAATAGTGAACCACTCTCATTTCTCTGAAATAAAAATTCCAGGGTCATTAAACACTAAATTCTGCTTAACAATAATTTGGTAATGATTTTTTTTTCGTATTCAGGATGGATACTGTTTACTTGTTTTGACTATAGTTTTCTACCTATTTGTATGATTTTGGATTCAGGATAGTTTTAGATTAATAAAAATAATTAGGACATATTCTTTCCCAAAGTGACTATATGGAACTAATGTTAAGTATTTTTTTAAAAATTTGAGAGAATTCTGGAGTGAAATAATCAGGACAGAGATTTTTCATTCTAATAGTTCTTAGACAAATATAATTTCTGTAACTTTGTTAGGACCATTTGTCTGTTTCATATTGAATAAGTATTAATAATTTGCAGTTCTCTTTATTTTCTCTTTTGTTTTAATTTTACTTATTTATACTTTGTTGTATTGATTTATTATTTTATTTCTTCTTATTATCTGAGGTTATTTTTACTCTTCTGGATTCTTGATGTTTAGAGTTATAAATTTTTAATCTTGCACTTCTTGAATTTGTTCTACAAATTTTATTTATCTTTCATTTTAGTTTTCATTTAGTTCACATTTTTAAAAATTTCCCTTGAGACTTCTTTACCTATGAATTATTTAGGCATGCATTGCCTTCAGTCCATGTGTTTGGAAAAGAGTGTTCTTGTTTGTTTTTTCTTTTGTTTTACAATACTAAAGATTAGAGATTGAACACTGACAATCCTTCAGGGATTTTATTTTGAGATAGGATTTATGAAATTGCTCAGGCTGACCCCCAAAATGAGTGCTCCTGCCTCAATCTCCTGAGTACAGAGATACATTGATTCCAAGAACTTAATTCACTCTACAATTCTGGTTACAAACTGAACTGGTCACGAACCAAATAAAATTTCCCCCATAAGGTTCAATATAAATAAGGTTAATCTATTCTGATCCCTCAAATGTAGCCACTTTGGTTGCAAAGAAAATCAAATTTTCCCATAAGGTTCATTGTAAGTAAGGTCAATCTGTTCTGAATCATATGTGTTTTTAATGACAAAAATATGAAACAAAGTACAGTATGAAAAAGAGAACACTATCCTTGCTCGAGGTAACTTCTGGAGTGGAGAACAGGAAGGTGGGTGAGGAGTTTATCAGGGAGATTTCCCTCTCTGCTCATCTCTAAACTGCACAGTCAATTTTGACTAAAAATCTGTCTAATATACTTGTCTCTTCCTGTGCTGCTTAAACCCTTCAGAATTGAAAAATTATATTATTGTTCATAAGATTTGTATTAGTTCTGTTTTTTTTTTCTCTCTCTCTCTCTCATTGCTAGGACAAAATACCCAAAACTTAAGGAAGCAAGGCTTATTTAGTTCACAGTTTGTGAAGGTTTCAGCCTGCAGTCAGCTGACTAGAATGCAGGGTGGTGTGGTACAGGGGCAGCACTGCAAGGTGGCAGAAGACAGAAGAAGCCACAGGAGCGAAAGGTGGGGAGAGTAAGCCTTTTCTCCTCCCTTATATTGTGAGCAGGCTGCCCATCCTCGAGCAGCTGCTCTCACACAGGATGAGGATGTTTACAAAGTAAGGAACCTGTCTCCCTGCTCAGTCACCTAAACGTCTACATTTCTCTAATTGACACAATGTATCAACCATGACAAGACTTCTTACGTTTACGTTTATATTGGGATGATGCTTCTCAAAGAAATCTTGGCAAGGATTCCATTTTTTATAATAGATTTTATCACATTACTGCCAACCTCCTCCCTGTCTTCCTCTTCCTCAGTAGAATGCTCTGCAACATGCTCCTTTTCCTGCTCTCTAAGGCTATCACCGATCAGCTCTTCCTCATTTAACCATCCTAACAAAAGTTTTTTCCATCTCTGTCAGCTTGCTTAACATTTTTACTCCTTTTAGCAATCAACTGAATCGATGGCATCTTTATTCTTCAAAATAGTTGAAATAATCAACTTTGTTATCTTGTACTCTGAGTCCAGATCAGTCACATGAATGCCACACTCATGCTTTTCGTTGTTTCTTTCCTTGGTTCAAAGGTTATTTTCCTCAAAACCTTACCATTCTTGTTCTACACTTTCTTGCTACCTTCCTTATGTTCTTCACATTCTTGTCATCTTCATGACTGCTCTGCACTTTGTTCTTTTATCACGATACTTGCTCTACATTTTTCTTTGCAACCATGCTGCATTAAGTAATGTTGTACAATATGAATGTGTTAAAAACCACCCACAAAAAAATCAGCACAGCAAGTTTGTACCGGTCCTTCTGTGATATTGACTAGAGGAAGACACAATTACATCAGAGCAGGGAAGATGACCACATTTGTGTTCATGTGGGGAAGATGGTCCCGGTTGTGTTTGTCAACACTTGCCAAATACTTCTGTTAGCAAACCAAGCTGTTCATGAATGAACAGAAGTGTTGGTGAAATAAGGTATTACTGCAGTTGAGACCATCAATATGCAAAAGTGTGCTCAGCTTGGAGATTTTTCTTTCATCTTGTTTATCAGTTTCTAGTTTGATTCCATAATGCTTAAAACATACATTCCACATGCTTTCAACTCTTTTAAATTTTTGAGGTTTTTTTTATGGCCCAGGATATGAGCTATCCTAGTATACACTCTGTGGGTTCTTGAAAGGAATATTTAATGTTCAATCCAATATTCTACAAATGTTGATTAGATATTTTTTTCATCGTATTGTTGCATTATTCTAGTAGAGTTATGCTAGTTGGTAGTTAGACCTACCAGTTATTTCCCCAAAGTAAAGTTATACCTTTTTATTTATTTTTTCTTTTCTTCATATGTTTAGAATTTTTTAAGAATATACGTTTAAGATAAGCATACTTTCTTTGTGTTGGTCTTCTGTTTCTGTCTGTCTCTGGTAATATTCTTCACTGTAAAGTGTACTTCACGTTGTATTAACATATTCAAGTTTTCTTTTGATTAATATTTGTGTGGTACGGGAATTTTATTATATTCTTTTAATTTCAATCTGCCTATATAATTATATATGACACAGTTTCTTATAAAAAGCATATATTTGAATGATTTTTTCTATTATTAATTCAGCCAATCTTTGTCATTGTCTGGTACACAGAGTATTTAAAGTTAAGAAATTATTTGTAAATCACACCTTAATTTTCAGTTTGCATTTTGGTTTTCCATTTGATTTCTGTGTTTTTCATCTTATTTTTTACATTTCTATTTGTAATGTTTTTATATTTGTATTGGTAATGTTTTTTCCTTATATAGATCTTTGAGTGGAAACTGTTTTTCCTGATTGCTGCTGGGCAAGAGTGGAAGTTTACACTTCCAAAATAACCTACCTAGACAATTTTGGTCAAGGTTTCATTTATACCACATAATGATAAAAGTTGGAGCATTTGAGTAGGTGTCTTATTGTTACAGAAATAGATGAAACATAGAAAGAAATGGCACAAAGGAGGTTTAGTAGGCAGTTTATTATTATCTCAACTGAGATCTCTCACAAAGAATCACAGCCCTGCCCAACGGCGTTTGGAGGCTTTTATAGGAAAAGCAAAGGGGAGGGAGGTACAGAGGCCAATTTGGCACATTACTAATGGAGGGCTGCATAAAATTTTGGGTTGCTAAGGGAGTTTAAACATTTCAGGTTACATTGCTAGACCATCACCTACACAAAGCATGCGTTATACAAAGGAAGAAATGTCATCACATTTTAAGTCAAATTTCAAGGCCATATAGTAGACAAGCTTACACAGAGGAAGGAATGCTCTGTTATCCGGCCTGTCTGGACATGGACATGTCCACATGTCTTAGACGGCATCCTTGGAAGGCTCTTTTGGCAGATGTTTATGTAAGATTTTAATATCTCTCTCATGATAACATAAATAAATGAAGTAGAGAGAGGGCAATTAACACTGAAATTTCTATATTCATGTTAAAATCAGTAGGGGATCAAAATTTTATTAGACAAAAGTCTAAAAATTTTAGAAACTATTAAATGTCAAAGAGAAGGCATAAATTCTTCAGAATATGCAACTTGATGAGGAATGAATGATAGACATTATATAAATATATCAAAGAGTAACACAACACAAAAATAAAAACACCACTCAGAAACAAATGAAAGTAGAAGAAATTTTAATTAAAGCAAGAACCCAAGTACAAGAATTAAAATTAAATTGCCTAGAGATGATAAAATATCTAATCAAAGATACCCAAAGCACTATAAAAACCTAATATATATTTGTGTATAACAAAGACAAAGCTGAAATTCTTACATTGCTGAAAAGACATATAATTCATGTTAACAAGACGATAACTGACATACAACAAGATATAGAAGTTATGTTAATAAGACAATAACCATGAAAACTAATTACTAACAAAAGACAAAAAGGTCTAATAGAAGGAGAATTTGTGTTTTTTGTAGTCTAAATTGAACAAATGGAAAGAAATCAGTTCAAAGATTTGTTAGAAAAAAATTCCTATGACATGAAGACAAAGCTAATCTTCAGAATTAAAGGTATCCTGTTTTCAGAAAAAATGAATTAATATAGATTCTTCAATAAGTAAGTTAAATTAGGAAACTTTATATTAAAAAACAAACAAAAAGCAGGCATCCAGGCACTAAAAGCAAATCATCATGAAGAAAGAAAAATCTCTTAAGACTGCTACCAAAATTTAATGACATCACTATGTAAAAATGTTTTACAGAATATAAAGTTTGAGTAACAAATATAAAATCCAGTAAGAATGAAAATCAAAATAAAAGATAAGGGATGAAACTCATCCATGAAACATGTGGGTAATAAACAGCTTTGATTGATTCAACAAAATAATAAATTTAAGAAATATTTATCAGGTTCCTATTATATGAAAGGTAATGTTTCAGTTACCATATGATTATTGGAAGAATTGCTGAGTGTAAAAATCCAACCATAGAAAAGTCAAATTAAAGATATTTAAAAGTAAAATGTAAGCACAAAAGAGCTGCTAGTATGAATCAATTCTTCTGTGCACAATAACCACTTGTTACAACTGAAACATATATGTATGTGTGTAGAAGCACTTTTATTTATCCATCTTGATACATACATAATTTGGTGGAAATCTATAAATGTAAGCATATAAATGTAAGTAGTTGGCAAGAGATAGAAGATTGATTTTATTCACAACTATTCTTTTTGTTTTAAATCTTAAAATAAAAAGACCAAAACCAATGATACAGAATTTCAAAACAAAATAAAAGCCCAGGCGCTGACCAATTCAAAGCTGAATCCTGCAAGAAATTTAGCAAAGATTTAATGCCAATGCTCCTCAAATACTTTAATGATATTGAAAGGGACGAAATTCTCCCTAACTCATGCCTGGAGGCAAGCATAACTCTGATACCAAAACCAGAGAAATACCCAACCAAAAAAGAGAACTACAGGTCAATTTCCCTGATGAACATAGATGCAAAAAATCCTCAGTAAAATACTAGTAAACAGAATACTGCAAATCATCAGGAAGACTACACACCATGAGCAAGTGGAATTCATCTGAGGAATTCAGGGATGCTTCAACACACACAAATCAATAAATGTAATATAGCATATCAACAGAGCCAAAGACAAAAATTGCATGATCATCTCAATCGATGCAGAAAAAGCTTTTGATAAAGTACAAAACTCATTTATGGTAAAAAAAAAAAAACCTGCAGAAAAATGGAATAGTGGGTCTCTGCCTCAGTCTGATGAAAGCCATCTATGACAAGCCAACAGCCAGCATCAGACTAAACAAACAAAAACTGAAAACTTTCATTCCAAAATCAGGAACAAGACAAGGATGTCTACTACATCACTCCTATTCAATACAGTTCTGGAAACGTTATCCAGAACAATTAGAAAAGAGAGCGAAAAGGAATAAGGATAGGAATAGAAGAAATTAAATTATCATTATTTGAAGTTGACACGATACTCTACATAGAAGACCCCAATGTTCCATAAAAAGACTACTGAAGTTAAGCAAATTCAGTAGAGTAGCTGGATACAAAGTAAGCATTCAAAAATCAATTGCATTCCTGTACACAAACAACAAACTCACTGAGAGATAAATTAGGGAAACAATACTTTTCACAATAATATCTTCAAAAATGAAATACTTAGGAATCCATCTAATGAAAGATGTATATATTGAAATTTAGTGTACTCTGAAAAAAGAGACTCAAGCAGATATCAGAAAATGGAAAGCTATCCCTTGATCATGGACAGGAAGAACCAATGTATTGAAAAATGGCCATAGTCCCAAAACTGTTATACAGATTTGATGCATTGCCATAATAATTACTCTGACTGCAAAGCCTCTGCTTTTTACTTCTTTGCTAAAATGCCTGATTTAAAAGTAAGGCCAGAGTTACAAACTCTGAGAACACAATGTAAAGAACATAAATTTTACACAGAATTATATATCAAAAGTTATGCAACCAATAAGAATCAGGTTATAGAAAGAGATCTGGTAGAAGTGTTTATAAAATGATTGTTCTTCTCAACTTTCACAGCAGGGATGAGTGAATATTATATTAAACTTAAGCAAAATAGCTAGGAAAATTTGACTTTACCTAGTTAAAGTGCTTTATAAATCTTTTTCTAAATTTTGAGTAATCTCTTAAATAATGATATTGTTTCAGATTTCCTTGATCAAAATCAGGAGAGACTCTCTTAGCTTTAACGAACTATTTAATTTTTTTAAGCAGAAGGAAAACACATTTAAGAAATCAAGGAAGGCAAAGATTAATCAGAAGTTGATTTTTCTTCATACGTCACTTTTATCTTATTTTCTAGACTCTGAAGGACTATAATCTAATCAAACGATACAATATTTTACTAGTAAAAATCTCCATATGTCTAAAATCTCAGAATTTGTGAGTCCATTCACCACACCAAGAGATTATAAGAAACTCTCCACTCACAGCATGTACAATCTTAACCTCTTCTAAACAAAGGGACTAGCAAAACAGCCTCTTGGTAACTCAGATGATTAATAGAAGTGTTAATTTTTTAAAGGAACATTGAACAAGAACTTGCCAGTCTAAAAGAAAAATATTTTAGTAGTGAATATGCACAACTTATGATTAGAAAGAACATCTACTATTTTTCAAGAAGGAAAATAAATTATATGATCCATAGTCCCAGACAAATCTCTGGTCTACTATGTCCTTATACAGTTCTTTCCTACATTTTTTCTGGGCATGGTCATGTGGTTTGTTTGATCTATGAAACATTAGCAGACATAGATAGAGCAAAGCAGATGTTTGATAAACATTTGCACCTTGGAAAGCAGATGCCAAAGCTTAGAAATTGCAATCTGGACAAAAAACCTTGAGGAAGCATGATAGCATTGAGAAAAGTCAGTTGATTTTTCAGCTCAACAATAGCACCAGTCTAGAGGAAACACCAGTCCAAAGGAAACTAGCGCAGGAGCCAATGAGGTCAGTGCTAGAATTGTGGAAAATAATACATTGTTGGTTTTTGTTGCAAGATGTTCTTATTCATGTAGAAATAACTGAATGCTAAAGTAAAATAGTTAAAAATTTGTGGTACTCAAGGAACACAGAGAGTTATGTAACACATTTTTTTTTTTGCCAGGAGAATAAATAATTGCTGAATGATGAAGTTCCCAGAAAGTTATGACCTAAGTTTGTCAGAGATCTACTGGAAGTTTTTGTTATTATTGTTTGTCTAGGATGAAGTTTTTATTATTGAAATATCACCAATGTTCTTATATTTATGCTAATTCTTTATCCTTGGTGATGCAGGGAAGACTTAAAATTAATACATATTATTTTATAGCATAATCTGGTATTAAAACTGGAACTGCAAAACGCTTGTTCTCATTCTTACTGTTTCAATTAATATATACCTAGATCTGAAATAGTTCTCTTTATGAGGAACACTATTTTTTAAACTTTCCTTTTGTGTCTTCTTTAATTATTTACAATTAATTTATTTTTGTTTAAACAGTGAGATCTGTCAAATGTACAAACTTTCCATAGAAAAAATTATTTGCCTATGATTTAACTGTCTAAATATTTTTTAGCAAAATATCCCAACACAAATAGCACTGATCGGAAATAAAGAAAACATAGACTTCCTAGTCAGTCAAAGTCATTTTGACACAAAAACTATAGGTAGAGTTTCAGTGTATATCCAATTTGTAGCTAAGAAACTTATTTTTTATTATCACCTCTGTCTTAAAAGTAATTGTTGAATTTATAGTAACCATTTTATGAAAATTTCTGTGACAAATGTAGAATATTGTTTCTGAATACTAGACACCAAGAACCTGGGTTAAACTTGATTAGTAGTAGTAATTATATTATTTAGAACTGAATTTTGTTAATTGGGATATATTGTAAATATTACGGCAACTATCTGTTTGTTTGTCTACTTTAAGCAACACCATGATATGAACCATGCTACTCAGCCATTGCAATAACCTCCCAATCAGCCTGAGACCACTATTCCTATTTGTATTTCAAGATGGAGGCTTTATTCACATCACTTCACCTTGCATCTTTCCTCAGACTGCTTCCCTAAACTAAAATCAAATGTGCCAACTCTTCATCTGGAGTTCTGCACTCTTATCTAACAAGTTCCGGGGAATGTAGTCTTTGTAAGCACTGTGAGCACTTTGAATGACAAGATGCCCTCTGGATTTTCTTAAATGACATCTCTAAAGATGACAAGCTCGTGGAGGATTAAATGCACTTATTGTCCACCTGTAATTTATAAAAATCTAGTTATTGTCCTTAGCACAATTACTAGACCAGTATTTTGAAGAATATCCATAAAACATGTACATGTGAAATAAGCAAAGAAACTCTTGTCAAAGATTATGATAATATTTTGTCCCACCTTTGAGATAATTAGAAAACTTCTCTAGAAGTTTTAAATAGGAAATTGAAGAGTTAATATATTCCTTGGGCTAGAAATAGTAAAATGACTAAGAAAGTCAGTTGCTCTCTTTGTTCCAGATAACTTTAGCAATGATTAGACAATGTAAGAAAATGGCAGTGTAGTAAACAGACTTACCAGATGATAATCAAATGTTTACAGCTTTTTAACAAGACAGCAAGTAAAATTTAAAAATATTATATCTTTGATATAAAAAATTAACAGATGTACTATTTAATCCTGCAAGGATGCTTAGTTCAATATAAAATCAAATTTAGCATTTTGTGTGTACAGGTATCTAAATTTTATTTTAAATATATGAATAAATTTACAAAGCTCTGGCTTTTAATCTACTTATTTAATAGGATTTATCTCACCTTTCACTTACGGTGCTGTTGGGGACACAATCAAGTTGATCTGAAGCATTCAGCAACTGATACTTGATTCTATCCATTATTGGACAGATATTCCAGTACCGAGGTCTATACCCCTCCCAATAAGAAAATTCTACCTGCCACTCAACCCTTAGAATAGACATAGTGGGTCATACTGACCCAGATGACACACTGGCTTGTGTTCAATAGCTTGAATTTTAAAACATTTGTATTTAGAGAACAGATTAATTCTCAAAAGCGTATCCCTGGCGGTACTCCCAAGGATCCGAGCAAAGTGAAGTGCCAGGTCAGCTTTGAGAGGGCGGTCTTTGTCAAGGTGGCCTTCCTATAAATGTAAAATAGCTAAAAAAAGCAACATTTGTGCCCTCAAACCTGTGTGTTTCTTTCTGGAGTGCCCTTCACTTCTTTCAGCTATTTCCCCTCTGTACACCATTCTTTCTTGGAAAACAAACACTTGAGAATGGATCTTACAGTACTCGGTAGTTTCACATTTATTGAAGTTAATATGTACGTTCTTTCAGAGTGTTACCCCAAAACCTCATTATGAAAAATACACAATTTGATCCTATTAATGGTATTTCAAGTACTTCTGTGTAAGACCTGCAATGGTGGAGTCAAGATTTCTATTCTACTACAATATTGCTTGGACTAATTTTATAGAATGAAAATTTTAGACATGATACAAAGATAAGGAAAATAGTTTTTCATTGAAAAAATAGTACAAGTTTGCTTTTAATTTAAAAAAATTTTTTCCCATTCCCTGTCATTGAAATAAGTTAATAAAATTCACTTTGAGGCTTTATTATCACAAAGTTGAGGGAAAAACGTGGAGTATTATACACCATATTCACAGGTTTTCACTTCTCTGTTCTTTTTAAGGAGGAGTGAAGCAGTGAGAAAATGGTATTTACCTGTAAATCAATTTTTAACTTGATTACCAATTTTTCTATGTCATTGTATTGAAATTATTTTATGCTAACATTTCTTAAAAGCACCATAAGAATTAAATCAAAATCAAGTATTTGGTTTGTCACCAGCACACTATTAGAAAAACTAAAAAGCAGCATTCAAATTTTTAAAAGTTTTTAAAATCACTAGTGGAGAAAGGGATTGATGAAAAAATCAACTCTGAGAGATTCAAAAGCATTAAAAGCACTGGTTCAGAGCTGGGTGTGGTGCTACACATCTGTAATCCCAGCCCTTGTGGGCCAGGGCAAGAGGATCACTTAGGAGTTCAAGGCCACTCTGGATTACAAAGTGAGTTCAAGGCCAGGCTGAACTACATTGTAAAACACTGTCTCCAAACAAAAATAAACAACGAACAAACAAAGAAAAACTCCACTAGTTTTCTGTTTTATTAAATCTATATTAAACAAATACAACTAACATAATATTTAGACATGGAAATATTTATCACTCCTATAAACATAAACAACAGGAGTTAAATATACAGATAACTTTCCCACAGTAGGTAATTTAACTTTAAATATTTCAATCTAAACTCATCATGAAGTAAAACACTTGAATGCCTTCAAAATCTGTTTAGTTTTATAGGGATACTTTGAAAAAGCTTGGTTTTTGGATTATCTTGTACTGATGTGAGTTAAAGTCTTTTTTTTTTTTTTAAGACTCCATTCCTTCTCCTCTTTATACTATATATGTTAGATCCCACGTAATGTACTTTTTACCAGTGGGATGGGAAAAAGTTTTTTAAAACTTGGCACTTGAATTCACTATTCAACACCAAAGCCCACTAGTGATGTTTTCAGAAAGCTCTTGGCTTAACTTTGCTATTGCCCAGCACAACATGAATTCAACTTCTGGTTTGGTCATGAGGCTTGTTACTTTTTTTGTATACTGAGCTTGATAATAGACAAACAAGAAAGATGAAGTAGATGGACAAAGCTAAAAAAGATTTATCTGTGCTTTCATTTCTACTTGCCCTTTTGATTTTCTTTATGGGTTCTCTTCAAAGAAAATCATATGGGAAGCTTTGAAGCAAACCACAAGACAGTAGAGAATTTACAAAATGTGATCAGGATGGAAAGATTGTAAGAGTTGCTCCTGCTCAGTTGGGAGGATATAGGAAGACAAAGTGGAAACATCAAAGCTGTCAACAGGTATCTAACAAGATATCAGAGCAATGTGTTGTTTTCATTGACCACAACCAGGAGAAATTTAGTTAAATGACACCAAGAAAAATTCCAAACAAAGGCCAGCTCCCACCCCAACCATGACCGGTATCAAACCCATGCTGCTGTAATGTCATGTAAAAAATGAAGACAATCTAGCCATTATTCACATTGAGTAAGTTCTGAAATTGTTGCAATCCTACCATGACAAGCAAATGGAAATAGATTAGCCAAATCCAAGACTGTGTTCTAAGTGTCTGGCCTCCATCCATGTGTTCTTAGCCCCTCAGTACTCAGGCACGCTTGAAGAATGATCTGGAGGTGTAGCTCTCAGGGACTAGGGCTTCCTTAAGTCTGACATCACGTTGCCTGGTATGGAAGCACTGAGAACACAGCCTTCTGCATAGAGACTCCTGGAAAAGACAAAGGACCCAGTTATCGGTGATAAGCGTGGTTCTAGTGAACAATTAAACAGCAAACCCCATTTAAAAAGTTACTTGATTTGCTCAGTGTCCTTCCAATTGCTTTGTCCACTGGAGAAAATAGTTATTTGGCAAAAAGCCTCTATTCGATGTTTTGTTTTCTTCATTTCTTAAGTTGTGATCTGTCATTTAAACATTTTACAGCATTTTAATTTTTGTTAATTGTCTCTTTCATATATATCATTTCAGCAAATCATCACAACTTTCTATCGAAGATATTTTGTTTTTTCAAAGGAGTGATTCGTATTAGCTTACTTTGAGTCAGAACAGATCTAAGTGGGATCATAGAGTAGAAATCTTGAGCAGCCATGCTTAGCATGAGGTTATAAAAATCTAGAAAAAGTGAAGAAGGAGAAAGGAAGAAAAAGCAGCCAAGCTGTGAAAGAATGTACTACATTATCTATCTAATATGGGCTTCATGCAATCATATCAGAAAACTGATTGAGACAGCAGCAGCAGCATTCCATCACTGGAAATCTCAGTAGCATTATCTTTCAAAATTTATTTTACTCACATACCAAATCCAGTGTCCTTTCTAAGGTTTCTGCTAGTTGTTGCAGTTTGGAATTCCTGAGGGCACTCCACTAGGACTCATTTTGTCTTTCTTGATCCTAGGTCTCCCATTCACATTCCTCAAACTAACTGCCATTCACAGGAAACCTAGAATTAGCAATTGATTTTTACCCAAAAGAAACTGAGGAAGTAATAGCGACAAGCACTGTAGCAATTTATCTAAAATAGAATATTTCTGCTGCAAAAATAAAATTCAATCCCAATTTTTGCCAACTTTATCACAGTTGAAGAGATAGCATTTTCCTCCCGGATTTCCTGCAAATTCTCCTATGAAAGGTTCACCTTCTCTACCCAAGTTAGAGTTTAAAAAGAATAGGAATTAAAGGAAATTCTAGTGTCCGTTAGGCAAATAACTTTAATCTTATTTCACAGGTGATACATTTCAAAATAGGATTTGTTTTTCCATGTATCTGAGTGTTTGTTCGTACTTATAAAGCACTGGTATCACCAAATGAACTCAGGTCATTACAAAGATTTGTTCTTCAAAGGAAAACAGATTTCACTCCATCCATACCTTTTCCTATATTTAAGTCTAACTCATATTGAAGAAATATATCTTAGATCCTTTTATATTTTTTTCTCTATCAAATATACCCAGTATAAGAAAATCTTCCAGTGCTTCCTCTGTCTGTCCCCAACGCAGCCCAATAATTCACATAAGACCAAGGATTTCCTTTCAGGGTGTATCTCTTTCCAATTTTTTGATCACAGTACTATTCAGTGACAATGCAGCACTTTTTTTGTACTGGAAATCGAATTCAGGACCTTGCATTTGGTTCTTGTGCTGCCAGATTTGTATTCAGAAGCATCACTTCACTGCAGCTGTGAAGACTTACAGGTACCACAGTAATCTAACATCCTGCAAACATCTTCATTTCCATAATAAGGCAATAGTACCTGGGTTTCCAGTCCATTATGTCACCAAGGACTTGTCTGAGGGTTGTAGAGCCATCTTACTGTCATTCTAATGTTATGTCATTCTAACAGTCTGTGCCTTCACGGTGAAACAAAGGACTTTGCAACAATCGCCAAATATTCTGAGTTCTGGTACGGTTCCCTGAAACACCCTGCTTTTACACACCCACAAGCTTTTTTTCTGGAACCTTGTTTCCCTCTCCTCAGAGATGTTCATGGAATGTATGGGAGAAAAGAGACCTGGAGTCTTACCTACCTGGGTCATTATCATCATGCTTTCAAATATTTTAATGCCCCTTTAACTCTGTAGTTCTGGATCAGCAAGTAAATGGCCTTTAAGAATCTTGACCTCATTTTCTTTTCTCCTGACTTAACTAACAGCTCCAATTAGGTTATCCAATCAGAAGGAGCATGTGTTAAATTTCCTTTTAAAAATCAAGGACAGAGACAGGGCTCAGTGGAGAAGGACTTATTATCAGAAATGAGGGTGAATTAAGTAGGCTTTAAATTATTTCCCTTTTCTAATTTCTCTTTAAATTATAATAAAAAGTATTCATTAGTTTTCCAAAGGAAAAATGCCTATTTTAAGACATTTACTAGGTACCCTATGTATCGTTACACAGTGGAGAGAATCTTGATATATTCTATGCATAGTCACTAAAATCTTTCTTGGAATATTTTAATACCATTTCTCTAGAGATATCTTTTCAGGATAGTGACAGTCTGCAGAATGATTATGAACTTGGATAACAATCTTAAAAAACAGTTCTGGTAATAAAGTATCTTAAAGTCTGATTTCCTATTTAATATGTGCCTCCACTTAGTTAAGGTCAAATAGGATGCTATAAATGATATCAATAAAATTGTTGCTTCTCTTGTGTTGCACTTTGCATTTTGCAGAAATGACAGCCTGCATCCATCCCCTATGTGACACCCTGTTGTCCACTGGGCAAACATGCTTAAAGAAGTCACAGCTTTCCATGGGGAAAGACTTAATCATGCATATTTTTTCACATGAAAACACTGTGGTTGGGAAATGCTCTGCAGTACATACATACCTATGTCCTATTCTTAGAAAAAAAATGTTTTGTAACGTACAGTAGTGAGCTTGAAATGCCTACACTGCTTTCTGGAATTGCAAGTTTAAACCGGAATCCTGAAAACATGACAGGTACAAGTCTATAGACTGCACTTGAATACATTCTTAATATAGCTAGTTTTTCTACTTAACAGTTTTTTGTATGATGACTAGAAAGTAGAACCCTAGTTCTTACAGCCCATCAGTCTGATGGCAGTCCTACTTCAGATGTTTTCTCTGTGGCAGAACTCCTGAATTGAGATCGGTTAGAACCACTGGAGTATGTTGTGTCAAGCACATATGATACAGTTATATTACTGTGAGAAGGGGGAGATGATATGGATTATGAGGGAAAGAACAGTATGATAAGGTTTTTCTCCCCAGAAATTGCATAGTTTGTACAATGAGACAATTTAAACCAAAAAAGACTTAAATTACAACTGGGACATCCACAATATTACAAATTATTTAGACAGTTCCTAGGTCCTCTTCCTCCATGAATTTTTGTCTCCCTTCCCAGATATCCTAGAAATGTGAGACTGGCTCAATTTCCACTCATACTTCTCTTATTAAGTTCTCATTAGCAAACCAAAACTTTATATGAATTTTATTGGCACACTTTCAACTATCCCCAAACTATCAGTAATGTAAAATTCCCATATCTTAAAACAATATCTTTAGGAATTCTGGCATAGATTACCACTAATATCAAATAATATGCAAAGTCATACATGGGTTATATAGCATTTATTTGAATATAGAAAAGCTTTCACTTTTCCTAACTCAAATGCTAGAAATAAAGACACTGCCAACTAACCTGCTGGAAATCAATTATAAATTATGCTGCTGAGCTGACATCCCTGGAGAGGAGGGATTAATCACACTTTGGTGAACTTTGTATGACCATTTCCTTCCAAGATGGGGAAAGGCTCTAGGCCACCTCTAGCAATTGTAATCACACCTCAGTGACCTTACTCTAATGACAAGAAAATTCCCTTCCCAGAAATGCTGGAGCTGTGTACTGCATGCAATTTATAAGACATGCATACATGAATGATGCTATCCAACAAAAATACACTGGAAAAAATTATCCAAATATAAACATTCAAATATTCCAACAAGGAATAATCATTCGAAGTCTCATTTCAATAAATTAACATATACTATTTTCATTTCATTCAATTAGCTAATGAAACCAAAGAAAAAAATGAGCACATTGACACCTCCATTAACTGTGCTTCCCAATGGCTTGCTTTGTGATTCAAAGAGCATCGAATGGCGTGTGCACGCCATACTGTATGTAACACACGGGATAGCCTCTAGTCTCAGTTTGTTCAGCTAAGGACTGTGAAATTATGTGAGAAGTCCCAGGATAGAAAACTCTGCATTACAGCACTTAACTGAAGCAATGCTTTAGCACTAACAAATAATTTGGTTTACAGACTGAAAGCGGCTACATATGGGAAATCCAGCTCCTACTGAGTATTTGTAACCCCTATTCCTGGCGGTAGCACACAACCCTGAAAATCCGGGAAAATCTTGTGAATGATGGGAATGCCTTATCATTTGTAACAAGCTCTTTGGGTCCTACTTGAGCTCTGGCTGCTGAAGTGAATGACTGTGATGTCCTGAGATGACTTCCATATAGAGGCTGATAACCAGAAAGGAAAAAAAAAAAAGTGATTAAAGCATGACAGCTTCTAACTCCAGACCCTAACTTCAAAGCAGGGTTGAGTTTCTCAGTCGAATCACTAATACCTAATGATTTAATCAATGATGCCTATATGATGAAACTTCCATTAAAAAGACTCTCAACGTGAGACTCAGAGAACCCACAGTTGTCAGCTTGGTAGAGGCACCAGGGAAGCGGAAGTTCCAGACAGATTTGGATGCTCTGCACCTCAGATCCCCATCCTTGTCCTCCGCATCGTGTCCATTTTGCCATTTCAGAGACATTTGCTTCAAAGTACTGTATCATCAAAAGCAATGCATCTTACTGAGTTCTGTGAGTCATTCTGGGAAACTGAGAAAAAAGCTGTGGGAATCCCTGCACTGTGGCCAGCTGGACTGAAATGCTGGTGGGGCAGGCGCACCTCTCCTATTTCACATGGAAGTGGGGCAGTCACATGGGCAGGAGCCCTTTACTTTTGAAGTCTGCACTAACTCTGAGTAGTCGGTGTCAGGACTCACTGTTGAAGGCCAGCTGATGTTGGCAAATTGGAGAATTTCTTGATGTTCTAGAAAACTACATTTCATGTCAGGAAACACTATGCAATAACAATTATTTTTTATAAATAATCAAACACTTTATAAAATAAGTTAATTATATCTTTGTAGAAAAATATTCTGAATATAAACACTTGTGCGATACAACTTGCTGGAAGAAATCCTGTACTGCAATCTTTAAATTCTCAGGGCTTCATAAATAGTAGATTCTCAATAAAATCCTATGGCACAAAGATAAAAGTCTCCGTACTATTCTCTAATATAGCAATATACCCCGAATGGGTAGTTTGCATTCACATGTTTTCCATTTGTGGGTACCACTTCTTCACGCTCTAGTTTGACCTGAGTATTTATCACAGTTTTGGTTCTTTTTGGCTTACTTTCCAATTTCTTTGCTTCTTATTTATCTTTGTCTTCAATTGCTTAATTTTTCATTTTAAGTAATTTTTGTGATATACATAAACTACGGATAGATACATAGATGACCTGTAGGTATCCTCCAGGCATTGTGAACATTTTGTTACTCTGGTTTATCAGTAAGCCTGCTTACTTGATCCTGTGAGCAAGAAATAAAACCATACTTTACATTTTTAAGTGTTTACTACATACAAAGTGTCCTTATAAGGTTTTTAGTCACACCAGTAAATTTATTTGCACGATTATATACAGTTAGGCAAATCAAGCACATCAAATTCATAAAACTTTCCTAAGGTTGTAATGTTACTAAGGCACATATTCAGGGGTTGAAAAAAAAATCAGAACTGGCTCAATGTGAAAGCAAATGCCTGTAATTTCAGTTACTAAGGAGGCTGATGCAGGAAGATTTCATGTTTGAGGTCCACCTGGGAAGTTTAGTAAGAGTCTGTCTCAAGTTAAAATAAATAAATAAGCACATAAAGAAATGCCTGTGGATATGGCTCAACTCTGAAGGAGTTCAAACCCAACACCTCAAAAGAAAGTAGATGTGCGTGCATAACTGTGACTAATCAAGAACTTTATTTTTTTGTTGCACTCCTGAGTACTGAAAGGCTTATCCTCATTTTAAGGCCTTTACAAGAAGATTTAGAAGATGACCCTATGGTTCCAGATGACATTCACCGAGGAGGCTTCTCCGTACCCTCATGGGTTGCTGAAGCTTGTAGATGTTGAGAAAGGAGGTGCGTCTGTGAGAAACATCAGGCACGGGGTGCCCCTACCTTCTCTGCTCTATGTGCCTGGGATCTTGGAGACACATTATTTATGTACTAAATCTACAGTTCAGCAAAAGTAAGTTCAAAACTGTCAATCAGTAATTCTGAAAATGAGAATTTGTGGTCTGGTCTACCTTTAAAGCATTTTTTCCATTACCACAATTAAGATCTTTTAGATTAATTTATTATGCACCACATTTATATAAGTACCGCGCTAACTGATTGCGCCACTGGAGCTCTATGCACCACATTTAAAGGACTTTGATCTATGAGTTTGTTTTATTTATTTATTTTCAGTACAGGGAATCGAGCTCAGAATACTGTGCTTGACAGGCAGACACTTAATGACACTAAGCTACTACATCTGCAGCCCTGACCTGTGAAATTTAAAAGGACTTTCTGGGTTTTCCAGTTGTATACCAGTCACAGGTATATGGATTTTATTTTATACATCTACAGAGAAACTCTGTACATCTATATGGAGAATTGGCTAAAGGCAGAGTAACAGTTAATATCCATAATTTTGTCTAAGGCTGGGAAAATGCTATCAATTAAATGAACCTGATCATTTTCACAGTTCAAAAAATCAAATCAAATATTTATTTGGAGAGGTACCTTCTCTGTTGATTAAAATCATTTTTAGGCTATCTGAATTACATAGCAAAAATCCTATCTATGCAAGATGTGAAGTATTACTGAAGCTAATATTTATCCCTAGAATTAGACTTGTAAACTAATGTACAATTTAAAGAATTGATCATTGTTCTTTCTGCAGACATTCCTGACAGGTCTTTAGCTGTGATGTAAATTTGCTATTATGTGTCTAATTCTGGTTTTTTGCTGCCCTGATCAAGAATCATTGCTCTGTGCAGCAATCTTTTTTCCAGGATCCATAATGTAACATGTAATGTGTTTCCCTCTCTACTGTCTCAATAATCTTCTGTAGTTATTCTTTTTTCTATTGTCAGAGTTGTCTTCCCTGTTCTAAATCTGATTCTCTGGCCCTTCTGCCTAAAATTCTTCAGTGGCTACTTCTTGCACTGAGCACAATCTGTTTCGCTCTGATCCTTGATCTACCCTTCATCATTGTGCCCTGTGCTCTGGAGTCCAACCTTTATTACATCATCAGTGGTCTCTTCCCATCTGCCTTTTGGTTGAATTTAGCAATCAAAGATAATGGCAGGAGAATGAAGGTGATAAAAGAATGAATTTACATTACATCTTAATTCTTCCACAGAGCAAATTAGTTCTGGTTTTCTATTGAAAACAAAGTCTTCTTCTGGTGCTACAGTCATTCTTAGTAGTTACTCTTCTTATAATCACTTCTTCCTGTCTGACTTTCAGCTAGTGTTACAGGTGAGAAGTGCTTCACCATATCTTGCTAGTTCCTACTAATCCAGCTTCCACCTTTTGTAAAGAGGTCCTTCATTAATATACCCTCCTGCTTCACATCTGTGTGTATCTTAGTTACTTTTCTCATTGCTATGACAAAATACCCAACATCCAAAGCTACAGGAGGGAAGGTTTATATTGGCTTACAATTTGTAGAGGTTTCAGTCCACAATTGGTTGGCTCTAAGGCAGGGTGGCATGAAAAGAGGAGTGTCACAGAGGAAATAGTCATGGCAAGCAGCCAAGCAGTAGCTTAGCAAGCATTAGTTACAAGCAATGAAACAAATGTAGTCACAAGTGATGACCATCCATTTTTTCAGTACTTTATCTTCTATCCAGGCTACACTTCCTCAGGGCAGGTAGCGTTCACCCCCAGGGTGGGCCTTCCAATGTACGTCCAAAACTATGCCTGACCTCATCCCAGCATCTCACAATCTAGATCCAGCCACTTCTGAAAAGCCTCATATATGGGTACCTGAGTCTTTAGAGGGATATTTAGACACAAGTAGTAAAACATGCATAGCCTTCTTATTCTGCAGAGATCTTAGATGATACATATGTCCTCCAATGAATCACAAAATCTCACTCCCTTGAAGTATTTCAGTTTCTTTCTCTAAATCTTGCACTTAGTCAATATTAAATTGTTTTGCTTACAATTCTTCAAATAAACCATTAAGTCACTCTATACAACTGCTTTTTTTTCCCATTTTTCCCAAAGATATCTTTACTTTTGTTTTTGCCAAGATAGACAAAGCTCATCTTTCGTGCTCGAAGTCAAACCTTGCAGGGATTTCATATTTAAATGTTGGAAGCCCTTCACTGCTTTGACATACCTGTTATATTGCCACACACATTTACTAATTTATTCACTCCTTTATTTATTTTAAGTTATTCATTTGTTTATCTTCATTCTACACATATTAATAAGTTTTTTTCTATGTGTCAACCACTCTCCGAGGATTGAAATTTGATACTAAGAATCGTGCATGAAAACTTACAGTAATTATGGGAAGGATAACAGATGGAAAAGAATCTTAAGTAGATCTTTCACCATAGACTAGGCAATGCAAGTCCAAAAGCCAGAGTTTATCGAAGTCCTTCTGTAACTGTAACAGGAAAAAGAGGAGATATTGAGGGTAGAAAGGGGAGAAGAGTGCAGAGCCAGAGAGATTATTGAAAGGATATTGACTTAAACTTTCGCGTGAATGAGCAGCCACTGAAGAGTCTAGCAGATGTGTCATAAGATCTAATGTGTTCTTAACAGTCTACCAGCTGTTCTGTTCAAAATGGGCCTGGAAATATTTGAAGATACAATGGAAGAATCAGAATTTTGCTTAAGGAGTACCATTGCTCTATAGCTTGAACATTCTTTTCCTAGTTGGTACCTTAGATTCCTTTTTCAAATTTTATTTGCTTACTTATGTATTTATTTTGATACAGGGGAGAAAATCAAGGGCCTGTGCCTCCTAGTTAAGCAGTTCTACAGCTGAGTTAATTTACAAATCCCCAGTGAGATTTCTGAACCTGTGGTGGAAGCAGTCTATTTATATCTCTGGTAAAGTTTACATGTACAAAAAGCATGAATTTTTTAATCACATAGTTTTGGTTAAAATACCATATTTGAGGCCTTTTTTGGCTTTGACTATGTTCCTTACTTTTCTCATTGATTGAAAAATATTAGTAATTCCTACCTCATAGTATTATTTTGGATTATTGAAAAAGTATGTAAATATTTTGACACTGAATAAGTGCACAGTGGTTGTAGCTACTGATATAAAATCCTCCAAGCATACAATGAAACATATTACTCAGATAAATTGGTCAATAAATGTTTAGTAAATGTTTGCTTAGTATTTCAGTGTTTATATCAAGTAATTTTAAGTCACTATTTGAGCTGCACGGAATAAGTAATATGGCTGAAGAGCAACTGGAAGCCAAGCCTCCTTACATGTGTTCTATTTTTAAAACTGCACTTTGTCTTTCCAGGATTTAGAATCACACACACACACACACACACACACACACATACACACACACGAGTGTGCATTTGCACATACAAACCTTGGTCAAATACAGACCCCAAAATTCTAATGAATGGCATGATGACTTACTTTTCAAAGTCTATTTTTATGTTAGTATATCAGCTGCTTTCCAATGTTTTTGCTCTATTATTATTATTATTGTTCATCAGATTCTTCTTTTTGTAGTGCTGGAAACAAAACTGTGGCCCTTGTGTATGATACGCAAGAACTGTACCACTGAGTTAACCTTAGGCCATAAAATCATATGTGTGTTTTACAAAGTATATTCTTCACATAGTTAATTTCCTATACAATTATTCTGCAGGTCCTTGGGCAAAGATGTTTGGTTCACCTGAGCAGGGACTCTGGATGCAGTCTTGGCCTGCTCTATAGATGCTTCTGGATCTTGTTTGTTGCATCTTTTTTAGTAATTGAAACCCTGTAATAGGGATTAGAAAAATAATGTATAATACTCACATAGAAAATTTACTAATAAATTATGCTCTTATTTATTCTTTTATTAAAGAGAGTTTGGTAAAATTTTGAATTGACATTTTTGTAAAACTAAGACTTATAGAAACACCCATCAAATTAGGGGAAATAAAGTGCTCCGCCTTGTCACAGAGATCACCATCAATGTCTTCCCTTTGTAGAGCTGCAAAATCAAAATGATTTTTCTCCAACGATGTTTACTTATCTCTTGGAAACCCAATGAATTTCCCCATTTTTCTGAGACCTTTCCTAACAGACCAACCTTCTATTTTCAGCTTGGTGCAAAGTCAGGCCAAACACTAGCTGACACATGATGGGACCGTGTTCATTATGAGAGGCCAGTTTAACAAGACACAGTAACCCTGAACCCTAGCTTACTCCCCCAACAATTTTATTTGGATTTCAAAACTCTTAATGAGAGAAAAGAAGCCATAAATAAATATGTCATTGAAGCATTTCTTGTTAAAACTCAGAATAAAAACCACAAAATGTTCACCATCAGTGAAATGTTAAGATTTGTGATGCATATATACTACACTATCAATAACAGTGTGAACTGGGTCTGTATATATCAACAGTAATGAATTTTGAAAGCATCATGTTAAGTGAGAAATGCAAATTAAAAAATGGTACAAACAAGATGCTATTATTAAGGGAGAATAGTAAGCCAATTTTATAAACTATTAATATTGCAGGGCAGAAATCAAATTGCATGAATACAAACCAACATAAGCACAATATTTTCCTCAAGAGGAAAGTAGATAGTTTCAAGTCATTCCATTACAATTTGTTTCTTATAAAAGGTGCCAATTATATCACTCCCTGTGCTATTCTTTATATTTGAAATAGTTGTAATAACTCAGACTATAGTGAAAGAATTAAGCTGATTTGAAAATTGCATACCACCATGAATGAACTAAAGAATACAAAATATGGGGTATGTCTTACAAAATTCTTTAGTATAATCAGGGGTGACCACAAAATTGATTCTTTTATTGAATGTAGACAATATTTGCAAATGGTATTTCCAAAGTGGTTTATAATAACTTTATAGCTACAAAATAGAGTGAAGAACTCAATTCAGTAGATTTATACTATTTTGACTTCTCAAATTAGTACATAAACTCATACCAGAATGACTATTGGAACACATATCCCTACACACACACACACACACACACCTCAAGAGTCTGACTCTTCACAGGATTAGAATTCCAGGAAAGCAGGAGGCACTTTCTTGTGATTTAAAGACAGGTAATTTTGCCTCACCACGAATAACAGTGGCTAAGTTACTCTCTGGAGCCATTTTTATGAACTAATGTGTGTTATTTTTTCCCCAGATTTGCATTGCTTTATTAAGCATTATTCTTCTTGCAACAGCTGTGCAAATGTAAAAACTCATAAATAAAATATTCATATCCAACATTGTTATTAAATGCATCTTTTAATAAAATGTCCTTATTATTTATGATTCAATTTCTTGAAGCCTTTTGATTTCATTCATTATATGAAAGACTAAAAATAAATAACATTATTTCAATAGATGTGCCATTATAGTATTTAATAAAATGTATCACCTATTATTAAAAATCTTGATAAGCTAGAAACAAATTAGTCTATAAGATACATTAATTATGCTTCTTACTGGGAATTGCTGACTGAGTGAGCAATTGGCTGGATGAATAATCAAGAATTACTGTTTGTTCATTAGACAAATAATTACTATTTGTTCATTAGAATAATAATTTTTCATTGAAAATACAGCAAATAGAACTGAGACTGTATTCAGTATGAGAGTATTTACATGAAGTCTTGGATTCAATCTCCAGTACAGAGGAAAAAATAAAACTGACAAGCTAGAGGACAAATAAACAAACAAGTGTTTCTGTTAACATCAAACAGAAAGAAATAAATAAATGATGTCTCAGATAAGTGAGTTGAGTTGTACTTCTATAAAAATAAACACATGAATGTATTAAATATACATTCCATATGTGTGTGTGTGTGTATATATATATATATATATATATATATATATATATATGGAAGAATATTACTTCAAAATGCTATAAGTACTTTATAACTACTTAACATGCTTGATTTGCTACTTCCCAGTATTGAGTCTTTGACTGAGACACTTTTTTTGTAACATGCAAAATGAGAGACACAGCACTGGCAATCACATAGATTAAATACAAAGGTTAAGTACGATAGAAAATGTAAAGTTACTTAAACTTGTGTGACACATAGCAGGTGTTCAATAAGTGGAGTTTCAATTCTGTAAATTCCACATACTTGCAGATAAACACACATAATGGAGCAAATGGATTCAGTTCATTCAAAGTCCATACTGTCTCTTCTCTAGAATTTATAATTAATGAAGTTCTACAATATCCTTTTACTGCTCACCAAATCTGTATACAATTTGCATATATTTTCCCAAATAGCTCTTAGATATGAAAAGTCTAAATGGCTAAATGTGATGGCTTAACTAACCCTTCTATATCTGCAAATGTACAATATGTCTAGCTTTACTCTCCTGAAGAGATTAATTTTAGCTGAAATTTCTATTCAACAAAAATCCATGTGAACCTTAGAGCAAGGGATGGAAATCCCTAGGCAACATGGAAACTGTTTATAATAATATAATACATTATACTACTTAACATAAATATCCTCTGCATTACTTGGAGAGTAAACATGGAAGAGAGGATGAAATTTATTGCGAAAGTTGTAAACATGAAAATAACACAATAACTTTGTTATGTCTACAATTCCTATGCATTTCTTACTAGATTTCAAAAACTGGAAATATATGAGTTTCATTTACTTGAAAAAAATCTTATTTGTAATATTTTATTGAGCAACACAACTCAGTTAAATAAAGGAATAGAGTAATAGAAAATTTTAATTCATGCTTCTCCCTTTACTCTCTACAGATTCCTTGGCAAGTTGTTTAATAAGTCTGAGTGTCAGGATTCATTGCAAAATATATCAGAAATACATTAGAGAAATGTCTATCGACTATCAAAGTAAATGGAATAAAGGAAATTGGAGAAGTTTGTTTGGAAACCAAAGTGTTTTAATATATCTGTCCTGGCACTTTCCATTGCTCTTAAAAAAAGATTAACAATGCAAAAAATTTGAAACTAGTAATGGAGTTTTGAGAAAAGTCAAAATGATTTTCCAAATATAATCATAAGGAATTTTGGTTTGGTTGTGTAACTTCTTTGGAACTCAGTTTTTTCATTTATGAAATTTTGACAAAAATGTTTCCTTGAGAATAATTCCTGAAACAATTAAGTACATTCATTCATAGACCTAACATAGGATAGGGATTATATTTTTATATAAATGTAATATATAATATTATATATAATGTATATTATATATAACATATAAATATTTTATATTTTATATAAATATATTTTATATACAATAGGGGCCAATATTTTTATTTTACCATTAATAACAATTAACAATCATATGGCTGTAATTCAACAAACAATTTTGCTAGAATTTATCAGTCACTTTGTCTTCTAGAAGAGAATAACCAGGATGACAAAATTTTGTATTCTTTTATAATTAACCACTTACCTTTGGTTACTGTTACATATATGAGTGTGTGTGTGTGTGTGTATGCATATGTGTATACAGTATATATATATATATATATATATAGTACAATATATTGATATCTATAGGTAATATAGATACAGACTTATAAGTATAGTGTATACCCTGTTTTCTTGTAATGGATGTTGGTTGGAAACCTTCTTCTGGTCTTGTATCTTGGTAAAGATAGCTAGGCCTTAAGTGTCCTACAGTGACTACTTTTGCTATTTGTTTACTATGTAGACTGAGAGCTAACCATGAATTTTACTTGCTTATTTCTTCCCTCAACTCAACTTTGTTTTAGGGCTCTGAAATATTACATTACTTGTGCCTAAGTTAAACAAGCCAGTGGTGGAAGGATAAATACTGCCGACCTCAGGAGAAAGGGAAAATTGGGAGTTACTAATGAATAGGCAAAAAGATTCAGTTAAGCGAGATGAATAATCTCTGAGATCTGCTGTACAACATTGCACCTGTAGTCAAAAATAATGCATTGTACACATTCATTCTCCAAAAGGTGTTAGGACAGCAGATCTCAGGTTAAGTGTTCTTACTATAATAAAATAAAATTTAAAAATACAAAAGTAAAATTATGTTTCTGAAAATCTAAAGTAAAACTTGCCTACTGCTTTTCTTGACTAAGTAAAAATTCATAGTAGGAGGGCTTTTAGATCTTATTTTAAAAGTCATCTACAAAGAGTGATTATTTAAAAAAAAACTGAATCAACTGATACAACCAGGGCATAGTAAAAAAGGAATAGCCGTATGCTACAGTTAAAATACCATAATCTTTCATCACGTATAGGTAATTGTATTAGTCATGATTGTCTGGTGAAACAGTCAATGGGAAGTGCAATGTGTGTGTGTAGAGAGAGAGACAGAGCGAGAGATTTTAAGGAACTGTCTCATATGATTGTGGGGGAAATAGGAAAAAATTCCGCAGGGTAGATTGACAGGGTCGAGACCCAGGGAAGAGTTAGAGTTCAAGTCCAAAAGTCTTCTAAAGGCTGGGAGTGTAGCTCAGTGGTAGTGTCTGCTTACCAAAATAAGTCCTCTAGAAGAATTCTTTTTCCTTGAGGTAGTTTAATCTATTTTCTGGACCTTTAGCTATAGTAACTGAGTGAGATTCACACTACTTTACACAGGGTGATTTACTTTATTCAGTTACCTGTTTACAATATTAATTTCATCTGCAAAGATGCCTTCACCTAACATCTAGAATAATATTTGATCAAATATTTGGAGAGTGTGACCTACTCAAATTTACATGTAAAATTAACCATCACAATTCATTTCATTAATGTCTGCAAGTTAAAACACTAAAATGCAATCTCAGTCGCATTTTGAAATATATCAGAAAACTATCTGTACTCTTTGACTACTGCCTTATTCAAAGATAATATCAGGGCAGCCCAAACATTTATTTTCCTAGGTAACAAATCCTGAGAGAAATTAGACAGCAACTGCATTCAAAAGCCAGGAATCCACTCTTTTATGGAGAGAGACCATTTGGCCTGTTCATGACTCTAAAACTTTTCTTGGTCCCATCATGGAGAATTGCCTGGTCAACTTCATCAAACTATTGGAAGATCAGTTAGGGCAAGAGAATTAGTGAGTATATTATAATTCAGAGAAACGTCTTAAAGTTATATACCTACCTGACTGATTAGTTATTATTTCTATAAAACAAAGTCACTGTAATATATGCAATAAATAGTGACGGAGTGGGTTTCCATGCATAGTGTACTAATGTGTAGCAAGCTCGAGCATTGATGTAAGTGCACTGGGAGGGCAGGTTGTAATAGCAGTAGCTAAAGTTAACCAGAAATTGCTAAGTTTCTACCTAACACAGGGCTTTAAAGAGAAAGGTTAGAGCAGGTGTAGGAGTAAAGTAGCTCAGATTAAGTTAGCACTTAGGCTAAGGTCTGAATTGTTCCAAATGTTTTCTTGCAGACTGTAAGTCGGAAATTTTTTTCTTGTTTTAAATTGTAAACTCTATCTGTTAAAGAAATTAAAGCCTTTATTTCCATTTCTGTAGTTCAAGAAGTAAACATGACTAAGTAAATAATGAACTGATCAGTTAATAATGATCAAGTGGCCCAATAACTGAGGCTACATTTTTGTGCCCTTGAAGTTTAAAAACATGCGAGGAAGGTGGTAGCCATGGTAGCAAGTCCTCCAATAAGAGCTTGCTGACCAAGGAAGTGGGAAAAAGTATACCATAAAAGAAAGTGACAGTGTTTCTCCACAAACCCCAGTACTGAAGCAAATGAGGGGTATCTGTAGTCATGAGATACACAACGCATCAGTGCCTGTGGGGAGAGAGCAGAGAGGAGCATCAGGGAAAGTGACACAATTAAGAACCAAGAAATATTAAACCAGCCAAGAGACAGTTACCCAAAATCACACTGAACTGATCTCAAAACAGCAATAAAAACTAGGAAAGGGGCATTTGGGCAATCCAGAAACCAATTTGGTAAGGCTGAAAAGAGAAGGAAATCTTTTATTTGTGCCTCCTGTGAGTTCTAGACTAACCAGCCAGGGTGGCTCTGCCAGGACAAAGATCTATGATGAGAAGGAGCTGGAAGTGCACAATTAAAAGGAAGTACAGAAGGGGCAATCAGAGAGAGACAAGAAAAGAGCCCACTGTAGGGCTAGTGGTGGGATAGGGAAAGGGAATCAGAAATCTGAGCGAGCAAGCCATTGTCATCTGAATACCACACAGAATCAATCACAGAGAGCTCTGGTGCCAAGGCAAAAGTCACACTGAAACATATGTTGCTCCAAAATTTCAGACAAACCAATATCATATAAAAGTGATCATAAATAAATCAACATTGAATTTGAATAGTTTAACCACAAAAAAACAGAGAAAGAATCATGAGAACAGTAAAATCCCTGCAGACAATAAATATAAGGAAAATGGTTATATTATAAAACAGAATGAAGCCTAAACCTTTACACCATTCTACTTCAAAATGAGCTAAAAGATATTAATAAAATAATGCAGAACTTTGAAAAAAACATAAATCAAAACTCAAGTTGAGAAACAAGCTAGTAGATATAAAAGGAAAATGTTGCATCTAAATGAGAAAATAATTTTTTTGATCAAAAGGCAGTAACATAAAATATTTAAGGACCTGAGAGACAGTAACAAGAATTGACAATAGTAATGATCTAATAGGAGCCTCTAAAGAAAACTTAAGCAAGGAAAATAGGTAAAATATTTCTGAAATTAAAACTTTTAAAATAAAAACTGCATATTGAAAATGCATTATGCATCTGAGACTAATACAAAGGTATTCTAAAGAATGTACTGAGGGATTTTTTTGCAAAAAGAATAATTTTATCTAGCAATGGAAGTAGTTAATAAGGAAATTAAATCAAGCAGTTCAATAGTAATAATTATGATAATGAAAAATTTATAAAATTGGGATGTTCAATAAACAAAATACATACCAATGATTTAAAACACAGCAAAACTGCTATTCAAGTTAGAGGACTCAAATATGTATCAATATACAAGGACATATAAATTATTCTTCCTGTAAATTTTTATGAATATTGTGTACATTAAGCTGCATACAATCAAAATGACTAACAATAAGTGCTGATGCAGTCAGATATAGAGGTAAGACTAATTAAGGGTTAAGAAAAAAAAGCATATTGTGTAATAACTATATACTTGGATAATATGACTCTGACAAAGAGAAAAATTTGAGGAAAGAATGAGGGAAAGAGGATGAAAAAGAATTAAACTGTATTATATACATGTACAACTCCCTTCTAAAAATATAATCAATATGTACTTCATATATGTACTAAGCAAAAAGAAAAAAATTAATTTAGATTGCTTGTTTAAAAACATGTTGTAGTGATAGAGAATACATGCATATTATGAGACTAATACATATATAATATGAGTGCGTAATTACAGGGTCACCTAATTCTGCCATTCCATGTGTCCTTAAAAACCATGTTTCTTAGTGAAGAATAAATGCTCATTTGTTTCATTTAATATAAGAATTATTTTAAATGAAAAGAAAATTGACTTCCTTTTTGTAAGAACCTTTTTCATTTATGTCTTGTACTAATTACTTCTATGACAATGATAGAGTATAATAATTATTATCATTCTCTCAATATTTTGATATGAAAGTATTTTATTTTTTTATGACATAAAAAGAAAAAAAATACTGAAAAAGAAGTTAGAAGAAATTCAGTTTTTGTTCTATAGCTACAAATTCTATTTGGAATTATCAGTATGAACAAATAAAAGAGCTTATGAACAAAGAAGAACAAATGATGAGCCTTACAAGAGCTCATCAAAACATGTGGTATATGTTTAAATGATATTACAGTAAAACTAATATTCAAAATATTTCCTCTCACTTCAAACACATTTATCCCACTGCTCTTGACACTTTCTGAAACAGTTCTGAAAATCTTCCTTCTTGATTGTCTGGATGAAGTCTGATTTAAAAAGTGCTGCTGCTAAATGCCATCCAGTGGGAATGCTGACCAGTTAAAGAAATTGTGGTGTGCCCTAACCCTCTTTATTCACTGGCTCTGATGTCTGGGGACTTTTGCCTTTTCCAGAAAGGAAAAATGAGCATTAAAAAATAGAAATTTTGATTTGATTTAGGATATCCAGGCAGCCATGACAGCACAGCTAAAAACACTCATGAAAAGGAATACCAGTGCTGCTTCAGAAAGTGTCAAAGTAATGAAATACATTTGTTTGAAGTGAGAGAGAATCTTTTGAGGGGTAATAATGGTAATATGTTTTTTATTCTAATTTCAAAAATTTAAACATATTTTAATCATACTTTACACATAAAAGTGTATATAAATCTATTTTACTGGTCACATAGTCAATCAGATAGTTAGCCAGATGGATAAATATGAATGGATATAGTTTCTTGCTCTGGACCACATAAAGACCTAGAAGCAATAACCAATGCAGTATCAATGAGAATCTCTAGTCTTGCAATCTTAAGATGCTGTTTCTCAAGATATTTCATAATATTATTTCTTTCGTGAGAAAAAAAAAGAAAATGTACATGATGAGCCTAAAATTTTTTATCATAACTGCTCAAGTGGAAAGTGTCAAGACTACAAGTATCAGGTCAAAAGGACATAAGGGCAAGGAGAAGTTGCCATTGGATGATTTTAGTTCCAAAAGTAGGTAACTGCGATTTATTGAAATCTATGTAATATGCTAAATCGACCATCAACAATTACTGAAAACACACTAAACTAACTGGTCCCATTAAGAGAAGACAGACACCTAATAAAGTTAAATAAACAAGTTATTTATCTTGTCTTTTCTATTTGGATTTTGCCACAGAGTCATGAAACTATAAATGGAGAGGAAAATCCTTTTATAGCATTAGTCCAATGAACACATGAACAATTTAAAGATCAGAATAAAAGATAGATAAGAGGAAACAAATATTTTTTGCAGATGACAAGGGGATGTAGAGATGGAGGGAGAAGCAGGGGAAGGGAAAGTGAAGAAAATTTAACATGCGTTATATACATGTGCCAAACCCCCAAGATGAATGTAATTATTATGTACTCAAATATGTACTAACATTTTCAAATAAATAAATAAATAAATAGAATCACAAACAAATGAAAAAGAAATTATGGACTTAGAGTATCACCATTTCATGGCTCTTGGCAAATAAATGGATCATTGTGCTTCTACGGATACTTCCTATACAATAAGAACAGCATTTAGGTATTTAAGGGCCTTTGACAGGAAAACCCACTATGCAAACCAAGTCTGCTGAGACTCCTGGACTTAGCTGTCAAATCCCAGGATGTAAATGCCATGGGAAACATGGAAAACAGCGTTTTGGAATCAATGGTTTCTGGACTAAAAGCAAGACTGCCTAGCGATGCACATTTGGGAGACTGCTGCAATTCAGGATACTGAATGCTCATTGGAGGACAGAAACGGTGACTGGAGAAGTGGCTAACTAGAGACTTCTGGGATGATATACAAAATGCTGTTGTTAAACTGTTTAGGGACAGTGGAGTGCCTGTCTCATAATAAGCCATAAGGGTGTATATGTCCTGGGCTACTTTTCTGTATCTGTGTCTTATTTTACAATAAAAAGTTAATATTTTTAAAATAAATTCAGTACTCTTTTACTATATAAAAGTTTTAAGATATGAATGAAACCTAATTGTTTCACTGAATGTTTCAATAGTTTCAATTCATTTTGAAGAGATTTTAAAATTATGCTTGTTTTAAAAAAAAGTAAAATTAAAATCATTCTAAGCATGTCTCATGACAAACCTTTCCTAACCATACGTGATTTATGTCAATTTCTTCATATACGAAAACAAATAGCATATACTGTGTTGTTTCACAAGCTTCTCTTTACTATATTGTAAATACGTTGAAATTTGTTACATATAGTTTTGCAATATTTTAAATGATTTATTTACATTGATTATATCCAAACCAAGTCATATATTTGACAAATTTCCTATAGTTGAACATTTATGGTTTTCCCTTTTACTATTGTATATAATCCTGAAAAAAAACATGTTTGCAGCACATCTATAATTATTTTCTGAGCAAAGTTTATGAAAGCAGAATTCTATGCCAAAGTATACTTGTTGTGAGTCATCCAGTTGCTTTAGCAAGACTGGGCTATTTTATAGTAGTACATATGACATCAGGCAATGATGTTGATACATCAGTACACTAGGTAAAAATAATGTACAGTGCTCTGGGAAATTATTAAAGTATGCATGACTCTATGCAAATAAATTGGAAATCACATACAGGTGAATGTAATGTCACTAAAGAATACAATCAATGATGCAGTCTCACGGCAAATGCTATGTAATTAATAACATTCACAATCTAACCTTCCATATTGCTTTTTCCAATTCTCCTGTGGAAGAAGGTAGTTCTAGACTCTACTTACATTTCACTCTGCATAATATTATTTATCATATTTGTCACATTTTTGTTATGGTCATTTAAAAGTTTTTGAGGTTTTCTACTTAAGAAACACTTGAAGTCCAAAAATGTCCAACTAGTTAATAAACATTTCAAGATCTAGCCAGACGTGATGGTGCACACTTGTAATCCCAGCATCTGGGAGGCTAAGGCAGGAAGATCGCCCTGAGTCTGAGCCCAGCCTGCTTAGGTAATGAGTCTCTGCCTCCAAAATAAATAATAAAATAAAATAAAATAAAATAAAATAAAATAAGCAAAATATTTCAAGATCTATCATGAAGAAAACTGGAAATTTTGATTGAAAGAATGATTATTTATATAGGAATACTGCAGCAAATACTTGGAACACTTATTTTGTGCTTGAACCCACGTGAAATTTCTCTTTGTATTATATCATTCATTGTAGAATCATTATATTTATTTTACAGCAAGTAAATATGTATTTGTAAAATAACAAAACTGATTTATAACTAGATGGTTTGCCTTCAGATTAAATTCAGAACCAATACCTCCATTATAAAGAACTTTAGAGTTATTTCCACTTTTTCTAAAAAGAATAATAGTGGACCAGCTTATAGCTTATTTTCTAACCTCAGTGAAATTTTATTCTATCTTTTCATTATTTACTGAAACTACTTTTTTTTTTAAGACAGAGTCTAACTATGCAGTTCAGGCTGGTCTTAAATTCATTATCTAACACAGGTTGGGCTCGAATTCTCTGAAATCCTCCTGTCTCAGCCTCCAAAGTTCTGGGATTACAGATGTGTGACCCCATGCCCTCTATTTGCTGATTTTTTAAAAATTGCCTTAAAACAAAGAGAGAAAACTGGTTAAACTCAGGAAAGCTACTACGTTTTAGGATACTAGACACTAATTTTGCTCAGTTTTTCATTTGCATAATAATATTTTTCGATTAAACTTGATTGTTATTGAAGTAGCCTTGAATGTTTTCCTCTTGTTTTGTGCTGTCAGCTCTGATGTAGGAAGAACAAATTCAAACAGAAGACAGCAAAAAGTAAGGGCATGTCAAAAGTGAAGCTACTATTGTCTAGAATATTTTCCAGGGCTTTCATTACAAGCAGATATTCCAGAAACCTTATAACATTCTCATAGACCATGAGAACTAACATTTATTATTGTATGATAAATTTAGCTTAACATATGAGATATTTTGTGAAATATTCCTGATACTTGGACATTTACATCCCATAAAGTCAAATCCTAGATCAAATTCAGTTATAAAGTCAGTATAGCAAGCAAAACAAAAAGAAAAAAATCACAGTCAAAATGAAATATAAGGCCTACGGGTTAAATAGCAACATTCATGCTACGAAAATGTAATCTTAATTTTCAATACCTGTAACTTCAATCTTTGTTAAAAACAAAGCCCTTGCAGACATAATCACATAAAAACGAAGCCATTTGGTTGGATCCTTACTGGAAACATCTATGCAGTGTGCTTAAGAGCAACACTGAGGCACCAGCTGACACAGACAGAACGGAGACCTTGGGACCATCAGACCTGCAATGGGAGCCAGCGTTCACCCGGAAGCACCGCAGCGACCTCAGGACCTGCCTCTGAGAAGAGGGCTTTGAGCAGACAGACACCCCAGCAGCGCCTTCCAGGAGATCAAGGTCCTGGAGCACGTGTACTTGGGACTTCCAGCATCCCGAACTGAGAGGTGAAAAATCGCTACTGCTTACAATCTCCCACTTTGTGCAATTTTGTTACAGCAACCCTGAAACCTAACATAGACCCTCACAGAAGCACTGCACTGAGAGAAGCACGAGCCCCTAGTACTGAAGGACCAACACGGGTCTTTGTTTTCCACTCAGACTCAGCGTAGACCCCGTTTCTTCACTGAGCATCATAATCAGGAGTTAGTTTGTATTTAGGAGCCAACGTGGAGGAGAACAGTACTGAATGTATTCAGTACTTTGAGCTGTTCACACCCGTATAGGAATCAGAGCATTAGCAGTGTCTCTTCTGGTGTATTTACCTGGTGGCTGGTGAAAAGACCGTCTGTATCACCTGTTCTAAAAACACCTCTTTCCCTCCTTTCCTTTCATCCTCATCCCAGCTGCACAGCAGAAATTATCTAGTTTGAACATACTATTTTGAAATTTGCACAGTATTTTGTGCTTCATACTTCGTTTTAGTTTTCTCACTAGAACATGTTTTACCATAATTGTTTCAGTTTTCTGAGAGCTTTAAATATACGCATTTCTTTGATCTTTAATCTGCCTAAAATTAAATTTTAAATTTGAGTATATTAAATATAACATACAACTTCTTGATCATAAAACTATTACGTTTGGCTTATTAAATGTAGATATATGGTTCATTTGGCCAAATAGTGCATACTATTCCAATTTACTCTTAAATCTTCTTAAATTTACTTGTAAATAGAGCTATGAGCTGCTGACCTTTAAGAAATTCCCATCACATTTTTATTTCATTTCAGAAGAGACAAAACTGGGGATTAAAACCACCCTCAACACAAAATGAAAATTTTAACCAGTGCTTGTTGGACTAAATACTTCTACTACGTCAAATATTTATAGAAATTTTTCATTTCATAAAAGAGAGTAAAGGTCTATAAACCTATTTTTTAAAATCACTCTTGGCTTGCTACTTATTTAAAAAAAAAGAACTCAGCTATTGGCTTTCATTCCAAATTTTTCCAGATTGTAGGAGATAAACACCTCCACCACACCATAGGGTAAAAGCCAATGTATAGAAGCTGTTAGGACATGAATTGATTTCTCAGTACCTCATGAAGCAGTCAGAACTCCACCAAAAAAAAGTCTACCTTTTAATTTATGGACCACAGTGATTGGCTTGTCCTCATTGTGCAAGACTATAAAGTTTCAACATAGTTTTAAACCAAAAACCTCATACCCATACTCTTATAAGCCACTTCTATTTAAAATGGAAGCAATAAAGCAAATTCTTGTTTATTTTATTCAGCTTTTTAAATATATGATTAAAATACAAACCCTCCTAGCTTTCAAGCCAAAAATGGAATTTTTATTTTGTATTTCATTTCCTTAGTTTTAAAACACTATTATGGATTAAATTTTTCCTACCAACTGCTTAAATCTTTACCTAAGTGATTATTTTACAAGACTTTTTTGTTGCTCTATTCCCCTTCCTTTTCTTGACAAGGTTTATAGAAAAAGCTAAATAAAAATGTATGATTTTACTAATAACCTTCTACAGTTTCACATGCAACTAAGTCAGCAAAATTCAGCTTCCCAGCAGGTAAAATTTAATTTACCCCTCTATTTTGTTCTAACGACTCTTCTGCTACAGCTAATAATTAGCAGATTAATTTCAGATGTCCTCACTTTTCAAGTCTCTGAATCACATTTAATTTAATTGTCCAATAATCTGCCCATCCATGCATGGGACTTTAATACTCAGTTGCATTAGAAGAATTTGTATGGGTAAATAAACCACTCTATAATGTATCTTATTTACAGAGAAGAGCTGTTCAAAATTTATAAACATTAAGTACTTGTGTTTCATCATCAGACTATATTTTCTACCATGTAGTTTATGTGTGTTTTATTTCATTTTACCATATGACTCCTGGTTATACATGTCCCAAAGTATTTATCAGGGAGAGGGATGTAAGGTACATATGTGACCAATTTCATCCCTTCAAGCTTTTATGAATTTTGGCACAAATTAACTTTTAATGGACTATTTTTTGGTATTCTTTTCTTTTCCTATCACTACTGAATATACATAAAATATAAGACAAACGCTCTCCTGCTCCATTATTCTAAGAAGTTTAATTAACAGAAAATACTACATAACGTATATAACCAGTATTAAGTACCCAAGTCCTTATTACATCTCTTCTGAAAGATTATAAAAGCTCCCTAGTGTTTCCTTCACCTCTGGTTGATTCTTTTCTTCATGACCTTAATTCACAATCACTTCATCTTTTTAAAGTAAGACCTTTCAATGTCTCCCCATAGTTCAGGAGATTAAATAAAATTCTAAATTTTTTGGTGCTGGGAAATCCTGTAAAATTTGTTTCACAAAACTCATTCCTATAACCACCTTGAAGTTAAGGTAATTTTTAACTTGCTTCATTGATTTATTGACTAAATGATTGCTTTATTTATCTTCGCATTTCACCTCCTATTGTACAGTTTTACTAAAGGAGCCAATTTTTCTCTCCAAAACTCAAACTAGGTGCATGTTCATCACAAACAGCTTTTTTCCCTTTATTTCACACATCAAGGTCACTGAGTTCTGAGGGAAGCAGAAAACCCAGCCTACCTCCTGCCACTTGCCCCAAGGATGCAGGTTGTTATCAGTTACTGCAGCTGCTCTCTCCAAGCAGCTTGGGTCAGGCCATCACGCTGACTCTCACACATGCGCTCCCTACCCTGCGCTGTGTGCCTACGAGCACAAGTCCATTCTCTGAAAACTCCAGGGTAGAATTTTTCCTGAAGGTATCTACATGCCTCCACTCTTTCAGTTGTGTTCTTATATTATTTCAGGACAGATTTCTACTCCCCCACTGATTTTACTTGCAGATACCTTTTTGTTCATCTAGTTTGCCAGCTTTGATTTTCTCTCTGTGTGCACTTGCATGGATCTCAAAAATAGAAAGAGATATAAAGAGCATTTGGTATATATAATAAATATTATATATGTCACATAATATGTATCATAAATACACATACATAGCTACAGACAAAAAGTCTAGATGCCAAATTTAAGTCATTACTAGGTTGATTAGATTGATACATAAATGTAAACTAGGTAGAGTTTTTTTCTATCTCTGATTTTCTCATTTCTCTTTATATCAGGGAACTTTGTTAGAACCATTACTTCTTTCTAAGACTCACAATGAGATATATCATGTAAGCCTGTTTCTCCTCTTTTTTTCTCCCCTCCCCTCCCCAACCCTTCCCTCCTCCTTTCCTCTTCCTCCTCCTCCTTCTTCTTCTTTGGCCTTGCTTGGGACTGAAGCTAGGGCTTTTGCATGAAACTACATCCCAGGAGCTTTTTACTTTGAGATAGCAACTTGGCTAAAATGCTCAATTGCCCAGGATGGGATTAAGTTGTGATCCTCCTGCCTCAGCCTCCCTGAACTACTACACCTAGCAAGGATAATTCTTGCTCAATTCAACTAAGTAGACTTTTAAAGAGATTTCATCTTGAAGGAAAAAGCAAGGCTGAAGATGGATAATAATAATAACAACAAGCACAATAGGCTTGTTAGGGACGTTTTTCTTACAGAAGAAAAATTAGACAATAATACATTCAATAAAAGTTTCATTGGTAAACAATTCCAATGCAACACAAGTATGCGGCAAGCACAATACATACCAATAATTAGAGAGCAAAACAAGTAGTCTTCTCTTTATATAAAGGAAAAAGGATGGAAAGGATGACATAATTCTGCCCAGAGCCCTAATTATAGAAAAAAAAGAAATATTACCCAAATACTGTAGTAGACTTAAGTAAACATTAATAAAGTGGTTTGATGCTATAGACTTGGATCTTGATCTTGACAGTGTTACTTTAGGTTGTGTGATTTAAGTTACTGAACTCATTGAGACTTAATATCCTAAATTTTAAAACAAATGTACCTCATTTATACAATTTGATTAGACAAGATTATAAAGATGTTTAGGATTGGTTCTTACAACAGAATATAAGTAATTCTTGAGTTCATCAAGGATTCTTTATGAATTCTACAAAAATTATATTTGCATTTTGTTTGGTAGCATAAACTGTAACAACAATGATTATAATACTTATAATAATTTGCATATATGTGACCTGCTGACAGAACCAGAGATATATGAATAACAAGAATCTACTTTCTCAATTACTACAACAAATAGCTACAGAAACCAAGCTGAAAAAATATAGAGATAGTGTCAGCATAAGCCATTGTTTGGTTTCTTTTGATGTTCTCATACACTTGAGTTTGAACTTGATTTGAGGAAGGAAAAAACAAAATTTTTGGAAACCTACCATTTGTTTACCTCAATGGATCATCCATCATTTAAACAATATACTATACATTTCTAAGAGCTTCTCCTCCCATCTATTGTGAAATAATGCATTTCTGTCAATAGTCAGAGACATCTGTGATCATCAGGAAATTTTCCATCACTGCAGGTTTGTGCTGCTTTTGTTTTCTTAGCCCTTCATTCTGCACTTTTGTTTTAACTCTGCTACACATAGTCCAGCTTTAGTAATTTGAATCTTGCCCAACTTAGCCATAATCCACTGCTAAAATTTATAATTTTGAAATGGTAATCTGTGACCATTACTTTTATTCTTTATATTGATACCTCAATTGGTCCTATGTTTCTTCAGTATTTTAATATTGTCACAGTATCACATAGATTTAATATCACTCACTATCATTCTTACAAGAGTTGCATTTCTACCCAGCACTTTTTCTATCCTTAGCAAATTGATAGTGTCTTGGGTTACTTTTTAAATTTATTCTCATGACATGGTTTTGATTTATGTTTATTCTGAATGTCAATATTTCTGAGATTTCACCATTCTTTCATTGTTTCTGTTTTTCTAAATCAGTCAATACCCAAAGAAAATGATAAAAAATAGTTAAAATACTTTCTAATAAAAAGCGTTTCTATTCTAACATGACCATTTGTTAGCCTTTCAATCTTATCTTCAATACTTGGCCAATATAATGTTGGAATTTCTGATACACTGGGCTATAATGTTCAAGGTTTAGTAACCTAGCTTATTCATACTAGTATCAGTTTGAGATGTAGTTATTAGGATTTTAAATACAGCCTTATGGAAGAAAGTTATTAATAAAATAACTTTTATCCAGTAGTGTGTTTTACTCACTTTAATATATCACCACTTACAGACATGTTTATCTGCATTCTGCAGATACCTTTTAGCTAGAAAGTACAAATTCTTCCAGAAGTATGCTATTTTTTTTTCTCATAGAAGAGGTGACATTTTCTCAACTTAACTACATTGATAACTGAATCACTGAAGTGGGAGGGATCTACTAAATCCTCTCCATTTCAGACAAGACAAAATGCAAAGGGAGGCTGATGTCATCTAGTGGGAGGTGGAGGGATCTGTGTCTTTTTGCCTAAAAAGTTTATTGGTATCAGGAAATTTACAATTTCCCAGAACAGTACCTCCAACCCTTACCATAGAGACCCACTTCCTTTTTTAGTAGAATCTAGACCTTAATGCAAAGCACCTGTCAAGAATCAGATCTTAGTCTCTTTCACATGTTCTGCCATCCATGTAATTCAATAAAAGGCTTTTTCCCCAGAAAAGCCTCCAATCCATCTGTGGGAGATACAGACAGCTTTAAGTGCTTCCACTAGAACAGAACAGAGGAAGTAACTCAGTGGTAGAGCATACCCAGCATGCCATCTGGATTTAACTTACAGAGCGTAAGAAAAAAAATAAAGCAAAACAAAACAAAAGCATTAAACTTTGTGAGTATTCCTGGAGTAGATATTCGATTGCAATGAATTTATCATCATTTTCTTTTTTTAAGATACCAGAAAACTAGGTAGCTATGCAATTATTGTAAGTGCCGTTGTACCATAGATAATCAAATGATAAAGATATGATGCAAAGCTTTTTTTTTCTTTAAACTCTAATTCCAATTCATCCTTCTGTTAGTGATTATATACCAAGAGTTATCAATACCCCCTATTCCACTGGCAATGAAACCCTTCTTGCTAACCAGCAGGTTAACTATTTCTGTAATTCTACCATAAAGGTCTACTTTTGAAAACTACTTCCAATATCAAAGTCATAACGTAAGTTTACCTGAGAATAGATGCTAAGAAATGGACTTAGGTGAGTATTATAGGAAAAAGAAATAATGGAGTAGGACTAGTGCCTTGTGGGAGAGACAAAAGGGAAAGTGTTTATGCAAGTAAGTTAATTATTGATGTGAATCACTGAGGTAAATTCCTGCTATATATTCCTTGGAGAATAGGTCACAGCCTTTTCTCCACTTACACTTTGGAAGGAGTTGAGTTGAGTAGAGCGATGCTTTGGCCTGGGTTTGACACTAGTCCCTGTTAATGATGCATGGAACTGTCCAGCCCCGTAGTGCTGAAACCAAAAGGACTGAAAGTATGTGACATTATATATCCCAAAATGTTCTTGATATAATTTAATGAAATTTTGAGGTCTTATAATACATAAGCTTACTATAACTATAACACATAGTACGTGATGAGCTCTAACACATGGTACATAATGAGCAACCATGTTTAATTTTCATAAAATTGTTTTCATAGCTGCTCTCCTATCCATTTCTCCTACAGTTTCACTGTTTCTTCTAACTTGATAGAAGTACGTTTTCATGTTTAACTTTCCTCTGTCTGATTTTTATGTTTCTAACCTCTCTTGCCTATTATTCTTCAGTTTTAATCGTCACCTATTAGTCCATATTTCAACAGTCTGGCTTTCATCCCTTTATTTTTCTTTGCTGTACATTTCCAGTTAGAAGTGTTACAAGCAACATCGGTTCAATATATCTTAAATATATCCACACAGGTCTGTTCACCCCCAATTTCTTATTCTGTCTAAAGTATCAACTTTCATAATCTGAATGAAAAATCAACAATAAAATGTACTATTCACTGATCCCTTTTTTCAGATCTAGTAAGTTTCCAAGTACTCTCCATTTCAAAGTTTACTTAATTTGGAAATCTTCCTTCAACACTCATTTCTTACAACTTCTATTCTAGTTTGTGTCCTTACTTCATCCAACTAGGACAATTGTAGAAGATTTCTAACACATTTCATAGTTTGTAGCTTTTATAGTGTAAGGGATTAAACCCAAAGCTTTGTGGATGCTTCATGAGTACACTATTGATGTGCAATATCCCCATCCCTTCTGGTAACTTCTTTTTCAAATTTCTTTCCTAGGGCTAGTAATTCAGACATATCCTTCTAAAATGCTCTTGAGGGACATCCTATTAGATGTTAGGTACCATCCTATTGCATTTTAATGTGTTAGCTTATTTGATTCTCTAAGTATTATCTGCATTTAACAAATGAAAGAAATGAGTCACAGAGAATGTAAGTACATTGTTTAAAATATCTAAAAACAAAAATATGAGAGATCAAACTAGTAGCTAGTTTTATAATCTTTACTGCCAGCATAGACAATAGGTCTCACAGAAACCTATTTCTCTCCTAAATTTTGATACCTATCATTTTATTTCCTCATGCTATGACACCTTGAAATTGTTATTATTCTTTCCCCTATTTTTCACAGGGACAGATGCACCCATATTTATAGCAGCACAATTTATAATAGCTAGATCTTGAAAATGGCAAATATGTCCATCAACAAATAAATGGATTAAGAAAATGTGATGCACAGTGGAATACTCTCTGCCAAGGAGCAAGACCAACTTGAGGCATTCATAGGCAAACTGATGCAACTACAGAACATAATGTTAAATGAAACAATTCAGACACACAGACTGATTTATTTTTATGGAATTAATCATCAAGAGAAGAAAATTATTTTATTACCCTTTAAATTAAACATGACTACATGCAGAAATAAGCCATTTGTAAAAAAACTATAACAATTTAATTCATTATGGACCACAGAACAATAAATATATAACATCTGACAAAAAATATAATTCATTACAATAATTTAACTCTTATTAAAGAAAATTTTCTACTTAAATGCTATCATTGTGCAAGAAATCTAAGACATGCCAGGTACTTTATTTGAAACCTTTTAAGCACAAATGCTCTATTATTTTGGCGAATATTTGCTGTCCCCACTACATTGCAGGCATAATGTGAGACTCTATGGGTACAACAGTGACAACATGAAGACCTCACCTCTGCCCTTAGGAGAACTCTAGTGGAACAGACAAACACTGATAGAAAGACCACACAGGTATGTGGAACAGTAAGTTCCACCAGGAAGCTTTAAATAGGGAAATTTGATTTTAAAAAAAAGTAAAATAAGGGACACTTCTGATGAGTTCTGATGCATTAATGCAGTTAACTGGATGTAAAGGAGAAGGCATCATATTCTTTATTCACAGAATATGCAAAGCATCAATGGAGTGACTAATGCAAAATGTACCGAGAGGTTGCTATGTCAGTGGAACCAATTAGACTCCTAGGTGATGCAATGAGGAAGAGTTAAAGGTGAGGGCTGTTCACTTGCAGATAGGAATGGAGGTGAGGTGGAATGAAATTGTGAGTCACAGCAAATTAAACTATGAATAGTCATTAGATTATATAACTTCCTGATTAGCATCAATATTCACTGTAATGAAACAATATTTTATGTTTACTATTTTATCATTTGAACATACTAAGGTGAACTCATAATGAAATTAAATTGTATCCATTCACCAGTCTTTTCAGTTTGATAACTGTCAATGAATCCAAAAACATTTTCAACATCCAATTGATTTATTAGTGAGCTGTTCACTATATTGTAATGCTTACTTTCAACATATTTTTGGTATTCATTACCCAACTATTATTTTAATAATAATTTTAACTTTTTCTTTGAGATAAATCTCTTTAATAAAATCTTCCATAAACAATTTATAATTATTGTATTTAGATTTTTATGGCATCATCATGTAACAGAAGTAAAATCAAGATATGAACACTAACATTTGATTTCATTTCTACAAGAGAGTAAGAAAACACATTTTTCAGAAAAATGCACTCAGCATTATGAAACTATGAATCTACAAACATACAGCTACTGTAAAGTTCATGAAAATTTCAATATCAGAGGATAAATGTCAAGACTTTATTTTTTGCTTGTGCTTTCTATTAGAAATGTGCCAGCCACAAATGTAAATGGCATTTGAAATCTCAGAGCTATTTTTAAAAAATGAAAAGAAACAAGTGTAATTAATTGTAACATATATCAGGTTTCATACAATGTAAAAGTCAGAGATGAGAGCTTACAGTTTGTTACCAAGTCTTCAGAATTCCAGGTATGTTTTACCATTATGGAGTATCTCAGTTCTGATTGGTCTGATTTTGTCTGCTTAGTAGCCACATGGAGATACTGAGGCAGTGCTGAACATTGTCATTCTTAGAAAAACCTAGACCTTGGAACAGTATTTTCTTGTCATGTCTTAGTAATGGATAACCTGAATTGTTGATAAAGATACATACTACTTCTTGTGAGATAGCCATACTTCGGTGCTTGACACTTTCTAGTGATTTAATTTTCTCTTAACTCTTCTCAGGACTTCATTCCATTATCTCAAAGTCATATTCAGTATCCTTATTTTTATTTATTTATTTACTTATTTTTGGTACTGGGAACCAAACTCTTCTGTAGTGTAATAGATGTAGATAGAAGCAGGAGTATTCACAGAGAGATATGTGGTACATGGTAGCATGAAAGATACATTTATGATATATGATATATAAGAATACCACAATAAGCATTTATGTATATGTGTGCCTGTGTCTCCTTTTTTCATGAAGCACATATTTACTGAGCTCTGTCTATACTGAATTCAGAGGGAAAAAAAACACTGAGAACTATCTGTACAGCTGCTCCTCCTAATTAACAGTCTCTCTTTGGCTCTTGGTGCTTGTGATGGAAAGTATGTGTACTTCATGCACATCAGTAGCTCGGATCGGGACAAAAAATTTCCAACTGACTCCTGCATTTGCTGTTTTCACAGGGACGTTCGATCCCATCAGCAGTGCAGTTACTTTGCTGATTGTCTAGGTTCAACTTCTAGCATTCACTTTTCATTCCTTTATTTTCTTTCCTCATTCGCAAAAGCTTTACATTTCATAATTTCAAGTTGAAAATACCACTGGTGTTTCTTATTCGTTGAAGTACCCTGTCTGCAATTCATAGTTTTCTTTCCTTCTTCTAAGTACCAGTGTATACTATTTCAGTCTTGTTTGCCCCTCCTCCAAAATGGAAATATATGTTAGTGTAAATTATATAGTCATGCATGCTTCTTGTACAAATGACAACTGAAAAGTAAATATAAAGCAGGAAAATCATCACTCATATCTTTGAAATTCAGTTCGATAGGAAAAACTGCTAAAATTCTAAATATTCATTAGTGATAAGTTTTTCTGCTTTTTCTTTTATGGACCATAAACATGTTGACACTACTTTATAATAAAACAAAAAGCTGACATGCTTGGTAAGATAATCTCATGAATGTTACAGTTTAATAGTTACTAAATTAATTGTTGTAAAAATATGACCTTTTTAAAAATGAATAAATATTAATGGAAGAGAAGCCTAATACAGAAGCTGTACTTAGCAACAAACCCATGCATTTTTATGATTCACTTACAAAAGAATATATTCTAAAACTAATTAAATTAAGCACTAATCCATCCATGTTGTGTTAAAAATGCAAAGTGTTTAATGTTGAGATCTTAGTTTAATATATTTGATAATATGTCAGTACTAGCGTATCAGTAGTAGAGAATTGCGACTCAAAATAAATATAACTCTCAATGAACATAATAATAAATATTAATTATATTACTATACTTTTCCACTCACAAAATAACAAGAAAGAATGGAAAACTGCCAGAATTCAGTAAAATTTATAAAATAGGAAAGAAAATCTCTTTAGTATGCTATTTGTCACAATGAGTATCATTTGTAACTGGGCAATGAAATTACTTTTTATGTGAGTGGGAAAGAAACATGGTAACAAATATAATAAAAATATAATAAAATCCTACAAATATATTTCTTGAATTAAAATTAAAATATTTTCTGATTAAAAATGTGATTATCTGTGCATTCCACCAAAGCATAATGATGGAAAATAGAATAAAGAAGTAAATGCTGTTTGCTGAATGATTATTTTCAAATGCCTCAGATTAGCTCCTTTATCATCAGCTGAAATAATCTTAGTCTAGTATGCCTTATATTTAATAGCAAACACTGACTTCATTTTTGGGTACACATAAATTATCTCTTTAATAGTATTTGCTTGGATCTTTCCCAAAACTAATATTCAGAGTTACAAACTCAAATGTCTAGAGACCAAAATGATGACAGAAACAAAAGAGCAAGGGAATGTGTGACTTTTTAAAGGTAGACTGTGACCCAGCTATGGCCAACTATTAAGGTTGAATCTAGTTTCAAATGTTAGGAATTTGTGCTTATTATTATTTATGTATTTCTTTGCATTATTTTAGATATTGGAAAAACCTAATTGTTTTTGTAAGCCAGCTTCACTTAATGTGCAATCCCTGGCATATGGTTTAAATCAAAATTTTGTCTTCTTTTTAAAATAGAGGCCCCCTTGATAACCATACCTTATGCCCCTATACTCTGTAAACATGCCAACAGGCAAGATCGTATGAGAAAAGTCACTGAAAATTGCAAACAGATGGGCTCTGATGTTAAGCTGTACGAGCTGTATGGAGACAATCTGCATTTGGAATTCTTTTGCAGACACAAGTTTCTGAGGAGTATTTATTTCATTATACAATGAAAATTTCCTTGAATGAAAATAAGAGGATTTATTTTTCTAAAATTCTTGTTTGACTCTAATGTCACAAATTAAAATCACTATTTAGTGGATTTATTAAATGATTGATTCTTTTTCAATATATATGCAATTATTATTTGTATTTATTTTAGGTAGTTCATTATGTTAGTGTTTCTCATTAGAAAAAAGAATAAAATAAGGATTGTGGTTGAATTCATGTGATAGTGTTTTCAATTCTTTAGTGAATCACAACTTTAATCCAAATACTATATTACAAATAAACAACTTTTATTAATTCATTAATTTATTAATAACTTGGAGCTATTTTACATTTTTGCTAACTCTATTTAAGAATCTGTTTCACACTGTGAAGTCCAAAGCTTCTCACTTTGCTCTTGAGTGACCTTTTCTACATCATGTGTTTATCATCTTGAACACAAGCGTTAGCTTGTCAGAGATTATTTTTGCTCCTGACCTTATAGATGCTAAAGGTGAAGCAGGAACACAGAGTGGAACTTGTGCAAGACGGTGCTGTTATGAGATCATAAGATGCAAACCAATTTAGACATTCTAGGTAGAGATGCAAGCATCTTTATCTTTCCAGTCTGTCTGTGGCCTTAACTTCAACCTTCAACAGTGACAGTCCTTTCCTCACTCAGGGTCAGATGTCTTAGCCTCACCTGTGGTAACTGCAACCCATGACCTGAATAAGGGTGTTCTGACTCTTTGAAAGGATCCATTCATACACAACCTCAGATCCTTGGGTCCTAATTCCACCATCACAAATCCTTAATGACACAGATTTATTTATTTATTTACTTACTTACTTATTTACTTATTTATTTTTACTCTTTTTAAGGCTCTGATGCTTAATGCTTAACTTCAATTCTTTTATCTAAGACCAGCTTGCAGACATTTCTATGCCTGCAATGCAACCTTTTTAAGTGCAACCTCCTCAGTTTTCTCCCCAATTATCAGTTTCATTTTTCCACAATTATTTTAATGTTGGAATTCTCATATGCTCTACATCTAGACATGGAAGGCCATGTATTCTAATTTTGTTTTCTCTACAGATCATATAATTTCACTAGGCCATTCATAATATCTTACTTTGATTTCTTTTTATTTAACATTTATGTTTGCGAAGATGATAGCTAAGCTTAAAGAAATAGTGAGATCGATGTTAGCTGATACACAAAGACAATAGAACAATAGCACTGAAATTGTAGTGTAAATTTTCTAAAATCTTCACTAACCTATTACCTGTGGTAGCTAAAACAATTGATCAAAGAAAACGTTTATCCTGGGAATCAAAGATAGGCCATTGATTTAGTTGTAAATAAGTTCTCAATGTGTTTTCAAAAAACTAATAAATTCCAATGTCCTTCATTATTGGTCAATGAATATTTTTCACTTACACTAAAGAATAAAAACAAAACCAAAATCAAATGCATATTTTTTCTTGAGTTCATGATTTACTAAATATTGTGACTGAAGAGAATTAGGGTATCACAGCTCAACATTTTTAGGCTTATAAACTGACTAATCTATTTTTCAAGATATTTTCCTTTTAACTGCATGTTTTTATTATGCAAAAATATTCTATATTAACATTTGGTACATAAAAGCACTCATGATAGAAAATTGTTATTTATAATAATATAGGGGAGATTCAAAACTGTATGGTTGAATGAAATGACATCAATGTGAAGAATGTAGAACACTGGTGGAATGAGACATTGCTAAGTAAATTTACTCACAAAAAGCAGAGAAACCAAGAATATTCATGACTGATATATTCACAAATGCCAACTTTGAGTACTGTGGTTGTGGTGGGAAAATTATTTCATAATAAATTCATAAAAGAATAATCTATATGGATTAATGTGTTTATAAAATTTTAAATTAAATTAAAACATACAAAAAGCACAAAAAATTGTATACTTTACCTATCATGGATTTGTCATTTTCTCTTCTTTCTCTCTCTAATTTTTTTTCTTTTTCTTCCATATATCTTTTTATGTGAAAATAATTTCCATAATCCATGCCTTTTTAACTCTGAATATTCCAGCATTTACTGTCTTCTAAAACTATCAAAATCATCAAAACTAAACCTTGCAATGAACTGCATTTAGCACATATTTTTACATAATAGAGTCCATAAATTCCTCATATAAGTGAAAGAAAGATACACTTCAAATTCTTCACCTAAACCTACTTTTTCCCCTATAGACTTTCTTCCTGGAAAGTCTTTGCTAATGATTTCTAGGAAGACCTTGTCATTTTTGTTTCCTTATTTAAGGAGTAAACCTTAGGCTAAGCAATTATTTAATCATTAGCATATTCAATAATCCTCTCCAAGGTAAATCATCTTGTATTTCTATTGTCTAATTCCATCGAAACAAGACCATGGACTTTTAAAAATAAAATTAACTGCTTCTATACTTTACTTCATAATAGTAAAATTTAAACTTCTTGGTTCCTTTTCTTAATCCTTTCCTTCCTTTTGTACAGTATGAGGTCTTGTCAGATAGAAACAAAAAGGTCAAAACTAAAAGTTAAAGCAATTTATGTAAAAACAAAAATGACCTCTCAGATGACAATTATTATGTAATGTGTCTCCAGTTTCTTATTATATTAACTTGATGAGACACAACCTTTCCCGACTTCAAATCCTGCCTTTTGTCCATGCAGTGGAAGCACTGTGCTCTGTGCAGTCTCCCTAGAGCCCCCATAAAGCCTCTCTGATTCAATCTGATGAGGGGAATAAAGCAAAACAATGCTAGGTGCTCGGTTCTGAGTTTGGGGGAAAAGTTGTTACTAACGCACAGCCATATTTAAAGAGATAAATAACGCCAAAAATATTCCTAATGAAACCCACATTTAAGCAGTGCTTGTCTAAGTTATCTTGTTATTCTGCCAAATAGAACCCTTTCTCTCCATTTATTTCAATTTAATGGCACAGTTTGTTTTCAACACTTTTGTAATAATTCTGACAATAATTAGAAACAGTTTGAACACAAGTATCTTGCATGTGTTCTCAGGTGTTCTAATATTTGACCATTGGAATATTAAAAATACTGTAAATGAATATTATTATATAAGTGGTATCTACTGATAAGACAGTTGTTTATATATTAAACATATTTATACTTATAAACTGGTAAGATATTTTCTTGGATGAGTCAAAAAAAGAATGCTAGGCTTATAAAAATGAAGAAATAGTTGCTAAAGTCTCAGATGGCACACTAATATACAGGTATATATTGGCTCACCAGTTATGTCGAATAAAAATAACTAACACTAAATGGGAACCACTCCAAGATCTCCTTTTTGCTCGTACGCCTCCACAGCATGCCCTATGGGGTCTCATCACCACGCTTCCCTCCCTCTCAGGGCCTCCTCCCCAAGAGTCAGGAGGACAGCACATGCTACATTTGGAGAGGAAAAGCTCTTGGTGTGAAACAAATTAACAGCACTGGGAGCTGTTTAACAAATTACCTCTTCTAGTGCCTGTGCTAGCACCATGGAATCCCCTAAAGCCCAGTGTTCATGTCAATTAGATGAGAAACTCAGTCCCAGAGGTGGTTTTCTTCATATTGACTCAGGCAGCAAACTTCTCTTTAGGGACATGAAATGAAAAGGCCTAAGATGGGCAGAAGCATTTTTGAGACATTTTCTTTTGGGAGAGGAAAAAAATTCATTTGCCTTCAAAAAAACTATCTAGCTGTTTTAGTTTCACTATTTCAGATTCATGGGCTATATTTTATCCACATATACATACAGAGAGCAAGGTGCAAAGTATTTAACTTCTATAATTTTTCCATTATGAATAATAAAAGTTACATAATAAAAATTTTTTTTCAAGATTCATCTTTTTTTTGGCTTTATTCTACTTTAGGAAAGCCCTAATATCTTTCTTTTATACTGAAATTGTTTAACTGACATAGATATTAAATGGTCATTCTTCCAAAATTGTACCAATTTAAAGCAATTCCAATCAAAATACCATCAACATACCTCACAGATCTAGAGAAATCATCCCTAAAACTCATCTGGAACAAGAAGAGACCTAGAATAGCAAAGGCAATTCTGGGCAACAAAAGCATGGGAGGAGACATCACAATCCCTGACTTGAAATTATGCTACCAATCTTTTGTGACAAAATCAGCACAGTACTGAAATAAAAACAGACCTGAAGATCAACAGCATATTCTAGAAGATACAACCACAACTACAAACACACTCAGCCACCTTATCTTTGACAAAGGAACCAAACATGTTAAACATAGCCTCTTTAATAAGTGGTGCTGAAAAAACTGGCTTTCCATATGCCAAAAACTAAAACCAGATCCATGCTTATCACCATGCACAAAACCAAAGTCAAAATGGATCAAAAATCTAAGTATTAAAATAGAAACACTAAATCTGTTGGAAAACAAAGTAGGTAGAAATCTTGAAGACATAGGAGTAGGCAGATAATGCATGAACCAAAATCAAACTGCATGGGAAATACTTCCCAGAATCAACAATTTCGATCTCATCTTATTAAAAAATTTTTGCATGTCAAAAGAAATCCTCAACAGAGTGAAAAGAAAATCCATGAAATGGGAAAGTATTTTAGCCAACTGTCTCTCAGACAAAGGGCACCTATCTAGAACACATAAAAGAATTTAAAAATTAGATTCCCAAAATTCAAAGACAGAATCCAGAAATGGTCATCTGAGATGAATACACAGTTCTCAAATGAAAAAATACAAGTGGCAAATAAATATATGAAAACATGTTCAGCATCATTGGTAATTAGAGAAATACAAATTAACACTGAGATTTCACCTCTCTGCAGAAAAAATGACTATTATCAATAAATCAACTAATAACAAATGCTGGACAGACTGTGGGGATAAAGGAACTCTTCTTCAATGTTGGTGGGAGATTAAGCTGGTACAATGATTATGGAAATCAGTGTGGAGATTCCTCAAAAAGCCAAGATTAGAGATTCCATTTGACCTAGCTATCCCACTTCTGGGCATATTCCCAGAAGAACTGCAAACATCATACCACAGTGATATATGTGCACCCATGTTTATAGCAGCACAATTTGTAATAGCCAGATCTTGGAAACAATTCCCATCTACTGAGGAATGGATTTAAAAAAAGTGATATTTTTATACAATGGAGTACTTCTCAGGTATAAAGAAAGATTACATGGGAGACTTTTCTAGCTAAATGGACATGATTTCAGACCAAGTGAAATAAATCATACTCATATGTGAAATACTGTATCGTCTCTATAGTGTAAGAAATTGAAAGATTAAATAATATCTGAAATCTACAATAAATGTTGCATAACGGTAAGATACTGCTCAAAGAGGAAAAGGAACTGGAATAGGAGAAAGGAGAAAAGAAGAAAGGGAAAAGGAAAAAGACATAAATTTGTATATTTATACATAAGATAGCTAAAATGATTATACTACTAATTCTATTAGTTCTTGGAAAAGAAGAGTTAATACTCAAATGATTAGATCAATTTTGCATGTCTATCTGCTAATCTAAGTGATCCTTTTTAAGATAACAATATGCATTATAACAGCCATTTTTAAATTCCCATCATCCTTTGAAAGCCTATATTGTTATTGTTTTGTGTTTGTTATTGTTGTTTTTTGGTCTGTTTTGCTTTTTGCTGCTTTTCTTTTCTGTGCCTTTTTTTTAAATAAAAAGCTTTTAAAAATGGCAAACTAGGAAAAAATTTCTTGTAATGAGATTTCTAGATGAGATAACTAAAATAGTCAAACTAAAAGGAAAAGAGAGGAAAAAAAGAAAGGCTTGGAGCAATGTACAGTGATAGCAATTTTAATAAAGCCTTGGTGTGTTTTACAGCAGTGAAGCAAGTTTTGTAGGCAAAAGAGTAATTTTTCATTTATTATTTAGTTGATCCTTTTACAATCTTTACAGTGAGACTGTGGAGTGACAAAATATTTCCTCTAACTTATCCTTCATCCTTTTGTGGGAGAATAGAAGAAGAATGAGTATAGATGAGAGAAATAGGGAAAGCAACTGGTCAACATCTTTGTACCCTGTAATTTCTCCCAGGTGAGAGGAGTGTGCTTTGCAATTACAGACATGTCAACATTTTAAAAATCTAGACCCATGAAAGCACATGAAAACAGTTTGCAATAGAATGTGTCCTGAATTCTTAATTCTTAGGTTTTATGACATATTCTTCCTGTGCGTGCAATATCCTGGCAGCACTGCCTTTATAATGGCTATTTCTTATTTTCTTCTTTTTCCCTCACTTCCAGCAATTCCTATGAATAAACACACACACACACACACACACACACAAGAACAGGAAGATTAAGTGGATCAAGTAAGTACAAAAGAATAAAAAAATCTCCCAAGTTTCTCCTGGCAAAGAAAAAATTATTTCAATGCTTTTGTATACTCCCAAAAGAGTCCATTGGTCAACTAAATGAAGGGTGAAGGTGTCATTTTTGGAAATGTAGAGTGTTTGTAGGTGTAATCTATGAGGGAAAAATGGACAGATAAGGAAAAAAAGAGGATGGCATCATGTGAAATATTATTCCTCTGTTAGACTACTAGGAAAAACCTCTAGTCTTAAGGATTTTATCACAGTAAATATTATGAAACACACTACATTCCTTATAATGCGTTATGGGTTAATGCTCCATTTGTGACTGAAGTGACACTGGGCTCAATTACCAGTCTTATATTCAGGTGTGGAGTCTCTCATAACACCCAGTGGTAGATGTCTGCTTGGGTTGACTCAGAGGCTGATTCTGAGGAGTGAAACATCTATAAGACAGGATGTTTTGCCAACTTGTGCAGAGATGGACCTCAGAGAGAAAACAAGGAAGCTCCCCAGGGGACATTCAGATAAAAGGTAATTAATCAGCCAAACTGTCACCATACCCAGCTACCTGAAACAAACATCTGCACTCAGCAGAACTCTATGCCTTGTTGCTGTTCCTCAATAAACCTGGGGTTCTGAGTCAGTTTGAGACTTCAGTCTAGGCAAAGGCCCCCAGCCCCTGACAAAGATGTTCTCTGTTGCAGTTTCATTTGTCTCTTTAATAGGGTTTGCTGGCCCAAAACCAGCACTCAGAATGACGGTTTATTTTCCAGTTTTAAACTGCAAGATTTACGCTCTAAAGAAATAAGAATATTTTCTGACCATCACACATTTAAGATCTAAGTACTGCTATGTCAAGATCGTATTCTTGAACAAAGAAGTTCATAAAAGCACAGAGAGAAACATAAATTATAAGTGTCTTACTACATTCCACTTGTATTGCTTTGCACTCTTCTGATCCTAAATCTGAAACAATAATTTCTTTCAGATGTGGGGTCGAATGCAGGAAGTTTCCTGAACTCGAAGGGGCCAGTTTAATCACTCTTGTGATTTATTACTTACTGGGATAATTCCCCAAAGTCAGCAAAGTTGCTTACTAGAGCTATGAGAAATTGCTGGTTGTAAGTTACAGGTGAGCCACATTAATCATTTCTGGAGTTTTGTCAGTGTGGGTTTTCACCCCATGAAGCTTCCAAACCACACGGTTAGCCATAAGATAGTAAACCTGAATCACAACTCCTTCAGATCAGAAACTGAGGTAGTACTTGTATCTCGCTCTCATTGCTTACATTTTAGAAATGAAAAGCTATTGTCTTAGGAAAATCCTGTATTTAAAATGTAAGATGAATAGCAAAATATTTGTCCTAAATTTAAGTATATTTCTATTCATTGATTCAAATGAGTTTTGTGTTGTTTTGTGTTTAATGCCTGCTCCTTGTTGTTTTTTTCAATTTTGATATTGGAAATTAACCTTAGGGCCTTCACACTGAGCCACATCTGTATCTAGCCATTATTTTTTATTTTGAGACAGGGTTTCTCTAAATCATTAGGTAGCCAAGGCTAGGTTTGAATTCTCAATCTTCCTGCCTCAGCTTCTCAGAGGGCTAGGTTTATAAACGTGCCAACACATCTGGCTAATGCCTACTCCTTCTTCCTTCCTGCCTGCCTTCCTTCCTTCCTTCCTTTCCTTCCTTTCCTCCCTCCCTCCCTTGTTCCCTTCCCTTCCCTTCCCTTCCCTTCCCTTCCCTTCCCTTCCCTTCCCTTCCCTTTTTGTTCGCTCTTCCAGGTTCTTGAGCCACACTCCTACATAAAATCTCAGCTTTCATTCTCACAGATCTTGCATTCTCGTGGACAGAGACAGATACAAAAACTCATAATCATCAGAAAGAAAGCATGAGTAGTTATATGGGGTCATCAGACAAGATGTCTTAAGGGAATATTTGTGGAAAGATCCTTAGAAACTGAGAAAAAATAATAAGCAAATATGGTTAATCATGATTATGTAGCATTCAGAATATAGTTAAAGGAAAACAAGGAAATTATTTGTCCAAATTAATGCAAACAAGTGATGGGTAATGAGGGAGATAATCAGAAAGTTAGCTAGAGCAGGACCATAGTGACTGAAGATACAAGAAAGAAATTATATAATTTCATACAGATTGTATTAGGATAACTCTGGCATCAAAAGAAATTACTGGGGTCAAGAATAGATCTAGGGAGACTATTTGAAGACTTACTGCAAATATTGAGGTGAAGGAAGGCACTGAAAGTTATAAAAAGTGGTAAAAATTCTGTAATACTCAAAGATCAACTGTCATATCATCCATGAGTGAGAGAGTAGCCATTGATGAGATCAAAGTTTATAAAGTAATCCAGTAGCAGAATAGAGATCTGTCTAATTAGCTAGTCAAAATGTTAAGTATGTTTTGAGTTAAAAATTTATTTTTAAATTTAAATTCGGGTACTTTTAAGGCATCCAAATAGAGATTAATTAAATCTAAGTTTAGATTTGATTAAAGTGGTCTGGATTACAAAAATATTCTAAATTATTAATTACATAATTGAAAAGTAAGTATATGATTTAATAACATAGGGCTAGATGAAGTCATAAGTCTAGATAAGAGTGAGTAGAAAAGGAGAAACAGAAGGATCAAGGTCCTTGTTACTCACACATTTAGAGCTCAGAATACAGCCAACACCATAACACTCAAGGAGGATTGGTAATAGAACAAAAAATAATAAAACAACATATTTTTTCTCTTTTTCAAATTAAATCAAGTGTATTTTAAAAAGAAAACCAAGGGTTTTTTTTTTTTTTAGTTCTTCTGTGAGGAAAAGTTAATAAGTAAAGTTATTTTCTGTTTAGTTGGTTGCATTCATGCCAAATCTAAGCAATTTGTGGGGGCATTTAAGAAATTAATTTAGGGCTCACATTGTGATTTTAAATACCTTACTTCACATGTGTGAGGCCCTTGGTTCAATACACAGCACTGAAAAAATACTGAGTCGTTGACTAATCAAAGCAGTGTTTTGACCATATGAATTCAGAGTCAGTCATAAGAAGGATGTATTTTATCATCTTGCAATGATGATATCTGCTTAAATTTGAATATTTTCTTTTCTTTTTTGTTTCATTATACCTCTTAATTAGTGGCACTAATCTCATCAATAAAAATAATAGTTAAAATTTTATTAGTTGGAACATAGAATTTGTTTTACTTATGGCAGTTATTTTGATACCTGTCATTTAATATTGATTGTCAACATGACTAACTTGAAAGACTCTTGGACAGGTGAGTAGATTGTGATGGCGCTTCTCTCTTCAATGGATTAATTGATTGGGCACCCAGTAAGCATGGCAATAGCTGAATGGGCTTTGAGAAGGTGGATCCAACTGGAGGAAGTAGATCTCAGGAGTGTGACCCAGGGTCTGTGTCTGGTCACTGACCCCTTTCTTTCCAGTGCTCTTTCCCTGCTCTCAGGTTTCCTGGCTCATGAGCTGTGAAGTCCTTATCCATCATGCCTTTTAACTTTGGAGCCAGATGAAAATGAACTAAAACCTCTGCAGCAGTAAGCCAACACACACTTCTCCTTTAAATAACAGATGTCAGGTAACTTTTTTTTCCCAGCAGGGTAAAGATGACCAATTTAGCACTTCCTACCTAATTTATATTTTCACTTCATGAATTTTATTTTATTTTTGCCAAATTGGAACCAGCACACCACTTAGTAATGTTTTAAAAATATCTGTGGAATAAATAAGTGGATGATTAAGCAGCTGTTTCATAATCTGTTCACTAACTGCTGGTTAAACATATGACAAAATTATCTGCTTACTCATTTTGATGTAAGGAAAAAACAGGGTAAAATATATATTTTTATTCCATTTTTATTTCCCAATAAGATATTAAATTCAATGACACTAAGATTTTATTTTAAAAATTAGTAATAGATAAATATTCAGAATATTGTTTAAAATATATGAAATTCCATGTTCTGCCAAATTTTGTAGTTGCTATTTTTGAGTTTTTCCTACTAATGCCTTATTAATGATCCTCTTTGGAAATGTCTTTCTAATCTACCCTAATTCCCAATTCATCATTCATCCTATTCCCCTAGCATCATTTTAATGTATATTTACATGTATCTTTACATCAAAATCACTTTTAGTTATGAATCACTTTTTTGCATTGTTTTTTTCTACTGCATCATAAAGTTTGACAAAAGAGTCATGGTACATTAATCAAGGACTAACATTATCAAATAAAATCACAAAAGTGTTAGTCGACCATTCAACTGGGAAGAAATGAAAGTGAAAACATACATCTAGTTTCCTTCAGGAACTTTTCTAAGAGCAACCAGAGAAACTTCAGGCCTGAATCTAGGACAATGAACAAGACAATTCTCACTGTGGCCATTCCTGTTCACACAGCACTGGGTATTCTAGCCAGAGCAGGTAGACAAATAACAGACAAAACATTTCCAAATCAGGAAGGAATATGTTTCCATGTAAAAACCTGTAAATGTGTTTATATACAGAAAACCCCAAACACTCCACCAAAATCTCTTAGAGCTAGTGAAGTCAGTAAAATCAGGGATACTAAATCAATATAAAAAAGCAGTGTTTTTGTACACTAACAATGAAGTATCCAGAAAAGAAAAGAAAATAGTTCCAATCAATACTTAGAAATAATTTTTTCTAAGATGGTGAAAATCCATACAATAAAAACTATATTAAATTAATGAAAGAAATTGAAAAGGGCATAAATGGGGCATATATCTTGTCATGGAGTAGAAACATTATTATTGTTAATATTGTCAAAATGTATATACTACTCAAAGTGATTTAAACTTTTGATGAAGTCACTATAAGAATTCTAATTATATAATTTTCACTAAAATAGGAAAAACGATTCTACATTTGATACAAATCATTAAACACTTGAAAAAGTCAAATTTATCTTGAGTGAAAGGAACAAAGCTAGTGGCATCACACTACTTAATTTCAATTTTAAATCATAATGTTACAAGAAATAAATCAGACACACAAGCTTAAATATCAGATCATTTTTCTTATATGAGAAACACAAACTATGAATAAAAAGCAAATAATGGATAGAATATAGGAAGATGAATATTTTGCAAAAAGAATGGGACCAAGAGATGGAGGTGTGTGGGAAGAAAAATAGACTAAGATGTGTTATGTGGATCAACTTCCCAAGAGAAATGGAATCAGTATGTACTAACCAAAACAATTAACAAAGTCCTTCAAAACTATATTAATCAAAATAAAATACTACTAATACAAAAACAGACACACAGACCAATGGAACAGAATAGAGAGCTTAATAACAAATCTAAATATTTAAATCAACTGCTTTAAAACAAGGATATCGAGAAGACACAATGCTTAAAAGACACCTTTTGCAATGTGTTGGGGAAATTGGATATCTATATGCAGAATAAAGAAGCAGACCCTCATTTAATAACATGAAACAAAAATTCACTCAAAATGGGTTACAAACTGAAGCATATAATATGAAACTATAAAATATCAGAGAAAAGAACAAAAATAACATTATATGATATTGGTCTAGGTCATTGTTTTTTAGTATGAGCCCCAAAGCACAGGTAACAAAAGCAAAATAGATAAGTGGGATTTCATCAAATTAACATGCTCCTTAAAAGAGAATGAAAAATCAACAAAATGAAGACACAAGCTATGATATGCATACATACATTTTCAAACCATGTATCTGACAAAAGAGTAATACCTAAAATATGAAGAATTTAAACAATTCAATAGGAACAACACAAATCAACTTTAAATTGTGTAAAGGAACATAATGCATACTTTACTCCAAAGAAAGCTTATAAATGGCAAACATATATTTACAAATGCTCAAAATAATAATCATTAGGAAAATGCCACAGATTTAAACCCCAGTGAAATATTATCTCACAACCATTAAAATGATTATCATCAAAAACTCTTAAGGTAACAAGTTTTGGTGAAGATGTGGAGAAAGAAAACCCACAGGTAAACTTGGAGGACGTTATATTAAAATACTAAGCATAGGAAAATAAATGCTATATGATTTCCCTTATATGTACAATCTAAAAGAAATTAAAATTCTCAGAAGTAGAGATTAGATGGTATTTACCAGAGACCAGAGTATGGGAAAATTGGACAAATTCAAAAGATACAAACTCTCAATTAGACAAAGAGAGTAAGTCCAAAGAGATTTATTTTATACTACTAGACTGCAGTTAATAGTAGTATATTGTATATTCAAAATTTTCTACATAAATATATTTTAAGTCTTCTAAGCACAAAAATGTGTAAAGTAAGACATCTGCTTTATTTAGCCATTCCACAATGTATACACATATCAAGACATATTTTACATGATAACACTTTATGCACTTTCTGTCAATTTAAAAAAGAAAAAAGATGATGTTATTTTCCAACAGTGTGAATACATGTGCACATACAAAAATAAATCAAATATGGCAAATTGAAAGAGTGAGTTAATATATTCTCTGACAACAACACAGTCAACATTTCCTGCAAATTACAGCTCAGTAGATTGAGCAGGTTTACAGTATTTTCTATCATGTGTTTTTGTTAAATTTCTCCTTTGAAACAGCATGGGGCATTGTTGGTCTTAACAGCTCAAAGCAGATTGTGAATATGAACATGTGCATTTGAGGCAAAATATGCAGTAAGAGTAATTTCAGTCCCAGTGCTTTCCTTTTCTAGATTTCGGTTATGCAAGGGTTTCTTATTTTCTAAGTGTTCACCCATTGCCAAGTGGTCTCCAGGTACATGAACAATAACAAACAAGCAGTGAATAGCAATATTAAAAAAGAAAACTACTTGGTGTAGCATCGCAACAAGCATAAATGTGTGAAATGTGACTTGAAATCTTTGCAGTACTGATCCTTTGAGACAAACGCATTTAAAAATCATGGTTTTAAACTATAACAAGAACACCCATTAAAGAGGTTTGTTGGACGTATAAACAAGTTTTCCAGATTTCCAAAACAAACATTTGTTCTTTCATTTCACAGTGGCTAAACCTACAAGTCACGTTCAGAATTGTGAGAACTAATATTAATTGCAAATTATGCCACAGAGAGAGGCAACATCACAAATCTGGCCAGCAAGCAAACTTTAAAAGACTTGCAAGCGAAAAGTTAATACTAGATACTGGATTCAGACAAAAAGAGCTTCCGAACAGGAGCACATTTCTTTGGCATTTTGAAATGTTTAGTTTATAAAGGCAATTCAGACATCTTGTCAACATTGTTTACTGAGAATCTACTGAATTATGAATTTATAAACCCTTTTACAGAATGAAATAGAAGCAATTGTGATGTTTGCTAACAGTCTCCAAAATGCTGACACGAAATAAATGTGAGGTGTGTTCTCCAACATCTAGCATTTGGAATGGTAGGCAGAGAAGGTCATTACAGAATCATGACAAAGAGAAAAAAACTTCTCCTGACAATGTCCATATCATAAAAGACAAAATACTTAAGAGTCAATGCAAGAATATATTTTGTCCATATTAGGAATGATGCACACAGTTTGGCTGTTTAGTGCAATTTTCAAATTACCAAGGTCCCTACTGGGTTCTTACATCTAGACTCAGTGTCCTATTTCAGTGTTTTTTCATAAAATTTCCAGTTTTCTAATTAAATGGTTAATAAGAGAGTAGATAGGAATAGAGACACAGCGTCTATTATTTGTATGCTCAATAATTTTGCAAAAAATCTTTTTTATGTTACTGGAAATCAAACCTAGAGTCTCATGGATACCAGGAAACCCCTCTACCACTGAATTACACCATTAGTCTTTTTTAAAATTACACTTTTGAAGTGGTCTTGTTAAATTTCCCAGACTGGCTTCCAATTTGTGATCCTCACACCCAATTTTTAGAACAGCTGGAATTACAGGTTCATCACCACACCTAGTTTAAATGTGTGTGTGTGCGTGTGTTTTCCAAAAAATTTGTTATGCAACAATGTTCCCATTGTTTATAGAAATGGAAATAAACCTTAGAATCATAGCTCTTTTAAAATAAGCTTAGCTTCTGGAAAATTTCTTGGATTTTGAATTGTTACAAGCAGCATTCAGCCAAATAAGATTGCCTTCTAAACTAAGCCCCAGTATATATGTTCTCCTAAAGTTTCCAAATATAATTGTAGAAACCAAAGTAGATAGAGGGGTGAGTGAGGGGAAGTCTATCATGTCTCTCACTGTAGCAAAGTATATCTCTAGTATTTTAATAGACAGGAACAAAGGGTATAAATTCAAAACAATAACAACAATAATAACAACAGCAACACTTGGTTTTCATTTTGACTTCATTCATACGGATTTTACCCATTAAACCCAATGAAGTATATCCTCATAAAAATGGGAAGAAAATATCAAATAGCCAATACTCCAAAAGCATACAGAAAACTGAGGGTCACCCGCATATAAAGTCAAAGTTAAAGCTCAAAGTTTATTTATAGTATATAAATATACCTCAAGTATCAATCCAGGCTTGAAATCTAATTTCATCTTTAATCTTCTTTTTAACTATTTGGGTACATACCTACATTATGAAGAAAACATAGCATATAATTTCTATTACATAAAATCAGAGGATGATACACAATTCAGTAATAAAATGCATGTACATCGATGATTCCTCAACATTTTTTTATGATTACCTCACCTTGATTAAGAACAGTAAGCATCCATTTGCTTCTGAAGTTGCAAATTCTATGACAAGAAAGCAGTTTTAACAAACTTTTAATCATGTCTGCCAATGAGAAAATGTATTAGTTGCCTTGACTGTTAAATTTTAGTATACCATGAAAGATAGAAGAATCAGATCAATGTGAAATAAAATTTTGTTTCAGTGAAATGTTTTCTGGGGAGATTAAACAATGAGGAGCAGGCCTTTATCTCTGGGGAAGGATCAGAAGTAGATAATTGGCAGTGCTAAAATTCAGTCGAGGACTGGGCTAATATTGCATATATACATCTTTGTTATTTTAAATGTTGTCTTGAGACTCAGTTTGACTTTTCAGAACTTCTTGGTAAAATCATCTTGCTAAGGAACTTAGTATTATTGTGATATCTAAAGGTAATTTTTCCAACATACACCTTGCCAGCTAAGATCACAATTTGCAGGTATACTGTCTTACAATCTAATGATTACAAAAATAAATTGGTATTAGTATATAACTGTTGTTTTTTCTACTGAATTCATTTTTAGTATTGAAGAACTACCAACGCCCCTTCCTGTTTTTTCTTGCAAAACTGGTCAAAAGATCAGACACATATATCCACCTACCTAATCTTGGTATGTGTTACCTTTCCACAAATTGATTGTCCTGAAAATTAGATATAAACACAAGGAAAGGTAATTCGGAGTCTTTTATGTAATTTGATAGATATTTGCAAGAAAATATTCTTCATCTTTCAGAGCCATGTTTCTAGTGTTGTGGGTCTGGTTGATGGTTCGCACTCTTCTTATGTAAGAGAAGTCTGTCATCAGGATAGAATTAAGTAAAAGTAATGAAACAGAGACAAGAAGATTTTAAAATAAGAGAATAATAGAAATCAAAGAAAAATGGCAGAAAGAAAAAGTTCAATCATTATTATTTTAGCCTATGAATCCAGCAAGGAACAAATATGATAATCACTTAGATTTCCTACATGTTTTGGCAAATAAATATCTCCTATTTTTTTATTTGAACCCAATTCAAGTTGAGTTTCTGGGACTTTCAGAAAAAGGAATAATTAGTTTTGGAGTACCACTGCTTTCTCCCTATTAACTTTACACACCCAAAGTCTGTGAAGAACATAGTAAGAATTGCCTGATCTGATTGTGTATGTTAAACTGATACTTAAAATTATGAATTGCAAAATCATAAAAAGTAGTTTAAAAATAAAAAAAAATACGCACCAAACATTGATGATTTTATTGTAGGTAAAATTTGAATACTCATAAATCACTCTTAAGTGGATAAACGTTCAGTTTTAGAGACTTAAAAATATTATGCTCAGAGACGGGGTATCTCTTCTTCGGAAAACTGATAAAGTCCTACCATATTTCTGTTACCCATATTTCAAGCATGTATAGCTTTATCAGCTCTCCAGCACTGATACAAATGTCCAAGATAAACAATTTACAAGGTAAAGAACTGGTTTCGGTTTAGTTTCAGAGGTTTCAGTCCTTCGTCAGTTGATGGCATTGCTTTTGAGCATGTAACATGTCATGGTGAGATCTCAAGGCACAGAATGGCCTCCTCACCTCGTGGAAGCTGGGAAGAAGACAGAACAGGAACAGAGGTATCAATAGTGCCTTCAAGGAAATTCCCTGGTGGCCTAACTTCCTACCACTGAATCTTATGTCTTGAAGGTTCCATTCCCTCTCAACTGTACCAAGAGCTGGGGGCCATGCTTTAAATGCATGTGACTCCAGTAAGCTTTAGAGATATAAACTATTAAAACATGTATGTTGAATAAAATAAAAAATTCTACAGTCATCTTGATCAGCACTGTTGGTTAATCTCTAGTTTTGCCAAAATACGATTTTTAGTATATATGTCTTTAATATTTGCTGAACAATCTGTCCTGTAGCACACCATCTGATTTACATGATTTTTTTCCTCCATTTTTATTGTCTATGTTTTACTTTTGGAGTCACATTTTCATGACATCTGATCTATTTAATTTATTTAGTGTTTCTGCATTTGATTCTCTGTTACCTTCAACCAAAATTTCTTCAGAGAGCTATTTGAAACACAGTTTTATTTTTAATAAAAGGACATATTTCTGATATAATTACATTATCAACATGTTATCTATATATTTCAAGAAAATATACCTTTAAGTATTCCTTTGAATCAATATACATGCTCATGTATGCTTGCACATACACATACACATCTAAAATGAATGCAAAGATTCATTGCTATTGGTGATAATTGCTTGTAATTATTATCTTCTGTAAAGAAGTAATGTTTGTCCTAAATATAAGCTTGTTTATTAAGCTCATAAGAAAAGCATTGGCATATTCAACATACATCTCATGATTAAATCCAACCCATTAGTGGTAGCAATCATCTTCTCTACATTAATCTTTGATTGGATACCATATAATCCTCATGCTTCATTACTATCCATAAACCAGATGATTGAATGAAATTTAAATTTTTCCTCAATATTAGAAGATATTAAAATCACTTGCAGTTAAATTACACCTATACTGCAGATTAAATTGCAGTGAGACTCTTTTCACAAGTTATTTGTTCACCATTATCAACAGTTGATAAGGGTTGATAATGTCCCTTTAAAGTGACTGAACTGCTCCTTCATTATCTCCTCCATAGTTATTATCATAATGTTGTCCAGTCACAATAATCATTACAGATTTATGTACAAACTATATTCCCCTTAACCCTTCACTTGGTTGCATACTCTTTAAGGACAGGGGCTAGATTTATCATAGTGTCTGATTTTATAGACCTGTCATTTGTCTTTCTAGTATACAAAATTCATTACCAAGAGTGCAGCCAAATGCATGGTGTGAAGTTGGATATTAATGAACAAAAAAAAATAGATTTTATCATAAAGTATGTTGCAAAAATATTAGATTTATTACAAATCTTATAGATCTTGTATATTGTTAGGACTTTTGGTACTTTAATAAATAAGCATTCTATATTAATCACAAATAGGTGGGGAGTGTAGGTTGTAAGCTTACAGTATTCTCTAATTCATTTCACAATATATCTGCAAAATTTCTGGCTGGAGTAAGTTTTGAAGACTTCATGGACAAAAGTATGGTTCTCGGAATATGAGTTAAGTTCAATATTTATTTCTACCATATACCAGTTTAGGAATATTATATAAATACTAAATTAAATTGTAAATTGGTTCTAGTATGTAAAACATTAACAATAGTTGCTACACAGTATTATATTTTAAGGACCAAGCATAATAACATATGAGGTATTTACCATGGCAACAACTATTTAAAATAATTACTTCTTGAAATGATCAAATCAAATGGGTGCTCTTATTATAGACAATTGAGTTAGGTGGAAATATAATAGGCAGACAGGGCTAGGGCATGAAGACAGTCAATACAAATTATGGAAACAAATTACAACTGTGTCTGGAGGCATATGTGTCAGAGGTGAGTCTTAGCGGTAAAGATGAAATAATCAGGCCTACATGCCTCCCAAGGAATAGATAAGCAGCAATACCTAGTCCAGTAAAGTCTAGATAGACATGAATCACCTTAGTGGGTGACTGGAACACCCAGACCCATCCCTTCCTGAAAAGTTCTTTGTTCTTTCCATGTATACTTGTTAGGCAACCTGCTTTCTGCATGGGATCAACATTGCCTAAGCAGCTATACTTGCAATCTTACTGGTTGATCAGTTTTGTCCCAAATTGTACCCATCTGGATTTTGTATCCATCTCATGATTTTGCTCTATAAAACTTTTTTTCAGAAAAACCTTCTCAGAACTCCTCCTACCTCTTTCAGGAGATATGGCTCTCAAAACTTTCTACTTTTTAACCTCCATTGCCCTTAGAATTAACTTAACTGAGTTTGAGAAACATGGACTCTGTGCATCAGAATTCTAGCACTTTGCATTTATTTCCTGCATAAAATCTGAAGGTCCTGTATCAATCTTAGTATTATTCCTGGTTTTTAACTCTCCTCTCCTCTCAGGCAGTTTTCAATTCATACATTTCAGGCAATCCTTTCCCTTCCCCATAAATTTAGACTTATTTTAAAGGACTTTGACATTAATGTGTGATCTCCAAGAGTGTAAAAATCAAGCCCAAGCCAAAAGGGAAAGGAAATTTTAAAATACCCATTGGGGAAAATGGCTGTGTAGAGTTTTCTTTGCTTCTTCAGTTCTGTTGGTCAGTAACCAAATGAAGCTCCTTCTCCTTGCAGAAAAGTGTCTTGTCTTCCGTGTGGGACATTATTTCCATTGTTTAATCAAAATTCGCCTCATTAATTTATCCTTCGTCAAAGAACAAATCTATTCTCAAACATATATTCCAAAAACTGTGCAGATTCTTTTGAGAGCTGTTCTCTGCCTCACAAAAGGTTTTGGGGAAAATGTGCTTTTTCTCTAGCTATTTTCAGGAACTTTCTCTTTGTCTGAGAGACAATTCTGTTTAATTTTGGCCTTTTGTGCATGTGCAACTGCAGGTTTAATTCATTCAAGGAACAGCTTTCCTTTACCAGGTTATCAACGACAGCCAGAGTGAAGGGCTATTGTCTGGCCATGAGCCTGACTTATATGATTTGCATGCCGCCTAATTCCAATTCTCTCCTATTGTACTGCTTTACCTACTTCTCAACTGAAGGAAAAGCTATCCAAATGCAGCAGTGTCTCAATCTATGCAGACCCACAAAAACATGTCTAAACAAAAGGTCATAATGTGAGTCTAAAGGCTTTAAAAGTAATCAGCAGAGGAAAAGGAAAACATACAAAAACATTCTTTCTAGTGTATTCTCTTTACTATCTCCTCCTTGAGAAGTAACCCTGCTGTTGAACAAAGTAGCGCCTACCTATCAGCACAGCAACTTCCCATTTGTGGCAAGCGCAAAACAAGCAACTGCAATGAAGAGAATGGTCACAGAAGAATAGATCTGAGTGGGTGAATAGAAGTCCTTTGAGAAATGAACAAAAGATGTCATAAAATGGATAGGTACTGTATAAAGAAAAGAAATGCTATGCTACAAGTTCTGTTTCCTATTCCCAGGATTATTTGACATTCAGATTTTTCTATTTTAATCAACATATAGAACAGACAAAATTACATGAACAGCAATATCCTAAGAATACAAAGGAATAGATTTTTAACTCCAATTGCAGAAGCTGAGAAATAATTTAATAAAGAAAAATAGAGGAAGCAGCCAGTTAATACCCTAGGGAATGAGAGCTATTTATCCTTTTCTCTAGCACTGCATCATTTACAGATGTTCACAGGCAGAGGGCCTTTTGTGCGTCATTATCACATTCTAAGAAAGCAAAACAACAGACATGTTCTGTGGTGTCCAGAATTTGATAAAATAAAAGAGAGTAGAAATTTTTAACTGGAGTATTAGCAACAGTTCACTTTCTAAAATTCTATACTTTATTTCTGTATTTTGAACGTACCCAGTGTTAATGGATTAAAAACTGGTGGTCAGCTTAATACCAGCTGAATTAAATCAGCATGATGCTGAGTGCAGATGGCCCACCTAAGCAAAATTGCTAGCATAAAGCGAGACATGGAGAGGAAGAATGAGGCATTGTGGGTTCTCCTAGGCGTTGCTGTTTCCAGTCATTGGTTCTCCTGGAGAAGCTCACCATGACTAGTCTTCCTGATATAACTATGGCCATTATCATTAGAGGAGCTTGGGTGTCGGTGAGAGTGGCTGTGGTTTATTTTGGGGAACTCTTCCTTACATTGATCATTGCTTCCTTGCTCCAGAGGGGAAGATGTGTGTTTCTTCAGGAGAAGCTCATCACACTGGCTTCATGGGATGTACTCGACTGTTCTCATTGTTGGAGGAGCTCTGAGCCTCGTTGCCACTGAGGATGGCTGTGGAAATTTTCAGGGGAGCCCTGGTCCTTATTTTTAGCATGACTTCTTGGCTCCAGCATAGAACCCACAACATATTGGCACAGCTCCTTCATTCCACTGGCATAGACTTTCTGGCTTCCACCACTGACCTTTGGGCCTTCTTAGATCTGTAAAACAGACTGCCATGAGTTCTTTACATGAGTTCTTTCTAGACCTCCAGCTGGACCCGTGGGAGCTGGCTTTCATCTGAACTCATGAAGGACATTGCTGAAAGATTCAGACCCTTGGCTGAATATTCTGGGTCTTTAGTGTTGTGGACAGATATCCTGTACTTTCTTGTGTTTAACTCTGGGTGATCATCATAAAATAGTATAAATTCTGTGTTCTGATTTAATTGTTTGCCTCAAAACTCCTGACTACAACATCCAGGTAATGATGACAAGATTTCTCTGAAACTGACAAATTCACCTTAAATAACAGAATAAAAATAATTAGTCTGATATGTGTACTTGTATAATAAAGTAAAATATTGATTGATTGATTGATTGATTCTGAGAATATATATTGGGTGTGTATTAACATACTAAGTGTGAAAAATCAATATGTGGCCAGCCAGGTTCAAATAAGTGCTTGGAGAATTCAGATGATTTCTTTACCCACACCATTGAGTTATAAATTCTACTTAATTCTAATGGATGATGTAGATTTCAGAGTACATAAGAATATCTGAATAAAAACAAAAGTAAAATCTTATTAATACCACAGTGTAGCAGTGTTAGTCTCCAAAAATGGATACAATAGTATTATATCTTCATTTTACAGACAGGCAGAAAGAGATTGAGTTATCATCAATTATTTATTCTGCAACAAACTCAACTTTTGTTGTATCAACCTCTCATAATTATTATTAATATTATACATTAAATAATTCTCCATAATTGTCAATAGCCCTTGCTAATAGTCATTAACAGTTGCTTCTTTTCTTCTATGAACAGGTTCAACCCATCCTCTAAAGTGTAGCTGAGATAGTTCACCATCATAATAAACAAAACCTCAAGAATCAGTTTGCTGAGATGTTTTGAAAAAAATGTTGCACATGCCTTATTGATGGTCAAGGTGAGCATTGCTTGTCCTTAACTTTGTCCTAGTTTCAGCTTTTAGTCACTTGGTTTTATTCATATAAGAATATAGAAACTATTGTATGTTATTTATACAAAGGATATTATTTACTATTTCAGTTTTTTAAATTAGGGAGACAACGTGATGTTTACACATGTGAGTCTGATTTGTTTCACTTGAGTATGGTCTCAAGTTGCTTCCATTTGCCTATAAAAGCCTCAAGTTTGTCCTTGTTTATAGCTGAGTAATACTCCATTATATAAAAATACCACATCTTTTTTATCCATTCTGTGGTTGGTGGGCATTTGGGTAGTTTCCAAGATTTAGCTACTACAAATTGTATTGCTATAAACATAAGTTCACATATATTGTTGTGGTATGATGTATTTAATTCTTCAGGGAAAATGTCCAGAAGAGGACTAGTTGGGTTGAATTGTTACAGGCAGCTGAGTTAGATAGAAACTTTCTAGGCAGTCAGACAGGGCTAGGCCCTTGAGGGAGCTGACACAGAGGACCTGATGTCTTGTGACTTTGGAGGAGACAGACATCTCCCTCTGAGGGCCAGATCCCTGTACAAAAGGCAAAACAAATGCAACCACATCCTAAGTATAATCAGGGATTGATATTCTAAATAGGTATGGATCACCATGAGGAAGCCAAGAGCCATCATTCCAACCCCCTACAGGAAGAGTCACTGCTCCATAGGAATACCCACTTGCTACATGGACCGCTTTCCCATTTGTCCCTGATTTGGTCAATGTTACCTGAACAATTAATCTTATTGGTTGACCACATTTCTGTCCCACATTATGCCATCTGCCTTGCAAGTTGCCAATTCTCCCCATCTTAGGACCTGTCTCACCTTATGGTTTTACTTTATAAAAGTCCTTAGAAAAGACACAGTCTTTGGCAGCCCACTCAGGACCCCTTCTGTCTCTCTCAAACAGAGGCTTTCTTTCTCTCAATAAATATATTCTACTCTTAACCTCTGCTGTCAATTTTAGAGAACATGAACTCACACCAGCCATCGAGTAGGTTGGGAGATACAGATATAGATAGATAGATAGATAGATAGATAGATAGATAGATAGATAGATAGATAGACTATCTACCTATCTATATATCTATATATCGGAATGGGACCTCCAATCCTAGTTTTTTGAGATGCCAATTCTTTTTTCTCATTTTAGTCAATCATCAGACATCTACAGACCCAAGTGAAGTCAGTGTTCTTCTTAGTAAGAGTGGTCTTCAGGTAACCCAAGAAACTATTGCCATAACTCACACATCAGAGCAAAGGCTGATGGGCAAAGCCTAGTGGGAAAATAAATATTGCCCAGTTGTGTGACCTCCAAATTCAGTGACTTTTAAATTGACTCACAGAAAGAAAATCTAGAGGGCTTTTGAGAATTTTTCTTTGTAACAATTTCTCATTTTATTTGAACATTCTTCTTTTGTGGTTTCATCATGATGGGACTATTGAAATATGCCATGTTACCATAGGTAGTAGTTTCCCTCACCTAAGAGTTTACTTTGTGGTCATAGCCTTCTATCCCACACCTGTGTCACACTACAGTGGTCCCTTATTGTTATACCTAGAGAGTCAAAAATTAACCAATTCATGGATAAACAAATGATTGAATACTCATACATACTGTTAGTCAATATAAAATCAGTTATTTCACAATCATCTATGGAAAGAAATAAACCACCTTAACCTATTTTGAACAGAATGCAAACACCAAATGACAAAATGATAGAACAATACAACAAATATTCTTCTATTTGTTAACTGCCTCTGCTACTTCCATTTAGTTTTTGTATCTTTGTCACTATTGTCATATTATAACTTTCATACAGCATTTTAGAGACAAAAATAGGATTTCTCTTATAGTCTAAAGCTACCTTTAGTAGTAAAGAGACCATCAATGATACTTTATTTTCACTATATGAATAAATGAGGAATTTGCTGTTTTTCTGAACTCCTCCATTAAGATGGAAAGCACACACTAAAATCAAGTCTTGTAAACTTTGTGTCAATAGCTTTCATATAACTTGCATTTTGGCAAAGGATTAAGCTGGGCTTCACCAACCCTGAACACCCAGAAATTGCAACAGCAGCAACTTTATTAAAGTTGATGTACCCAAGATCTAAACTGGAAAATAGTACTGCACCATAGAAGTGTCCAAATAAACCGAGGATAACAAATACATAACACTCCATGATAGCATTTGTAATCCTCATGAGACGACTGGGCTGGCATCTCAGGGGAATTGTAAAATGGCACTTGAGTCTCAAAGTATACAGTAAAACTGATCATCGTATGGAAAAGACCGAAGATTTGTTCAAGTTAATACATTAAACTGATTTGGCTTATGAAATTTATAATTTTCAAAAAAAATTAAGTGTGTTGGAAAAAGGACTTGTACTTGATTTCTGGTATTGGTAGTGCAGTGTAGCACATCTGACCACTTCTTTTGGCCCTGGAGCATAGGCACTATTTCTTGGGACCACTTTACTGCTTTATCTATCTGGGGACCAGGTCATCAGGCACATCTCCCAACACAGGACAGTCAGGATGAACAAGCTCCAGGCACATCCCCAATTTTTATCTCCTAGTCAGCACAGCATTGCCAGCTTGCAGTTCCCTTGTCTCTAACCAGTCCCTGAAAGCACAGTGACAGGTAATTATAAGCACTAAATAGGCTTGGCATTGTCATTTTCAGAAATTGCTTGCAAAGCACACGAACACCACTTGCTATGTTTCCCCAGCTCACTTCACCATCCAAAACAAATTAAAGAGATTTTTATTTAGAAGTTTATATTTTATAGCCATTTCATGATTATTTTCCTCTGTACCAAGAACTTTCCTTTGCTCTGAGTAATAGTTTCTATTCTTTTCTTTTCACTTTTTTTTCCAACCAAGCAATTTACTTTGGCTGACCAACAGCTCATATTAATACAGCCAATTAAAAATAAAACATGGAAAAGCTTCAACCAAAGTGATTCAGGAGATAATGGACAAGTTTCCATTTACCACGCTTCTAAGTTTTCCCAGGAAGGAATTGGTTTCTAAAGCTACCATATTATATTTGAACAGCATTTTCATTTCCTGAAGTCTGTTCATTTAGATAGCAATTCGACTAAGATTTCTCCAGTCCAGTATTTAAGGATGGGGAATATTAGTATTATTAAGTGCTTGAAAGTATGTAATTCAAACTAAAAGAAAAATGATGCTCTGTGTTGGCTTTTTAAAATGCATTTTTATGAAGAGAATGAATGCTGTTCACTAATATACTTTGGTCTTTTTGAGATTCTTCTTTCATATTTGCTGGGTTTTATAATTTTAACTTAAATGATCATGTAAGAACTATTTTCTAAGTCCTGCACATTTTAATCAACCTTTGCAATATACATATTTTATAGCTGTCAAAGATTTTTCTGTTTGTGTTCAGAGAAAAATTAATACTCCTCCATATGTAAATTCTGCCCTTTGTTTCATCTCAAGTGCTTGAATCTATTTACCTGCTCAATAATTTCATCATGTAACTTAGTATTCCAAAGTGGTAAACTCAAATACAGCAATGAAGACATTGTCAATTCTAATTTGGAAAGAATTGTTGATCTTAAATCCTGAGGATGTCTACATAGCACTTAAACTTGTAATTGAGTGATACATGATTTTTCTGTCTGTCTCTCTAGTAATCCAAGTCTAAAACTTATAGTCATAATGATATATATTGGTACCATGTGAAAAGACATAAATTAGACTTGATGTCTGGTCAGTTCAATAGGAGAGTCAAAGAAATAGAAATATTGTCCAAGTCAGACCTACGCCTGAGAGGATTCTGGTAATTTTGTTTGCTGACTGAGCATCCAATCATTTATTTAGCCTCCTAAGAGATTTGATAATATTTTTATTTGCTATTTTGTAACTAGATTTTTTTTTATTCAGCTTTTGGAGGGGGCAGGAAAGATCAAAACTAATTAGTATCAACAAATGTTGAAGAATCTCTTTTGAGTACTTAAAATAAGTTGCACTGAAAAATAAGAAAGGGAGGAAAAGAACAGACATGAGACTCTGAGTGGGAAAATGAGGAGATAATGTTGAATTTGTTTGAAGTAAGGCACCCACTTCCCATCATGAACTTCATAAAAAGTAAGGCTGAGTAAGACAATTAATGTAATAAGGTTTCAGGGACTAAGAAAAGCCAATGCCTAAATCTCCTGGAATTTCAGTGGACTAAAGTGTGTATTCTTCAGCAGACTGAAATAATAATTTATTGATGCTAGATCTAGTATGATAATGTTAACAAGATTAGATAGAAGAACTTTCACAGAAAAGTGACCTGCCTGATAGAAACCAGAGAACAAAGGATGATGGATAGGACTTTGGGTTGTTTACACTCTACATTTAAATACTACATCAAAAGGAAACTCACAGGCCAACTCTGCTTTGCCATGTATTAGACATCATGGTAAAAAATCTGACTGCACAAACTCCTCTGTGATGCAAGAGTCCTGGCTGGCCCTGTTCTCCTGGGCTTATTGGCACTCCCTTCACATGAGCACAGATTAAATCTACCTAAGCAGCAAAACTGAAGCCCATAAAAATACCCTCTTCTGAAAATACTCTTATGACAGATCTGAACTGACTCATCCCATGGCTCCATGCTCTCATTCATTTTTCTTTTGTTTCAGAGACTCTGGAACCACTTGCTATCTAACTGTTGGTGAAGTTGCTTTTATCACCTCTAACCTAATAGTCCATCTATCCTCAGCTGCCCATAACTCCATGCACCATTTCTGATGGCCTACAAAACCTCCAACTCAATGTTTGCAAAATCCAAAGGATCAAACCGTATACAGCTACATTCATCCTTTGATTCTTGTATTTTGTACCTGGCAACCACACCCCCACTGACAGATACACATAAATCTGAATAATCTTGAGAACCTTGAGTGAAATATACAGAGAATAACCAGTCTACTTAGAGCATACTGAATTCCTATCTAATCAGTTTCCAGCCTTATCCTATGCTATACCCCCAAATGCACGTGTTTGAAACCTAAGCTCCAGTAATTTAGAACAAAACTACATTTGCATATTGGGCTTTTGAAGTATTAATTAAGTTAAAGAGAAACTTTAAGGGTATAGCCTAATCCAAGGCAACTTCACAGGAAGAGGAGGCAAGAATACAGATGTTCACACAGAAAGACATGGTCAGGACATGGAGAGAAACATAACTGCAAGTGAAGGAGAGAAGGAGGCAACTTCTGAAGAAATAATTCTGCAGGAAATTTGATCTTAATTTCAGCCTCCTTTGAAAAAATTCGTATTTTGTTGTTTAAGCCATTCAGTTTGTCATATTTTTATGACAACTCTAACCAAGTAATACATTTTAAAACATAGTAAAACTGCATGATTCTCCACTTACAGGAATATGCTTTTGTTGATCATTTTGTAAAATCTTCCTAGATCTAATGCCTCTCCCTGTTCTTCAAGTTGCCATTTTCCTGAATAATTTGCACAAATACTGCCTATTTAGACATCTTAGATTTCTATAGTTGAAGATAATCCTTCTCATGACCAATGGTACTTCATCTGTAACTACAGTAAAAGTAACTCTCACAGATTTATACATATGACAGTAGTGTGGACAGTTGTCATCAACTCTAGTGCATTTAAATCCTTAAAAGCTGCAGCTTATCTATCCCATTGCAGCAGCTGCCATGACATCTTGAATCTTGCTCTACACATAGGACACAGGTCTGTAAGCTCCATCAGGGAAGGTGATGTTTACCTTATCAATTATCAGATCTTCAGTATCTGTTTCAAGTTTGGTGCAAAAGAAGTGTATTCAGAATTTTTGGCATGTCTATATCCTTCAAATTGATTAAAATAAAACTTATGAATGATATGGCTAACTTTTTTCTTCTGTTGCTTGCAAAGAAATTGATGTATAGAACATTCAGTGTCTTTTAATCTACTTGTAAATCAGCACTGTGGCTAGGACTATGGATTAAATATCCTCAATTCATGGCTCTTTTTATAACACAATCTTATTCTCTGGAATACTAAAACCTTGTGAAAAAGTTAGTATATTCTTAGAGCTAAAAAAGCAATATAAAGTCATTAATATTTAGTATGTATTTTGTTTTTTGTGTTAGCAAATGTTTACATTACAAAGTCTTGAAAGACTGGATGGACCCTGGGTGATTGAACACGTAAGAAGTGACAGGAGATGATACAAAATGTTTACAGATGCCTATTTATTGAGTTGTGCTCTTCAGTAAGATACCACAACTGCTAGCAGATGAGATAAAGACATTAAGATGCCAAGGAAAGTTTTACTGTTGGTGTGTGCATTTCTATATATATATCTTCACACATGCATGTATCTGTAGTATGATAAATAAACAGTAAGAATGGAGCTCAGGAAGAAAACAGGGTGGTGAAAAGCCCTTTGGTGAAAAATTCTTATTTTCTGAAGTTTTATTTAGCAATTGTTATAGTCTAGTATTAACTCAGTCCACTAAAGATATTCTAAAATTTCACAATTCATTAGCCCATGCTCATTAATTGCTAATTTAGTGTATTACTAATACAGTGGTAATACAGTGACAATGCATTCTTCTTTAATATAAAAGACAATGTGTTTTACAGCAACTAATATTTAGCTGGACTCTTTCCATATCACTTTTTCTCAAGGGCAAAATTTCTTATCCTCAGCATCATCAACACTTGGGGACAAATGACTTTGTTTTGGACTGTCCTGTGCACAGTAGGAGGTTTAGCATCATCTCTGAGTTCTAATCACTCATTTCCACTACTACGTCCTCTCAGTGATGAGAATCAAGATGTCTCTCGCTACTGACAAATGTTTCCTGGTGAGAGTCAAACTGATCCTGGTTGAGAGCTGCTGTTTATAACAGAAATGGTCTTTATAACTTCTACTGTTTAAATAGGATCTCTGTTGCTATTCACAGGTACATCTCTAGGTCCACACGCTAGCAAGGATTAAGCACACTAGTTTATGTCTTGCTCAAATGCGGTGTAATGTGGCCTAGTGGGAGTAGGGTGTGAGGCTCGTTTTATGAGATGACCTACATTGCCAGTGGCCTTGCCATCCCCAAGGTGCTCTGGCTGAGCAAACATTGGATGGGGAAGAAACTGGGAGGGTTGTGTTTAACCTTGGCTGATTTCCATCAGCCAGACCTGGACCTGGTGCATAAGTGATACTAGCAAAATCTGAATTAGCTCCTGGCTGAAATTCAGTCATGAGCTCACTTAATTGCAAAAATATCAGAAATAGAGAATAATTCAGAGTAAAAGAATATTTTAATAATATGGTTCATTCTGTGTACCCAGTAACACTTTAAAATTGTGTTACCTTGTATTCTCACTAAAGATATCAGAGATGAGGGTGCTGCTGGTTCATCATGGGCCCTGAAAGGGTTCTAATAGGAGGAAAATATTCCTAGTTACACCTCAGTTAATTTTCTTAGTCTCTGCACCAAGGATGACCTAAGAGATGGACAGCCTTTCCTTAATGATCTTTTGATCCATTTATAGAGTAGGTCAAAAGTGATTTAATATATACTTAAATTAATATGTGTATTTTTGTGCAAGTTCTTTTGTGGCTCCTTTGAGATATGCAGTATTTTTTAAATCATCCAATAAAAGGAGCATATCCAAAGTTAAAAACAAGAAAGAAATGGATCCAAATGTTGAGCAGTTCTTATTTTGTATAACAGGCATTTATGTTCTCAAAAGAGCAGATGATTGAATCTCATTTTTGGTTTTGTTTTGGTTTCCGTTACTGGAAAATGTATTTCTACTGTTCTGTTGAGCATGAGTACTTTAATAAAAGGGTTGAATGGAATGGGAAAAGTGCTATTTTAATCATGAGGCAGAGCATAGCTCACAGATCATACAAGGATCAAATGTAAACCATGATGTCTGTACTTTTACATGTTGTGAGAATAGTATGACCCCAGAAGGTCTTCCTTCTATTTTATTTTTGGATGTATTTTACCATTTGGAGTTTTATATTATATCCCAGAGGCTTTAAAAAATGTTTCTCATCAATCCAACAATTGTTATCAAGAAAAATCTACTCAAAAGTTCACAGCTAACCCAGGGGGGTGATACAAAAACACAAACCTTCAAGCAAACGGCTAGTCACATCCAGGGTGACAGAGCAGCCCATCTGTCTCACACATATTGAGTAGTGAAGGGATGGAATAGTTAAGTTTAATTGAGTGGCTATTAACATATAATTAAAAAAAAGGGTTTGGGTGGAAATTTGAATGATATATTACTGTTAATAAATTAGAAATGAAGAAAGGAAAATTATAGGCTAAAGAAATAATTCAATCAAAGGTACAGAGGTATGTTTGGAGCAAGACTAAGAGTGGGAAAAAGGTACAAAAAAGTAAAAACAAAGGTTCATAAGCAAAGGAGAATCTACATCACCCTAGTTCCACAGTATCCATTTAGTCTCATATTGTTCACTTCCTCAAACATATCCCAAAGGAATTGCATTCACTTTCTTTTCTGCAGATTCCTTGTGAAGCTTCATATCAATTCATAATTTATACTTAATGAGCTTTAGTGTCTCTGCTCCTTGAAGTTTTCCTCTGAGCACCAACTTCCTATCTATCCTCTCATTTCAGATTCACATACATTGCTTACTTTCCTCTAAGATTATTAACATTTAAAAACAACAAACATATTCACATAATATATTTTCTCTTTCTGTGTGTGTGCGTGTGTGTGTGTGTATGTGTGTGTGTGTGAAATGAGCTTCATATATTAACTGTAAGATCCATGTGTACAAGAACTATGAATTATACATATTAATATTATCCTCCTTATACAAAAATGCAAGTGCCATATAATTTTTTTACAGTAAACTTTCTGTTTGATAAGTATAAATCTTGAGGCAATGATATCATTATTTTTGGGATTTAATTGCAATTTTAAGATAAAAACTAAAAAAGAACCAATAGCTGTGGCAAAGATTCACTTGCCATTCAGTATTTATATGGTTTAAATTGCTGAATTCCCTTTTTCCTATTGAATATCTTTTGTTGACATAGCAGAAGTATTTGCATATATAATTCATTTTCTTATGGTAGATACTTGTATTGTTACCAGAAAGAAATGCTGAGAAGAATCTTTCTATATCATCTCCCTAGCGGAAAAGACCCAACTGTCTTTAATTCAGGAATAAATCTAAAAACACTGAAATTATGGCAAGAAAAGTTTCTCTTTTTCAAAAAATAACTGAGATTAAATAAAAATTTAAAATGTGAATACAACCTTGATCTTTCTGTTTACATAGTCCAGCAAGTTTCATATGTAGAAAAATATTTACAGAGGGAAGTTGAGATAATTACTACATATTTATACTTAGAAGCTAAATTGTTTTTGACTTAGTATTAACATCTACAAAATTTACATGCTTTAATATATGGTAGAGATGTATAAGCACATTCTACTTCATAGGGCTATAAACTGAGTTGGATTTGGGTAACACAGTCAAATGCTCACAGCAGGTCACAGTAAAAAGCAAACTCTTTCAAGAATTAGAGAAATATCTAAAACTATGGGATTATTCATAGAGGATTTTATAATTCTAAATGATAAAATCTCTTCTTATCTTTCTATTATTTGCTAGGCTCAGGTGAATTCCCTGTTCAGAGTAGATGAATCATGCCCGTGATTCATGTGAATGAAAGACTGAATTGAGGATATTGTTGATATGAATAGTTTTGAGCAAAGATCATGAAATTTCAGAATTTTTAAATGGCAAAATATAAGAAGTTCACTCAACACAAAAATTAACTCCAAGTTAAAATTGTACAAAGCTAACACAAATGGAGGTTTGGCTTGCTTTGTGATACTACACTATGTTCAAATCCAGAAAACATAGTTTTGTTCCATTTCTAACTTGATTGCTAAAATAAAATGATCTTTCCTAAAATTTCCTAGCCAACATTCATTTTGAGGCAGTTCTTTGCATACCAGTCACATTCAGAAATGCAATTTCTAATCATGAAATAAAAACCTTAACAAGAATTTGCCATTCAGTGGTGTCTTACATACATTTTTTTGTTGCTGTGTCAAAATAAAGTCCAAAGTTAAAAAAGGAAAGGTTTATTTGACTCACAGTTTGTAGAGATTTTAGTTCATCCTTGGCTAACTCCAAGGTAGGATGGCATGCAAAGGGGCATCACAGAGAAAAAGACAAGCAGTGACCCTCTTTCTGACCCTTATAACTTATCCAGAATACTCACACCCATGTGGGGCAGCCTTAATCCTAGCATACCACCATGAATCAATCCCAAAATCATATCCTCAAACCCAGTATGACACACTCTATTTCCAGCCACCTCAGAAAAGCCTCACCTATGTCCACACGAGGCCTTGTGGCGATACTTAGATATAAGTCAAATGAGTGGTAATAAATAAAATTGGTCCAATCTAAACTACATATAAAGAGTTCCTGTTAGCATCTGTAAGATAAAAATGTGCTACCCTTAGTTTGTTTGTGAGAAAACTTTTCTTTAAGGTTCCTTAAAATGTACCCAAAAGACTGAAATTGGCATTTTATCAAAGGATTTATAGGCATCATTCCAGCAATGTAAGGGGACATGACTCATCTTCTATTTCCCCTTAAAATAGTGTAGTAAAATAATAGGTAATGTTTGATTGTTCCCAATGCTTGCAACAACTGTTTAATTCATGGCTAAAGAAACACTAACTTTCTGTTTTTAAATTATTTTGTTAAACAAAACATGTGGATTAGGCTCACTGAAAATCCATTCAAAGAAAATGGTATAATTTAAATTACTAAACAATACTCTTTTAAAACAACGTATCATTTATGTGAACTTAATTGTCAATGAACAGTTCTTCAGACATATATATGAGTATTCACATGACGGGAAAATCCTAGCGAATGTAGTTTCCTTGAATGGAAAATAAAAAAGATGCTAGTTAATTCATTTACTTATTCTTATCAAAAGAGAAACCCTACTTACTTGCCAAAGATGTCTACAGAATTGTTATCCCTTCCAAATTTAGAAAACAGTAATGAAAATACATACTGCTGCCTCAGTAATATGAGATGAAAGGAAATTTCACAAACAACAACAAAATCTTTAAATAGTAGGATCAGTTTATATTAAAAAGGTATCTGGTTTTCTATCAATAGTATCCATGTCTCTGTTATGCATATTTTATGGAAATCTATTTTTATAACATGAGACTTGAAGCATTGATTTTATGTTTTCAATAGCCACACATATTTTGTTATATTTTGCACAGAAAAACAATATATTTAAAAATATAGGCCTATTTAAGAGTGGCACTAAACCCTTCCAAATAGATTTACTTCCAAGGTCATCAGATGCATCTCAATGCATAATTTGGAGATGAATGTGTTCTCTGGCTGCAATTCGACTATATTTGGAATGTGGTTTACATAAAAATACAATTCATAGAGTGAAATCATCATCTTATCTGAAAGTGTTTCTGGGGATAGTTTGTTGCCCAGTAATCCAGTTCCACAGCTGATGGCAGATAAACTGAATACATTTAAAGGCAAGGAATGTTACTTTCTGCTGCAAGAATTAGTTTATCTGGCTTTCACCTTAGGTGGTCTACTGGTGATGAGGGCCTGGGTATCTTCATTGCAGTTATGTTTCAGGAAAGCAATCTTCATCATTTCTCTGTTACTACCTTCAAATTACACAGAGTGCTGTGCAGAAATAAACTATCATGTACAACTACCGCCCTAAACGTGTATATGGCTTTATTTTGTGCCATAAAATGAGAATCCTGCACAGGCAATCATTATTTAAACCATTTTAGTATAGATGTAGGCCACATGCTACATCTATATTTTTCATTCTTTTTCATAGAGGTGTGCAAAAACCTTACTGTGAGTTAATGTGCATCTGTACAGGAGATGGAGACAAGTGTGGGTTGGTGTTTGCATATTAAAGGGAGTGTGCTATATAAAGCTAACATGCTTTAAAATCCAAACATTAGACAAATGGACTACAGTAGAAATATATCTTATACAAGGAGAAGCCCAGAGCAAAAGTGTCTCAGAAGTAGCTGGGACAGAGGCAACTGTGATATTATCAAAGCCCATGTTTCTACTTGTACTTTTTTATCCACAATTTTGCGTGATAATGGTATTAACAAAGACTGTGTTTCTACCTCAATGTTTTTATCCACAAGTTTGGCAGTATTTCTGTGTCATGTTTTGATCTGAAATGTCTCCCAAATGTCTCATGTATTTGGAAGATGACTTGTGATCACAAGACACATAAAAAAGTACACACATGGGAGGGGAGTCAGTGAGTCCACTCAGGTGAGGGGAGTCCCTAAGGGCTGTATTCAGCTTCAGAAGGATGTCGAGAGAAGTGGTTCCTTGGTCGTTTCACAGTGCTTAGCTATCAAAGCACTCAAAGGTCACTGCATGCATGAGCTAAGGGAACCTGGTTACTGCTTGAGCTGGTGGCCAACCTTGCCATCATTCACATGATGCTGACTTTATAGGTATGAAGAATGCAAGCATTGTGGGGTCCACCCAGATTTCAGAGGAAGGGCTGGGGGCCAGGCAGTGTGCCCTTGATAGGGCGGTGCATGAAACTGTAAAAGTAAAACTGAAAATTCAGTGGGGAACCCAGGAAGTTGGAGATGCCAAGACATGAACTGTGTGCTGAAGAAAGCTAGAGGCAGTGTGTACAAAAGGCCCAAAGAAAGTGCCTAAGCGTTGCAGTGGGCAATGCTATAGGGTCAAGGCCACCCAAAGCCTCAGTGTAAACCTTTCTCCATCCACCCACAACAGGTGCTAACATTTGCCCTGCAAGGTTTGGGTCTTGCTTTCGTTTGATTTGTTTCTATCCTTCTTTTCCTCTCTTGGAATGGGAATGATTTTATGCTGTGCCATTGTTTTTCTGTTTTGTTTTTTGGTTTTTTTTTAATGGCTGAAGTTTGCTTTGAGTCTAAGAGGTGACTTGGACCTGAATTTTTCAGCAATAATTGAATCATTAAGACTTTGGTGATTCTTAGAGATAAACTAAATGCATCTTGCATAATGAGATTGACATGAACATTTTGGGATCCAGGAGAAAAAGTCAAGTTTTGCATTTAAAATATCCCACAAATGTCTCATATATTTGAAAAGTGATTGGATTACGGGTGCTCTATATTTATTAGGTTCATTAGGCAAAACCTAGTCCAAAGAGAAAGATCACTAGGAATACAACATGAAGGGGATATCCGTGATCCCAGTTTTCCTCTTACTGCTTTTTGGCTGCCACGATTGAGCACTTTTTCCTCTGCTGTATTCTTCTGTCATCTTGTTTTAACATTGACGTCAGTCAGCTATGCACTGGAATCATGAACCAAACTAAACCACCCCTCCATTGATTTGCAAGTGTCAGGTTTTTTGTCCAAGGAACAGGAAACTGATGGTGTCGTCTTTAAACTCCAGATAATTTTGGCCTTATGATGAATCCAGTTGAAAGAATAAATTAAAAATGTGCCTCACCTACTAAAAATCCTACCTCAGATATCATTCTTACAGTGCATGTGAAGTACTAGTTGTTTACCTTGCAATGCACTGGGCTGAATGGGAGCTGTTGCTCATTGTCACTGGCCAGCATCATAGAGAATGCATTGTACCCTTCTTATTCCTGGTCTGTGAAAAGACCAAAACTCAAAATTCAAAGTGGGATTTCTATTAAATGTTCATGATTTTTTTCACCACTATAGAGTCAAAAATTATAAGAGGAAAATTTTTTCCCTTTCTTTTTTTAAAATTTTTATTAGTACATGTTTGCAATACACAATGATTCCATTTATCATGGGGAGTTGGTATATATATATATATATATATATATATATATATATATATTTATATATATAACATATTTTAACTCTGCTTTTGTCTCCCATCCTTCCTGCTTCTTCCTGTCCAATTCTTGATCCCCATTTCCATTTTTATCTTTCAGTTATTTTTTTTCTATCACATTTTCTTTCCTTATGTTCCCCTCGCTTTATCTATTGCTTCCCTTCCCATTTGAAAAAAGATCTCCCTACTTCCCTTTGTCTATCTTTTATAGGGGTACTCATTTCAGAAATGCTTCCGTCCACAAATAATTCAATTCTCAAACAAAAGCCTTTAGCAAAATTTTGCTTGCATCCACAAATTCCACATCAAGTTGAAAACACAAGCACTGCTATCTTCCCCAAACAAACACATCAGCCTTCTTCCTTCAAATCATAAAAAATAGTAGGTTTGTGAATTGAGGTATCACTGTATTTTACTTATTCACATATTGGGTTTCTCATATAAGTAAAATCATGCAATATTTAAGTTTTTCTGTCTGATTTAGTTCACTTAATATAGTTGCAAGGTGTATCCACTTATCTAGACATGCTTCATATTTATTATTCTTTAGAATACAGTATTATACCACTGTGGATAAATATCATATTTTATTTATTGATTTCTTTGTTGAAGGCTATATAGGCCACTTCCAAGACCCAGCTATTATGAATTCTGTTGCTATGAACATGGGTATGCATGTATCACTGTAATATGATGACTTTTATTCTTTTGGAAAATATCTAGAAGAACTAGGCAAAACAGAATTGTTATTTTCATTTAAAAAAAATCTCAGTACTGGTTTTCATAGTGAGTTTTACCAGCTATGACTCTACCAATAGTGTAAAAAGCTTCCATTGCCCTTACGCCTTTGCTAGCTTTCGTTATCATTTGATTTCTTGATGCTAGCCATTTTGGGGAGGGGTAGGGAGAAGGTATCTCAGTGCTGTTTTAATTTGCATTGGGAAAAAATAGCCAGCTACTCCTCAGAAGACTAACATCTAGAATATTTAAAGAATCAAAAAAATTAGACCCAACAAATAAAAATGGACAACTGAAATGAATAAATACTTCTCAGAATAAGTACAACTGATCAATAAATAGATAAAACAAGTTCACAAATAATTGCTAAGCTACAAAATTATCTGTAGTTTTACTTAATGTCACAAAATGTCTTCTTTTGGACACTTAGAATATTCTTTGTTCATAATCACTGAAGAAAAAATACTTGAACATTAAAAAAATATTCTTTTTTAATCTGGTGAAGTCTACCTTAATCATATGTTCATTTTTAATGCAATATAAGTGGCTAGAAGAATTATATGCTTGAATATTTTACAGTTACAGGACTGTTTCTGGAGTGCTATCAGTTGCACAGGACTGAAGACTTGAAAACTATCAATAACAGGACTGAGGGAGAACTGGAGGCTCCTTGCTGCAATTAGTAATATCAAGCCAGACCTGAGAACTCCAGTAAGTCATGGACTATTTGCATGACTAACATATGACCAACAATCAGCTCTTGGACTTCTGCTAACACATCAGTAAAATAAAGAGCACAATTTCTCCTTCCTAAATAGTTGATATATTTAGAAACAATATGTAAGCACCATTTAAGCAAGATTCTGACATGTATTAAGACTCAAAATACCTGCTCCCATAAGAAAGTGAGATAATGAGGAAGGAGAAAATGTTGTTAGTTTTGTAAGTGTAATGAATTTTACAATGGAGCAGACTTGCAGCTAAGAGGGGTTTATTTCAAGGGAAAATAATTTCTCTGTAATATGCCTACTTACCATGTAAAAGGTTTATATGAACATACTGAGACTTATTTAGAAAATAATGATATTAATGCAATGACAGCAATAACACTTCAAAAATAAGTCAGGAACTCCAATATCAAAGTTGTCCTGCCAGCCATCACCCTCACTGTCCATCTTGCTTGAAATAGAAAATACAGAGGCTCCAACACCCACTGTGGGCTCTAAAGCTGAATGGGCTAATGTGACAATTGCCAAATGAAATCTTTTTGAGCTAACAAAAAATAAATACTTTCTTGATTCTTTTTTATCTGATGCATTCAGTAGTGTTGTTTAATGAAATTTATGCTAATAATATTCATTTGTTATTCTTTACTTCTGCAAAGCAATCTCAACCTTCCTTTATAGAGCATAATGGTGTACCAAGGATTCCTCTGTTCTGACTGCTGTAGAATACATTTTATGATTGAGCTCTATGCCAACAAGGTACAAGTTGATGCTTTAATTTAAATTGCTTGCCAGACAATGTCTCATTCATGGTTTAATTCAATAGATCTCAACACATTTAAGGTCTGTCTGGCTAGTTTTCTGTAAAATGTTATAACACTTCTAATTCATTCTTGTCTCCCTATATTTATCTATTTATGAATATTTCAAAGTACAAATGATGTACTTCCTCCTCATTCTATATGTGATCTATGACATATACATTAAAAGATAGTATATTTATTCAGGTGTACTGATTATAATTATTTTCATGAAGAGTGCTGAATGAATTTTTGCTTCTTCATCCATTAATTATTCCTACCATTATCTTTAATAAGATTTTTACCTTATTAATCAATGCATAAATTATAAATTTCTATTTACAAATTTAATGCATGAGAGAAAATAAAAAATGGTTTATAATTATTTTTTAAAAATGCAATTTGTCACACATATTTGGTATGGGCTTTAGAACATATGTTTGCTCTTAAAGGAGTTGTTTTTGAATACTAATGAAGCAAGAAGGTAAGTAAAATATATTAAAGGTATATTTATCTTTCTTTTGAAAACATAAAATTTTAGTTATGCATAAGTGTAATTGATAAAAGTAAGCAAATTGGAATCTTATGAAACATTGTAAGATAAATATGAAAGCATACATGAAATCATACTTATAATTTAGCTTAGTAAGTTCAGGTTTCTATAAGAAAATACCATGTATCACTGTGCTTACCCCATAAATATTTATTTCCCCTAGTTTTATAAGATGAAAAGTGTAAGAGCAAAATACCAGGAGATTTAGATCTTGGTGAGGGGTGCTCTCTTTCTAACTTGATATTAACCTGATTCTTGCTGTGGTTTTACATGAAGAAGAGGAAGCCCTCATTATCTCTTTGAATTTTAAATACCCTACTGGCCTAATAATGCTTTTGATTATGTTTGGGCCTAATACTGGAAAAATCAAAGAGGAGTAGATGGAGAAGGAAGAGATGAGGAAATCGAGGTGTGGTATGTACACATACCACTCCTTTGCAATATGTATAATTATTATGTACTGCAAAATGTAATAATAAAAGTCATCTTCTCTCTTTAAAAAAATTACATTCCATTGTCTGGTGTGGTAGGTTAACTAATAGTCAACTTGAACACCCAGCTGAACTGAGTCAATATGGTTCTGGCTGTGGAAGGTATACCTGAGAATTGTTGCTAACAGCAAAGAAGGAGAACTGAAGGGGGAGATGGCTTGCTATTGCTGGAGAAGCTTGTAATGCTGGCTTTCCTGATATGAACTCAGTTCTCACCATCTGAGGAGCCAGGGTTCTCACTGTCACTGTGGGTGGCAGCTGTTCTTTTTTGGGGCAGCTCTGATTCTTACCAGAGCATTGCTTCCTCACTTCAGCATAGATTCCTCAACCTTGTGTCACAGATCTTTCACCCTGGTAGTGTTGACTTTCTAGTTTTTACTGCTGACCTCTGGGCTTTCCCAGTGAAAATCCTTAATATAGACTTACATGAGACATTGTTGTGAGCTCTAGGCCTCCAATTGGACTCATGAAACACATTGTCATGGGCTCTATGTCTTCAACTGAACTCATGTAAGATATTGCCAAGGAATACAGGCCCTTAACTGGATTCTTTGGGTAACTAGCATGTGGACAGACCTCTTTCTCTCCTTTGCATTTGACTTTTTGAGTGATTATTATGAAATAATCATATAAATTATATATCCTGTATTAAATCTATTGCCTTGCAAACCCTGACTACAAATTTTGTGCCAAAGGTAGGGTCACTGGTGTAAATATACTTGAACATGTGTTTCAGATTCCTGTGGGAATGGCTTGTGGGAAGAGTTTGGAATGATTAAGAGATGGTGGTTGAAAAAGTAAAGCTGAAACACATTAGGCTGTACTGAATGGGATTTTCTGGTCAAAGCTCAGATCAGAAGACTGATAGAAATGCTGTCAGTAAAGAACAGGCTCTGGAGGTTTCTGCTGGGGAAGACTGTACTGGCTGTTTGACTCAAGATGATGCATGTTATGCTGTAGCAAAAAGTTCATTTGCATTTTGCTCAAGTCTAGAGAGTTTACCTGAGGCTATGATTAAGAGTGGGAGACCAATTAATCTGGTAGAAGAAATTTTAAGGCAGTCTGATATTGAAGCACTGACATGACTACTGTTGGAGACTTTTAACCAGATTTATGTTGAGAATCAAGAGCAAAAAGACCAGCAAAATGTTTTAAAATATTGTATTTGGACAGAAAAGAAACTGTAGTACCACTGTGAACTGAAAAGATATAACAGAAGAATTCTTTATTGCTGAGAAGGAACAGAATAGAAAACAAATCCAGAAGGAATCATAAATGGAGCAGGACTTACCCCCTTTTCAGTCTCAAATTACAAAAGTGAAAAGGCTTGCTTTGAGAAGAAAGTCCCAGAGCACCATGTTACAGAGTGCAGCTAGAGAATTTGTTTCTCAGAATAGGATTCAGAGGGCTCATAGATTCAGGCACTCAATCCTTACAGCCAAAAGAGAAGAAAATTTGGTCACTGCTCCTGAAAGCAGCAGACCTTGGCATCATCCATGTGTTTCTGGTCTTAGGTGCATGCAGAATGGAAGAGTTGTAGGGTAGAGAAGGCTTCCACCAAGATTTCAAAATCCTGGGTTGACAGAGAGTGCACTCCTGAGAAGGCAATGTGTATAGCTGTGAGTGTGAAGCCAAAGGGGCAGTGAAGAACCCAGAAGTTTGGAGAAGCCAGGAACTTGGGATTATCTGAGAAAAAATGCAATGAGGGAACAGATCAGGGCCAAGAAAAAAGCCACAGTAAGCTACAACCACTGGAAGTGCTATAGGGGTGGAGCCATTTAAACCCTTTGAATTTTACATCTTGCCACAGATTGCATTGGATGCTGCACATGGAACTACAGGAATTAATGTTTGCCCTGCTGCATTTTGAACTTCCTTTGGTTCCATTTCTTTGTACTCTGCTGTTTTTACTTTTGGAATGGTTATGTGTATTTTCTTTCATTGTATTAGTAGTGCTTAACTTTATTTTTATTTGTACCAGGGCTCATGCTAAAAGTTTGCCTTAAATCTCAAAGAAGACTTGGACTTTTCAGCAATGCTGAAACTATTAGGAATGTTGCTACTCTTGAGGATGTTCTAAATGCCCTTTGTATAAAGGGATACACAAGTGTATTGAGAGCCAGGGTAGATTATTATGGTTTGTGTCTTAAAGACCCCCAAAATCTTCCTGAAGTCATACAGCTTTTTCAAAGGTTTCTTGATCTAGACTGTGTGGTGCTGGACTTAAGAACACATAATTACTAAATCAGACCACTGATTGGCTTGGCACTGCCCTAATTTCAACCATCTGGATAACATACAAGACAGATAGACCCTCTTGTTGCAAATGTGCTTTATTCTGCTGCCATGAATTGTTGCTGCTCTACCATATGCCACTCTGTCTTGGAGCCAACAAATTATGAACTGAAACCTCTGCAAATTGTAAGGTAAATAAATCTTTCCCCCTTTAACTTTGGGTTTTGGGTATTTTGTATCAGCAATGAGAAAAATGTAATTAAGACATCAAGGTTTCTAGTATTTTCATATTTAGAGATAGTATTCCAATGTGTGAATTTTAGGGGAATGCATGCAATTAGCTCATAATACTATATGACCAAAAAATATTATCCTCAAGTTCTTAATCACCCCCAAGCCTGAAATTTATGTTTATATAAAAGTATGGATTTATACCAGTTTTGTTTATAATCATGAAAAACTAGAGACAAGCTACATTCCTCAACTTGGGAAATTAGAACCAAATTGCAATACATTCATAAAATAAAATACTAAAATACAGTGATGAAAACAACCAACTTTTGATCTATGTATGAATGATGGTGCATTCTAAAAACAATATGCTAACTGAAAGAAGGCAGACATAAAAACTTACCATATATTACTTTGCTTATGTGGCATTCCAGAATAGGGAATGAAATCTATAGGACTATAGGTACAAAAATCAGACTAGTGATCATCAGAGCCAAGGATTAGTAGAAGAGACTGATTTTCTAGCAGATCATTTAGAAAAATTGGATAACAATTCTTATTGATAAAAATATGCTATAACTTAACCATACATCTTCTTAAATGACTACATAGATTTGTCAAAATTCATAATAATGTACACTTCAAAAAAATTTACCTCAAAAAAAATCTGACGTAAAAATCCACAAGGCAAATGTATTCAAGAATACACTTAGAACTGTCCTTTGTATAGATAGTAATTATCATTACTAAAATAGTTAATCATTAAAAAGTAATTAAAACATTAGTTTTTAAGAGTTGGTATTCTCTTGAAAAAATCCTTGTTAGTACTTGATTGCCTCAGAGCCCCAGAACTACTGCAATTGGACAGCTGGAACTGCCTTAAGCACAAGAAGAACAGTTTTAACTGAATTACAATGTATTCAAGAATTGAAAGTCAAACTTGTTCAGAAGTTTTCCTTCATGGTTTATTATTGGGTAGGAAACTTTTATCATTCCTCTCTTTTGGATTAAAGAACTGGAACAAGGAACTGGAGTGGACCCATGTTGGGTAATATCAAAGGTATTCTGACTCATTAAGAAGTCACAAAATTAATGAGACAGTTCATGAGAAGCCCATTAAAGGAGCATCCTAATGCGTGCTTTCATTAGTTCTGATGTGCTCTTTTTATTGAAAGACAATTCAGGACAGAAGGTAGACACTGAGAAGGTGGATAGTTGTAAATGCTTCTTTATCCTCTTAGGGATTAGTTGTGCTGTTCAGATAACTACTTTAGGTCTTATCTTCCTCAATGGTAAAAATAAGAAGACAATATTTAAATTTAGTGTGTTTTTCATGGAAAACAGACTTATGTATAAGATAACACTTAGTGCATGTACATACAATAATCACAACTAGTGAGAGTTCAATAAACATGAGCTATTGTTACTGTTACACAATTTCTTCCTTTTAAAGACATTTTAACCACTAATTTATTACATAAATGGGAGTTCATCATTTTCTGAATAAAATTGTTTCACATCAGGGTGATAGTAGTCATGGGTCATTTGTCTTTTGAGCCAGCAGACTAACGTGGGATTGTTCACATGGCAGAAGCAGATTCTAAGAGGTTTGGTGAAGCTGAGAAAAACCTCTGGAGTCTAAGCTTATACCTTCAGCAACATCACTCCCACATATCCCAGCTTTTTCTCTCCTGATGTTTTCTCATCATATTTTTTGATTTTTTCTTTGTTTTTTGATTTCTCCTTTCTCTTTTCTATCTCTCACTAGCTTCACAGAGGATTCTTAGGCATATTTAAAATAGTACAAACCATAATCTCCACACATAGCGAGATCTTTAAACAAAAATATGCATTAGCATAGCAAATGCTACATGTTAACTAATCAGAGATTAAATTTTTCTATTGAGCATTATTGAACATTACTCCTTATATAACATCTAGTTTTATTTTATTATAGTTGCTTATGTATGGTAATGCATGAAGAATTATTTGAAGACAGATGGAGTTTTGTTCTTTTGTAGCCTCACTGTCTCATACATTTTGTATGGAAAACGCTCTATTTTTTTTTCTTGGTGAATCCTATTAAAGTCACTACATAAAGAATCAGAGATGAATTTAGTCAAAGATTATCAAGGAAGACTAAGGATAGAACTTTATAGTCTAGGAAGGAATTATGTTTGAGAATGACTTGTAGATAACTGTTCATCCAATATAAAGAAAGGTTGGTGGCAGAAAAAGACACTGCTGATTAAATGGTCAGAGATGACTCATGTTTTGGCTCAAAAAAAGGGTGTACTGGAACATGACTGAAAATTAGGGATAGACATAAAGTCAGAAAAACAAAACAAAATGAACCTCCAAATAGCCTCAGGTTAGAGAACTTAGTTTAAATTCATTTGGCATTTAATTAGTTATAAATTATTAACATATTAATTAAAAAATAGAGGTAATTATTCCATTAACTCTTGTTGCCCATTAAGCTTATCATGACTTAGCCATTGCTTTTGTAAATAGAAGCATATGCAAATTTTAAAAAGGTAGCTACACTCTAGAAGAAGGGGATGACACTGCTGGAAAAGGTTATAAAATAATAACATGTAGTACTGAAAATCAAATTTCTGCAGACTATTAGAATAAATAAAAATACTTAAGGACCTCAAGGACTAAAAGAAAAGTAAGTCACAGATCAAGAAGATCCTTCATAATGGAGTCCTTCAATGATCCTCTCTGAGACACAGGAATGGAGTTATTGGGATATTTTGTGAACCAGTGTTTCATGTGGTGCATAGAAAGTCTTTCTCTGTTTTATTGGACAAGTTCTCAAACTCATGAAAGGCAGCTTAATAAATATAATCTTCATTTGGCTTTTTCTGTTTTTATCATATGACATAAAAATTATACAGTTCCGTTTCATCTTCCATTTACACTTCAGTGTACCAGTGATAAGGTATGCATCATCACTTCATCAGCGTACATTTGTGCAAGCACACACATACACATTGTTTGACATGTAGAATTTTGAATGTCCTAGATGAAACTTGCAATCTAGTAATCCACATTTACCCCTAAATAAATAAATAAGAGTCCTAGAAGAAAAAGAAGCATGTGTGTTAGGAAAAGACAAATCAGGAATTTTTAGATTTCAACATAGATTTAAATCACTTGAGGATTTATTAAATATACAGATGTCAACACCCAGTTGAAATAGAAGGGAAATGCTCAAAGAAGGAGGGGAACAAGGGAAAAGGGAAGGGAAAAGAAAAGAAGAGAAAAAAATTTAGAAAATGAGAAAAGAAGGGAAATAGAGAAACAAAACTTTGTAAATGGCCAGGGAAGGAGTTGAAGGGAGGGTAGGGAAATGGGGGAAAAAAAGAAAAGATTATATTGTGTACAAGCACAAGTTCTCTGTGATCATCAGTTTACATTACAGTCCTGTAACTAACTCATTTTCTAACTCTTTTCTTTATTCTGGAGGGCAACTATACATTTTCTTCAGAGGAATAGTTGAGAGACTATCTGAGGGTCAAATGAATCATTATTTAGTTATTTAATTTTACTATATTTTTAACTGGGAAAAGTAATAAATACTTCAATATATTTATTATATTTTTTGAGAAACAACAAAGAAAAAAAATTATCTTAGAGTGTTTGAATAAAAAAGAATAACATGTATACAAAAATCAGGACACTTTCTGGTAGACCTGATTTAGCAATAGTTATTCACACCATTGAGTAACTTCTCATTCATGGTCACCAACAAACTCAATAGCATAGATGATTCTGTCCTCCACAGAGAATAACTCTGGCCTAACCATACGTTACAGTGATTTAGCAAATCTTCATTTTTCCTCTTTCCCTCCTCTTTTGACAATTTCATTATTACATCAACATTTGAAACACTATGTTTTCTTAGGTAGCAAAAATTATTTCTAAGTTTAATGCCAAAAAAACAGAATTCATTTATTTTTTAAGAGGTTCCTTATTAGAAACACTAAAAAAAGATGCAATTTAGTTGTTTCCATATTAGCATATCCAAAATATAAACTAGATGCAAATATATTTTCAAGTCTACATTTTCTTTTTTAAAAAATTTATTTAAAGAGAAAAAAAACAAAAAAAATGGGAGAAACAATCTAGAATTTCAAAGAAAAAGAAAAAAATAAACAGTAAGAAATCACTAGTTGATAAATTACATATTGTCTTCTAGATATATTTGTTCAAGTTACAAAATTAAAGCATACAAGGTGGATATTCAAACAGTGAGGCTGCAAACAGTTCTGTTCAATGATCCAACAAAAACTTAGCAACATGGGTATTACATACATGCAGTTAAACATACATGCAGTTATATCCTTCAGATCACTTTATTTTCCTCCTTTTGCTTTTCAAGCCCATTATCTGTTTAGTTATATCGTGTTTCAGCTTGCTCAGTACCTTACTGATCTGTTTTGTTATTTACTTTTTATTTTTTATTTATTTTAATTTTTTATTATTTTGAAGGTAGCAAAATACAACAGAACAAGATGGAACAAAGCCAACTGAGACAGTGCAGTGAAATTGGTACAAAAACCCTCAACAGGTTACTGGCATAACAGTAATAGGTACCATAGTACATCCCATTATCGTCGCAACAGTTGTTCTTTCAATCAGGTATAGCCAAATCAAAGGAAATACAGGACATTGTAGAACTTATCAAAACAGAACATTGAATAGAGCAATATCATTAATCAGACAAAGGAAAACAGTGATAACGATATTTGCCTTCAAAGAGATGGTAGAAGGAAATCCCCCCTATTTGCTACATTGCATATGGTCAACCTCTCAAGAGATGTCTAGATCTCTGGCTCTCACTTGCTAACAGGGGTGGGGGTGGGGGGAGGTGTTTTGATTCTCAGCCCGAGTGCCAGTAGGCTCATGGGAGCTGCTGAGTGATTCTTCTCCTGCCTCATGCCAGGGGTGCTTACCGAGAGGGCAGGGAAATTGCTTTTCTGTGCTGCTCCTTGATTCCCTCCATTGTCAGAGCTCAGCGGCTGCTGGTTCTCCTCCCAGCTCAGGCCAGGGGCCCCTCCCTACTGGGAGGGTGGACTATTCCAGACAAGTTTATTTCCTCAAGCCCACAGTATTAGTATAATTATTTCGTATGTATTATGTCCTTTAGACCTCTAATATTACACACAGATAGATCAGCTTTCTAAAACCCTAACTATATACTCCTACTCTCCATTCATATTTTAATGACATTTTATGTCCTAAAAAAGGAATATTACACCCTAAGCCTTCCATTTCATGCTGTCCAAATTCAACAATTATATGCATTATTCCCTGAGCTTTACTTGTCAGATAGGTTGATCCATTTCCGGACACCTCACTTAGCCTTTCTTGGGTTTACAGACAGCAGAGTTTTTTTCTTTCTTATTCTTACCAAATCTAAAAGCACCATACCATATCCACTAATTAACATGAATCTAGGAGTTTTATTTATCCTAGCAACATCAATATACATAATGGATTTCTCACTAAGTAGAGCCATCTCATGAATTGCTTCAATCAATGAGAACTCATCCTCTCTTTGTATTTGTCTTGTTGCTAGTTGTGAAATAACTAGTCTCCCTGTTTGTACAACTGATTCCTACGTTGTATCCTAGTTCTTATTAATCTTGCAAATGAAGGAAGTAGCTTATTCCTGTGAATTCTCACCAGGCAGATGGGAGTTCTGATGCTGAGTCTCAGTATATTACCTGATGCCATTTTACCTACTGTTTTCAGATGTTCCTGTCACCAACTTCCAGCCAGGTAGCCTATGATGATGGATCCATCTGGTGTGCTGTGGCTGCATCTCAACTAATTGTTGGGTCATCCCTTGCTGTGTATAGAAATTCCTAATGCCAGAAACTTCTCTGATTAACAACTCCTTACTGTTTCTTTACATTCAGGTGTAAACAGTGCTGTGGTTTGTTCTGCTCTGAGACTAGGGCTTCAAGGTAAAGGGTACTGGTTGGGGAGAATATTTTGGAAATGTACACAAGGTGTAGGAGTCTGCACTTAAAATAGTATTCCACCGCAAGAGAGCAGGAAAATGGATAATCCAAGGATGACAGTTTAAAAAAGAAAATTTAACAGTCTAAATTCTGTAAGCTAAACTATAGAAACAACCAGTTAAAAACAGTATCTCTAATTTACTGAAGACATACTAAGTATTTTAGAACAGGCACCTCTTAGTTCCTCCTCTGAATTAATTCCCTCAACAGAATGTTAAGGAGATTGGTTCCATTATCACGGACATTTTATAGATATAAAAAGGGTATGTGAAAGTTAAATCAGTTGTCAAATGGATACACAGTGGTAAGTGGTGGAGTTAGTATTTCAAAGGTAGTCTGAGTCCAGAATTTAATGGAGGAGGCCAGTTTATATTGCTATGTTACTGACAATGTATAAGAAGCTTTACATAAGATAGTTCACTTAATTTCAACTTGGCAGTGCAGGATGGGTATGGAGTCAGTACATCAGTATGGAGTAAGAAGCAAAAGCTGAAACTGGCCAAGTTACTTGTTTCAAGGTTTTACATCTGGAAAATGAATCACAAAGCACGACTTTGAACAGCAGGCAGTCTGTCCAAATGTTGCATTCTTTCTGATAAAAAGTACTTCTTTTGCCTTTGCAAATGGAGGCATCATTTTTTTTTCATGAAAATCAAGCCTTTCTTCATTTTAAGGTTGAGGAAAAAAAAAGGAATAGGCAGAAATATGCTCTCATGATTAAAAGTCAAAAAGTTGTGAGAACAGTTGCCTAATACATAAAAAGCTATAGTTATGTTTCTACAATCTTGGGGAGAGAAACAAATATAGCCATAACCTAGACATGAAGCCTGAGCAATACTCACAAATAAGCATGGAATCCGCTGAGGAATAGTCATTAATATTGAGTATAATGTATGTGCTTGTTCCTAAGAGGGAAGAATGGAGAAAAAGATGTGCTCTTATTCCGCTTCATGTTGTTATTGTAGCATATCACTGTCTTAGTTGGTATCATAGAATATCACTGTCTGGGTAATTTGTAAAGAAATAAAATTTATTTTTCACAGTTCTGGAGATTGAAAAACTGCTCATCAAGGTGGCGATGTCAGGTGAGTGCCTTCTTGCCCTATCATCCACGGCAGAAGACAGAAAAGCAATAGAGTATGGGAGACCAAGAGAGTATCAGGGAGTCAAATTAGCTTTTATAACAACTCACTCTCAGTATAATTAACCCATTCCCACAAAAATGACACCAACCCATTTATAAAAGCAGAACCCTCCTGGCTCATTTCCCTCTTAACAGGATCCATATTCCAATACTGTTGCAGTGAAGATTAAGTTTTCCAAACATTCATTGTGGGAGACACAGTTGAATTATTGAACAAAAAAGTGAGAAAATTGATGATATAGGGTGCAGGATAGGAAGAGAAGGGACAAAAAGGTAAAGATTCAGAGCCATTTGAATAATGTACTAACTGCCCTTAATTATCTTTAAGTGCCGAGCTAATTTCATCTTTCTGTAGACTAAGTCTGTGGTTGAGTGAAAATACTGGAGCTACAATAAGAGCTAGGATTTACAGGCCAGTCAAAGGGAAGATAACAGGTAATGATTGGACATCAATTTTACTCTGCACTGTTAGCCATCTTATAATATTGGGATTTTATATTTAAATTAGATCCTTATAAATATATCATATAAGTAGACCAAACTATTAAATCAATTCATACAAAGCTACTAAAGTACTTTCCTATTTGCAGACTTTGCTTCTAGTTTTTGATGTTTTAATTCATCCACTGTATTTTTCTAAAATTAAGTGTTGAGTTTTCTAAATGATTAAATCCAAAATTTGCAATCTGATCCAATCCTCCTTGTTTAATTGTATGCGCCATTTCTTACCACCACCAACCAACCCACATGACCTCTTGAACAGTCTTAAATATACATTCTTCTCTCTTGGCATTGTTCTCACAATAGACACTGTTCTACTTATCTTTTGCCCTTGCTTCACATCCAGATGATCATCCTCAGCTTTGTTCCTTGTGGGTCCAGGTTTTATAAGGACATTCTTTCCTACTTTTCACATATATTTGTGTTTTGTTCTGCCATCTGATGGCCTCACAGAAAAAATAATTCTATTTTACATTTAAGTGAATTTAACAAAGTAAATTTGAAAATGAATTATGAGCCACACCATATGCTGAGTGTTTTGGGCAATTAAAGGCAAACATTTGATGTCTACCTACAAAATATTATTATAATATTTATATAATATATAGTTATTCTGCATACCACCAAGAACAAGTAGTCACTCAGTAGGCACTTAGTACACACACACAGGAGGAATAGCTAAAAGAGCAACCGTAATGGTCTTGCATTCTGAATCATCTCCAAGTTGTTTCAAGTTTTCAGACTATAAAATTTCTACAACATCTGTGCTATCCATATTACTTTCCCTGTTTGGAATTCTGAAGATTCAATGTAATAAATATGTACCTTTTTGATCTTGTTCATTCCCTTCAATTTCTTTTCTTTTTTATTTTAAAGAGAATAAAACCAAGCAAAACAAAATAGAACAAAGCCAATCAAAACAAAACAGTGTGACATAAGACCTCAAAACAATAGGAAATCAACAACGGTTATCATAATGCCTTCTGCTGTCTTCAAAATAGCTGCAAATAACATTCACACATAGTAAAAATCAAACAGAATAGAACCAATAAAAACAAAACAATTAATGCAGTAAAGGACTTCAAAACAAGATAATAGTAAATCCAAAATGGCTACTGTAATATATCTCATTCTCTTTGAAATAGCTGCCCATGTCATTGGATACAATAAAATTAAACAAAAAAAAAGAGAGAGAAGAAATCCAACCCAGAAAAACAATGAAAATGATACAGGACTTCACAACATGATAGTAGAGAAACAACAATGGCTACCACCCTCAGAAGGAGATCCCCATAGATGCTTTGCTGCGTATTGCCATCTTCTAAACAGAAGATCAGAACCCAAGATTTAGACCTGCAAAGTCAGTGAAACACTAGACAGTACAAGCATTAAAGTGTATTCCACCTCCATAGCCATCATTGTGGCCTATGTTTCTTCTGATCAGCTGGTCCCTTATGGTGGGAGGGAGAGGAAGGGTCGATTCTACTTGTTTCTCACCCTGCGCACTGGAAGGGGGTGGCATTTGGCTTTCCCCACAGTGGCCTGCACATAGTGCCAGTTTGCAGAGAGTGCTTGCTTCTTGTTGACTTCTTTCTTGTTCTCTTCCCCTGAAGTCTGTAAATGGCACTGACTCATGGGAAAAGGCTGTCTTCTGGCTGTCCCCACAGGGGACAGCACATGGTGTTGACTCTCAGGAAAGGCTTGCTTCTTAGTGACTTCTTAATCTGCTCCCTAAAGAAAGAGTGACTTCAATTTCTGAATATGCATTCAATGCCAAAATTCCTCTTCAGGATATCACCACAACCTTCAAAAGCTTTAGAAAAGAGAATTTTTGCTCTTTTATACTTCAGGAAAATACAAATATTTTGGTGAAACTGAAATTTCTTCAAAGAATTTCAACTTATTAAATATGACTGTTAGTCAATCCGTAATACCACAACTGCATTTCTACATTTTAATAATTTAATTATTTTTTATAGGAGAGGCATACAAACAAATACATGTTTATACTTATATGACCATTGTGTGTGAGTGTGTGCGTATGTTTGAATGCAAATATGTGCATGTATACACACCAAGCATATTTTTTTACATGAGTATGTTAAGTGTGGCATTTTATGTATGCTGTTGTGTGTTCAAATTCTACACTTTTCCATTATTAGTAATAATAATTTATTGAGGCTTACAATAGCCAGATGTGTGTGTGTGTGTGTGGTGCTGTGGACTGGATCTGGGGCCTTGTGTGCAAGGCAAGAGCTCTAGCTTTGAGTCAGACATTTTTTTTATTTTATTTAGAACTCTACAAACACCTCCAAAGTATACCCTTGCAAAAGTAATATGAGTTAATTATTCTCCAGCTGAAGCTCACAAGAAATAAAGTTAATTTACAGAAGACAAAGCTCAACCCTTAACCTTCTATTTGGCCCAACATCTGATTTTCCTTTCCTTGTATTTACAATCTAATTTCTTGATTTTTCTTTAAGTATAAAGAAAGACCCTCTTTTCATTTCCCTTTGTCTCTCAACTGTTATTTAACTTCTTCCTAAAATTAATTGCATTCATATTTTAAGAACTGACTTCTAAGAATTGAAGGTTGATGTCAGGCAGGAAAGTGAAGTGTGCCATTCAGCAGTACAGGCAGGATGTGGGCTGGAGGATGCCTGCTACAGCACAGAGTTCTAGCCCCTGGGTGCAGGAAGGTGTTTAACATTTCAAATGCTCACTCATTATCCTACTTTGTGTTGAAGCTGCATAGGAGGAAATGGTCTAAGTTAGTCGCTATCATGAGGATGATGCGTATAGAAAGCTATATCTATAACCATAAAGGTGTATACAGATTTAGATTGTTCTTTTTATTTGGTTAGATAAAAAAAGGTTGACATTTTAGTTGTATTCTTTGTGAATCCTCATAGGTTTTTAAAATTTTTCCTTTTAGAGATAGGATGTTGCTTTGCAGTTCAGGCTGCCATTGAGCTCCTGTGCAGCCCAGGCTGCCTTAAACTCAGAGCAGTGCTCCTCACTCAGTCTTCCAAGTGCTGGGATTACAAGCATGTGTCACCACAGCTAGCCTTATCAAGGTTTTTTACATTACCACTAAAATTAATTTTCTTTTGTCATTCACCTAAACCGACTTGTAAATCCTGCCTATGTGTATTTCATCTATGAGTATATTTTAATCAGGTTTTTTTTATGCCCACTTCATAAATCACATATTGCCATCTGAAATTGCTAGTATAATACAGAGTCTAAGATTTGAGATGAGATGATAAATTTTTTGCTGTCTTTTAATATAGACAGAATTTACTCTATTTGGAAAGAAAGTCTGAAAAATTAAGGAAAATGGCAAAAGAAGAAAAAATTCTCAAGATTGCCAGCCCACTTGACCAATGTATAGATTTGCCTTCTTGAAGACATTGCGTCCCGCAAATGTGCAGTCACTGTCTGCATTAGCAGTGTGTTAGATTCAGAGGTTTTAGAGCAACGCTGGGTTGGAATTCTTAACATTTCTCCAGATCAAAATTTAAGGAAGTACTAGAAGCTCAGAAGGCAAAGTAAGTAGCATGTTCATACAGTATTTGAAAATACCAATTAATGCAGAAAGTTATGATGAACAAAATAGGCTGAGTGCAAGTAAAGCCAGGATCAGTTATTAATAGGGCTCAGCAGAGACCTTAAACCCTGAGGGGAAATGAAACTGCAGATTTTTTAAATGTTGACATTTTGGTACTGTCTTGAATTTTGCGACATAGATCAGTGATTCACTTTTTTCATCTAATCCTGGACATGTAAGAGAGATGAGTTTATATAAACCCAATTCTCATGAGCATTGTGCATCCACCAAATAAAAACAAGCAAAACCAACCAACCAACAAACAAACAAACAAACACTTAACGATATTCATTGAGAAATAAGCTAACATGAAGGCCCAGGCCACTCTTATCCTCAGCATTTGTTGATGGACACATCCAAAAAAAAAAAAAAAGATCTGTAAATTAAATAAAACATAAATCAAAATTCAGGACTCTCCATCTGCATTTTAACAAGCTCCACAGTGATGTGAACACACATTAACATCTGAAAAGCACACTTCAATCTCCCATCACATCATGTCCTGCCCATAATGTACCAGAAAAACTGATTCCGTTTCATAGGTGCACACAGCTTTTCTTGATGTCAGCGGTTGCATCCTGTACCTTCTGAAGGCTGCTGTATTCTTGTCTCCTAGCTAACACCAATTCATTCCTTAAAACTCAGGAATCAACTACTCTAAAAAGTATCCCTCTCTACTCCCTTACATCCTCTCCCCTCTCCTCGCCTCCCTTCTTCTTCCCTTCTCTTCTCTCCCAATATCTACATTCCTCAGATTATTTCCTTATATTTTCCCACTGTGATCTACTTAAGTTTAAAATAGATAGCTTTGTAATTCCTAGATCTTGAACATGTCTGTAAAATCTAGGTATTTTTAAATGATTTTGAATAAAGGATACCTTGATGATATTTATTCTTGCTGAAAACCAATGAATACAAAGATTATCTCCCTCTCACCTACCTCTGCTACTTATTTTTTCCATATCAGTAACTGTGGCTTCCTTACAGTCACTAAATAGGTCAGAAATTATGGAGATTTCAAAACTGTAAATGGTGACAAATTTTCTCATGATGCATTCAGCAGTGTGACACTCATTGATAGAATAACAAACTTGGTGAAAAAGAAAGCACTCAAGCAAAGCTTGGCTAGATTAGGTTATTGCACAGAAATACTATTTCTTACCTCTACAAACTGAATCTTTTATGTGCATTAGACACAAAACATTGATTAATATCACTTCCTAGTATGGTATGTGCACAACCATCCTCTCCTACTGCCAAGCCCCATCAGCAACTCCTGTTCTATCAGAATTAGAAGCAGATAGCATCAGGGGAGGCAAGAAACACAATTGTTGCTTTTTGGAAATGTTTATCCTTAGGAATGTCATGAAGCAATTTTGTTATTCCTTTCCCAGGCAGGAGGGCTAAAATAAATGAGTTTTTCTTGCATCTTAGTGGCAACTGAATCAACTATAAAAACATTGGAGGAAAATAAGATGAATCTCAAAAATTTCACCTCAAATTACTGATTTCTAGTCCCCAAAGAGCTGGTAAAAAAAAGTTGAATGATAAAAGAGAAAGAGATGAGAGATACCAATGAAAAAATTCAAGTCCAAATTTTGGAAAAATCTGTAACATGTGAAAAAATAAAGTCATAAAATTGTCTACTTTCTATATCTCCTGAGATCATTGAAGAAAATCCCCTCTAGTCACAAGCATAACAACTAATTATAAAAAATTTTTCTGCAATGGTGAATCCAAACCTGTAGGTGAAGAAAGTTAGTGTTGCAATATCAACTGTACTTCGACATAAGATTAATATTCATATGAAAAATTAAGACATTTCTCATTTACTTTTCTATTAATTGTAAAATATTCTAAAATTATATATATATATATAGTAACTTCCTCCAATTTTCCATAATTTTTTTCATTTCCTAATGTATTTAAATTCCACTTTTCCTTTCTTTCTTAGTGTGAAATATTGAAATAACCCAGAAGAATTCAGATCTGTTCTATAATATAATATCATATTCCTTTTGGACTACATTTTCCACAATTACATATTTGCTACAATTTTTCTTAATTTGATAACTGTATATTTTATAACTTTATATGCTCATATTTTCTGTGTATGTTCACATTATTTTCTACTCACTTCAAACATTATACTGGAGAGCAGGTTAGCCTTTGTCCAAAGTTTTGGCAAAGAGCAATTGAAAAATATGTTTGAAAACTTGCTTCTGTTCCATAATGTCTGGTCTGGCAGTCATCCACTTGTTTCAATAACTTCTGGGAAGAGGAAAAATGTATTGGTAATATGCTATTCAGAAAGCTCAACTCATGAGAACTAATTAAAATAATAACCTGACACATGTGTTCCCCATAGATTGCTGTCTTACGAATTGGTTTCTCATGACTTTCCAAAGCCAAATCAAAGCTGTCAGAGTACAAGAGTTAATTAGAACGAGAAACTGGCTAATTCACAATCAGAAAACCGTTGACTTAAAAACATAAATCTCAAGTATCAAGAGTAATGAATCACTAAACAGAGAAACTGTGTGTGCCTTGAATACTAAATAGAATATAAATAAGATAAAAATAAATAACATAATATGAAGGGGAAAAAGAGGACTCTGTAGCAGTGGTGGCAATGACTGCAGTATAAATGCAAAACTAAGGTATTAAAAGTCAGTGCACCTCTGCGTGGTGAGGTAGGAGCTCCCATCAAACTACACGAAAGATAAGCCTTGGCAAGGTTAAAAGACTCACAGGATGACACACGGTGAAATAAAACTTGGAGACGCTGACATTTTACAGATGGTTTTCATCTCAACACCCAGTCCATCAACAGTACTCATTGATGCAAAGTATGTGTGAAGCACTTAATATATCATAACTTTGTAGAGTAAAAAGTAGTCCTAATTCATACCTTTAAGGAAATTTCAAAGGTAAATCACCCCCCCCACATATATACAGAGGTACATACCAATCACTCCATGAACAAAAACAAAACAAAACTCAACTAGATAACAGAACTTCTTAGTGTCCAAGTAGATTTGCTAAGGTAGAAAATTTTGTGTAGCATATACAGCGTCATAACATAAAACCAAAAGTCCAGGATTTTTAAAACTTACTCATATTATGAAGAATGAAAATATCCAAATTTGAGTGAGCAAAAAGAATAACACATGCCAGTACTGCACTGAGATTACACTAACGTTGAAATGATCTGGCAAGCATTTTGAAGCTTAAAAATTCTTTTTTTAAAGTGGTAAAGTGAATGTTTAGTGCACAAAAAAAATATTCACATGCTGTAAAAATTTTTTCTCATAAAATTTTTATGTAATATTTCCAAAGCATTTGCTGGCTCAAAATACAAATAGATCCTCTTTGGTTACATTACCAATGATCATGACAATGTGGTATGTAGGTAGAAATAAATCAGAATAAAATATTTAAAGTCAAAAGAAATTTTTTGTAATTCAAATACTTCTGGATTTAGCAGAGATATGACTGAACCTAAGAGAAGACAACTGGTCATTTAGCTAAGTAGAAGTCAAATTTACATAAATTGTAATAAAAAGAACAGAAAACCAGAGTGCATATCATTTTAAAAAGATACATTTCCTGAATTCATTTGTCCTTCTATGGTAATGTTGGTCTCCAAATGGAAAGGGGGATGAGAGAATGGCTGCTTTTCTATTGCAGCTTCTTTTTCCTCATTTCAGTCTGAGGAGCTAATGGCAAGACTGGCAGTGTGTGTGCACTATTCTTGGGTGCTGTCTTGTTCTCACCGGTACGTCAACATCATTCTGTCATTTAGACTCACAATTGTGAGTGGCATTGCTCTGAGTGTCTGCAAAGATCTCCCCTGTTCTCTTGTGGAAACTTAAAAATTCTTAAACAATACACTTAAGTAAACAATTGTAAATATGCTTCAAATGAATTAAAAGTGAAAATAAAAAACAAAGTATATCTCTTAGAATTAAAAAAAGCAATCGGTATGATAAAAAATTAGAAGATAAAATTGAAAGCAAGTGGAGAGGATAGAAAATAGAATTACTGGGATTCAGATGCAATAAGATTACCTAGTAAGATTCCCACAGGAAAAATAGAAATAAAAATGAACTTCAGAGCCTTGTTTCATTATAGTAAATTATCTGTCACTTTTATTATTAGAGTCAAAGGAAGAAGGAAAGGATAAGTGGGACTGAAAAACAAGTGAACAAACAAATTTAAAAATATTTGTATTTCTTTAAAACTTGCATAAACCTATTGATTACAGAAGTTTACCCTTCTTTATAGGACAATGGTACTCCATTATATAGAAATATCACATCTTTATTTATTTATTTATTGATGGGCATTTGGACTATTTCCAAGATTTAGCTATTATAAATTGGGCTGCTCTAAGCATGAGTGTGCATATATTGCTGTGGGACGACATTTTAATTCTTTTGGGAAAATATCAAGAAGTGGGAATATCTAGATAAAAGGGAACAACCGGTTTTAGTATTTTTTGAGGAATTACCATATTGATTTCCACAGTAGTTGCGCGAGCCTACACTTTCACCAGCAGTAGAGAAGGGTTCCTTTTTACCCACAGCCCATCAGCATTTGCTACTGGTTGATTTCTTGATAGTAGGCATTATTTCTGAAATGACATGAAATTTCAGTGTTGTTTTGTTTCTCTCAAAGGACCAGTAATGTTGAACATTTTTAAATATATTTATTTGCCACTTGTACTTCTTCACCTGAGAAGTGTGTTCATTTCAGATGCCTATTTTTGGATTGGGCCTTTACATTTGGAGGGGCTGATTTTTTTTAGTTATTTATATATTCTAGATATTAACCCTCTGTCTGAGAAACAGCTGGCAAAAAGTTCTCCCACTCTATGAGCTTGTATTTTCATTGTATTAATGGTTTCTTTTGCTGTGTAAAAGCTCTTTAAAAAGATCCTATTGGTTGATTCTTTTTATTATTTTCTGTGTGATTGGTGTTTTTTTTCAAAAATATTTGCCTATATCTATATGTTCAAGAGTTCTATCTATTCTATCTTCCAGTATGCAGGTTTTCCATTTTGCTATTCAGGTATTCGATCTGTTTGGGTTTTAGTTTAGTGTATAGTGAGAGATATAGGTCTAAGTTTAATCTTCAGCATGTGGAAAGTAATTTTTTCCAGTACCCTTTGTTAAAGAGGCTATCTTTCTTCAATGTGTTTAGCCTCTTCATCAAAGATAAGGTGAGTGAGTATATTTGGAATCATTTCTGTATCTTCTAATCATTCCACTGATCTTTGGGACTGACTTTTTTTTTTGCAAGTACCATGCTGTTTTTAGCAAGATAGCTTTGTAGAAATATATAATAGATATTGGGAAACTGGAAGAAAATGTTCAAATTTAAAATGGAATAAGGAAGAAGGAGAGGGAAAAAAGAGAAAAAGAAAAAGATAATGGAAGGAAAACATGGAAACAAAGATCTTGGGAAGAGTAGTTGAAGGGAAAGGAGAGAACTGGGAGAAAAAAGAGAATCTAGATATATTTCATTCAGGTACAAATTCCCTATGATGAATGTTATCACTACATATATCTAAAAAGTATCAATAAAAACTTTTTAAAAAGAATCTTATACTTCAGTCTAAAGGACTACCACAGATTTATATCCATGAATTCAAAATATATGTATCACACTGAAGGCTGTTTAAAATAATCTCCAACATCATCTATTTTCTTAGATATTGCCAGTCAGATTTTCATACAAGATAACTACCGCATAATGTAACGTTTCAAAGTGATCTAAAGATTTCATGACACTCTCATCACAGACACATTAAGAGCTAGCATGAAGCACTGATTTCCATATGCTATGAGAATTTTAAAAAGTAATTGTGACAATATTTCTTTAAAGAAGCCAATTGGAACAAGGAGTATTATGAAAATTTTCTTTTATTAATTTTACAGATATTTTTCTAAATGATTAAACTTTCTTATGAAGTGAGTAACAAAACCATATTTTTACAATGCCTAAATATAAACATATCATTTTCTTCATCCAAAAATTCTTTTGGTAATATGACTTCTAGTAATTTGCACCGTAATCTTTGGACTGCCAAAAAACAGTAGTTTATTCATTTAACTGAATCTCACAGTTGCTTTTCCTTCATCCTTTGGATTTAGCCCAGTCTCAATCACTTCTTGTCCCAAAATAACAGATTAAATGGTTGCTTTACTTTATCTGAAACTGTCCGTCTCCTCTCCCTTCTCTCCTCATCAGTAATATTCCTTGAAAAATCACAATTGATCCCTCAGTCCAATTTTGTTAAGGGTTACTCTGACATGAACTTGCTGTTTAATTTATGGTACTGGCTAATTTATACTCTCTAATGCACTTACATAGGGCACTAATTATAAATTATTGCATTAGATTAGTGGACAGGAGGAGGGTGAAGGCAAAAAGATGAAATGACAGAGGAGTTTTGGGGACCAGGTTCTGTAGATTTTAAGCTGCTGATAACAGTGCCCTGAAGAAAATATCACCATATCTGAGGTAGCTGTGGACACCAGCTCACATTCTCTATTCTAAGGCAGCAACTGTCAAACTTAGAGATAAGACAGCTCTCTTAATTGGCAAAGTTTACTGCTGGAAAAGTCTTTGTACTGACTTCACAAGATCCTGCTCAGTTTCCTGTTTTTACTTCAGCATTTCCTTTCATTTTCCCACATGCCCTCTAAATTTCTTTGAAACCTAATAAATATGGGCAATCTACAGAGGTCTTTGCATTAGCTCCAATCTACAGAGTTCTGACCTTCCTGAACCCCAAAACCATGCTATTTGTATCTTTTATTTAAATCTTTGCCATAAACGTGTTTTGGATTTGATATCAGACAGGCTTCCACTGGAGGAACACAAAGAATAACTTGGGCAGAGAGACAAAAGATATGAGTGAAGAAGCTCTAAATGAAGGGTGAAAGACAAAGGGGAAAACCTTGAAACTTATGTATAATAATAAACCAATGTCAATAAAGAAACATCAAAAGGAAATGCTCTCCTTATAGTACAAACTCTGAGTCACACCAAATGAAACTGAATAGGTTGAAGTGGTGAATCCATCTCCAGATGAAGAAAACTAAGAACACATCACTGAAAAATAACCTCACTAAAGATATTCTCATATCAGCAACAAACTCTCTACTCTATTTGAACTCTAACTTAATTACACACACACACACACACACACACACAGTGAATGGAGGACATTAAAAAACCAAGGCAACAAAATATCTCTAAATGTTCAAAACTTCCATAACAAATGCAAGGTTCCCTAATGGAGAAGAAAGCAAAGATCAGAGACCTGAACTATACAAAATAATTAAAGAGAAAATAAAGAATTTGGGAATTTCAAAGAAAACCTAAAAGAATTATAATACAAACTGACCAATGTCATTATGGAAAAATAAACAAACAAATAAATAAATAATTGTAAGAGTTGATCAAAATGATTCAAGACATAAATGACAAAATTGCCAAAGGTAAGTATTCTAGAAAAATTTTTAAAAAGGTTCCTAACTGAAATTCCAAAAATTAAGAATTCTCTACAATTAATAAGGAGCAGAAATGACCAATTTCAAAATAGTGTATCAGAAATCAAAGACAAGATGGAAACACATGGTGATTCACTCAGAGAAGCCTAAAAAATTTTAAGAGCATAGGAAAAGTTACTAGGAGTTGCTAAAAAGAGTGATTTAAAGCTAAATGGAATGATAGAGGAATTATAAGACAGCACAGATGGAATAAAAAGTCAGTTTACAGAAACCATAGCAGGAAGCCTTTCAAGTATGAAGAAAGAATAAAAAAATACTGTGAGGCTCTCAGAAATAAAAAAAAAAAGTGAGGCTCACAGAAAGACAAATAATGATGAAAAGAAGAAACTCCTCTGATAATCATAGTCAAAAATCCCAGAAGTCCAATGTAAAGACCGAATCTTAACAACTATCAGAGAAAAGTAAAAAAAAGAAAATCACTAATAAAGGCAAACCTGGTAGGAATGGGTCAGGTTTCTAAATACAATTTTAAAGGCCAGGAGAAGTTGGAGTAAAATATTTCAAACTTCAGAAGTAAACAGCTTCCAAACCAGAAGGATCTTTGAAAAGTGATGGAGAAATAAGGATACTGCACAACAAAACCCCATAAGAGATTCATCATATCAAACCAGTGATACAAGAATTACCCAAGAAGATTCTAAACACAGATGACAAAGCCAAAAAATCAGATGGGATAAATGTATCACACAATCCAGTAGTGAAAAAAGTGGAAAAGGAAACGAATTAGCAACAAAGAAGTCAATAATAGTCGAAAACTTTCAGTAAATTTTCAATGGAAAAACTTCAACTTCCCAATTAAAACACACAAATTAAAAGACTGATTCAAATCACAGAACACAGCAATATGTTGTATTCAAGAGGCTTATCTAATCCAAAAAGAAATTCAAAAACTAAAAATTAAAGGATGGATATCAATATTCTATGAACTAGGCCTCCAAAAGCAAGCAGGAGTAGCAATTTATCCTTAGACAAAGCAAAATTCAAGCTAAAACTGACCACAATATGTAAAGAAGGTGACTACATAAAAATAAAGGAAGAAATTCAATAGGAAGAGATAACAATTGTAAATATTTATGCATCAAATACAGAGCACATAACTTCATAAAACAAACAATTGACAAACACTAACCCAATCATAGTGGGTAACCTCAATATCGCACTTTCACAAATATACAGGATGACTAAAACAAAACTGAATAGCAAATATCAGAATCAAACCATACCTTTGAGCAAGGGACTTAGTGAACATAGATGCAAAGATCCTCAACTAGGCACTGGAAAACATGAAGCAACAAATCATGAATAAGATAAAGTAAGCAAATCTTTTTCAAATAGATGTGATTTACCAAATCAAAGGGACATACAAAAGAGGGAAGAAGGGGAGAGAAGAAAGGGAAAAGGGATTTAAAAAAAAGAACTGACAGTAAAAATAATGTAAATTATGAAATTTTGCAAATTGTAGAGTCCACATATTAAAGGAGCATGGAGGAAGTGGGGAAGTAAATGGAAGGAGCAGGGAGGGAATGAAGGGGTAAGAAATGACAAAAAAAAAGATTAAAATGTATTATGTACATGCATCAGTTCCCTATGGTAGATGTAACTGTTACATGCTGCAAATGTGTACTAAAAAATATTTATCATCATGACCAAATAGGTTTCATCCCAGGAATCCCAGATGGTTCAATATAAGCAAATCAATAAATGCATTATGTCACATAAACAGAAACAAGACTAAACAGCAAGGAATCATCACAATAGACACAAAATAACCTTTGACAAAATGCAACATCCCTTCGTGATAAAGCCCTTAAGAAAACAGGTATAGAAGGATTTATCTCAATGTAATAAAAAATCATTTGTGGCAAATCAGCAGTCAACATCATTGAAATTGGGAAAAGCAGTAAGTGTGCCCACTGTAATCACGAACAAAACAAGGATATCTGCTCTCACTATGTGTGTTCAATGTAGTACTCAAAACATTAGTCAGAGCAATCAGGCAACAGAAAGACATCAAAGGGGTATATAAAGGAAAGAAAGCAGTTAAGTAACTAATTGCAAATGACATGTTATTTTACACAGAATACCCAAAGAAATTTCACCAAAAGACAACTAGAATTAATAACCAAATTTAGGAATGTTGCAAGATACAAAATCAACACACAAAAATTTATAGTGCTTCTGTATACCCACAATAAACTTACCAAGGAAGAAATCAGAAAACATTACTACTCACAATCACATCAAAAAAATTAAATACTTAGGAATTGAACTAACCAATGAAGCTATAGTACTATGGAAATGAAACTAAAGAATGACACTAGAAAACAGACATTCCCTTTTCTTGGATAATCAGAACTAATATTGTCAAAATGACCATGGTACACACACACACACACACACACGCACGTGCACGCGCGCGCACACACACACACACACACACATCGTAATCTCAATCAATATACTAGCAACATTTCTCATAAAACTAGAGAAAAAATCCTAAAATTTATATGGGAGCAGAATTCACCCACAATAGTGAAGGAAATCCTGATGGGGGGAAGCAAACCAAGAAGCATCACAACCCTGGATTTTAAGTTATATTACAAAACTACAGTGTTACAAACAAAAAAACAAATGCAGACATGTGAATCAATGCAATGCATTAGAAGACGCAGAAACAATCCCAGATACACTGAACCACCTGGACAAAGGGGCCACAACCATACAATGGAAGAAAGAGAGCCTTTTTAGCAAATGATGCTGAGAAAATGGGCTATAAACATGCAGAACGTTGGAGCTAGACTCTTATCTTTTACTATATACTAAACTCAAATCAAGATGACTCAAAGAGCTCCATATTAAAATAGAAATGGTAATCCTGCTGGAAGATGAAATAGGAAAAACTATTGAAGTTATACATATGGGCAAGGACTTTCTGAAAAGAATACCAATTGGAAAATAAATAACATCAAAAGTCAATAAATGAGATTACATCAAATTAAAAAACATCTGTACCGAAAAGGAAACAACAAACAGAGTGAAGAGAAAACCTACAGAATGGGGATAAAATGTTACCAACTTCACCTCAGGCAAAGGATAAATATACAACTCAAAAAAACCAGACCCCCTATAAACCAAATTACCCAGTCAAAAAATAAGTGACTAAAATAAATGGACACCTCTCAGAAAAAGTATAAATGCTGCCCAATAAAACCATAAAAAATGTTCAATATCATGGACAATTAGAGAAACACAAATTAAAACAATAATGATTCCATCTTACTCCTGGATAATGGTTACCATGAAGGGATCAAATAATAGCTTCTGGAGAGACTTTGGGAAAGTGGAACCCTTCTATATTGTTGGTGGAATGCAAAAAGCATGAACACTGTAAAAAATCAGTATTAGGATTGTTCAAAACCCTAAAAATTAAAATATCATTAAACTCCTTTATTACCCTATTAGATATCTTCCTGAAGAGTTAAAGACTTACTTATATATATCATACTTCATTGATATATATATATATATATATATATATATATATATTCATGATTATAGCAGCACAATTCATAATGACTATCTTGGAAGTAGTATATAGGTCCAATGACAGATGAATGGATAAAGAAAATGTAACATTTAGGCAAAAGAGTAGAACTCTTATACAATGAAGGCTAAATTTGTGTGAAAAAAATAGATGTTGATTGAATCCACCTTGTTAAGAGAAAAAAATCAAGCACACAATTATAATTACCATGATTTTTCTTAAAAGACATACCCAGTGTAGAAATACGTTAAAGACCAAAATAAAAGACACTGAGAAACAAGGAGACCCATCTTATTTGCAAAACACAAGGGAACTAAGAGACAGAGGAAAAGAGATAAAAGAATTAAAATGTATTGCATGCATATACCAACTATTGACAACGAATGTGTTCATTATGTACTCCAAACAAATAAAAGAAGGCAAAAGATAGGAAAATCACAACAAATTACTAATTTTAAGTAGCTCATTTTTGCTAGAAGTTAAGAAATAAAACAAGTTTAAGAAAAGGAAAAGAGATATACACTACAAATTAGTATCTAGTGTTTTTGTTGTTATAAAAAATGCAGAAAAGCCATATTATTTTAAGGAAAGTAAACAATTACACTGTTGAATTTGACAATAGTCTCTTTGTAAGAATTCATCCAATACTTTTTTTAGTAGTTTAATATTACCTCGATTTCATGAAGAATAAATTCCTACCATCCACTCAAATGTTTAAAGGATCCACACCTGTCACTACAAATGTAAACTGATTGTTGCAATTAAAAAAAAAATCAGCACATAGTTCCATATTGTTAAGCATTTTTTCAGAGGAAGAGATTTTCTGATCCGGATGGGTTACTTATGCAGTCACTTGCATTTCCTTTCTTGAAACCTTACTGCAGCATTTCAACCCTTCTCCCTCTTTAAAATCTGAAAGGTTAATTGTAAACAGAACTAAATATATCACTGGGGTTGATCTGTTAATTCAAATAATTGATCTGTTCTAATGGAGACAGTGCAATTTGGTTGGCAGGGTCTCAATTTAATTTTTAAACTTTTCTATAATCTAAGTTTAAGCGCTAAAACTTTTTCTATTTTGCAATATTAAATCACACAGGAATTCAAAAATTATAATATTCAACTAATTAGTATGTATAGCACACAATGCTATTAAATATTTATTGAGCAATAAAAAGTATAAAACCTACAAAATGTAGAATTAGATTTTACTGTTTCCCAAAACAGCACTAAATAAATAAATAAATAAATAAATAAATAAATAAATGTAAAGCCATAACACCTATGATAGCACACACACCTCTAGCCCACAAGAATCACAAATTTAAAATAAAATGCATCATTCGGACCAGAGCCTCTTTAAGAACTTGGTTTAGTCTCTCTAAGGTGTATATTCCTACAATGAATAGTTATTCTCTATGCAACCAGTACCCTGATTAAACATTGCATTTTTCTGAAAATACTCTAACTCAAATGTGGTTTCTAATGCCAGGTATGATACCCAATCTTTCTCTTGAACCTAAATATTTGTACTATTTTTAAATCTAGGAAACCTGTTCAGATTAAATCTCTTCTAATATAACAAAATTATTTAATGATTATTATGCTAGGAAACTTTGTTTTAATTCTAAATGAAAATACAATACTGATGGGATGCAGATAACTTTAAAAGCATTACTTGTTTAAAAATAAACCTCTCTAGTCTGGAAGACTGATCAAAGACAAATGATATCAGATAAGGGAGCATTTATTACAAGCCTCATACTTCTAAAGATGTGTTCATGGCTTAAAAATATCAACTATACCAATAACAACAATAAAAATTGTATTTAAATGAAACAATTGCTTTTCCAAACGAATAAAGACTTTCCCTTCTGGGCCCATCTGTACCTTCTCTGTGGAATCCCATCGGTCTTTCAGGTTGATATTTGCCAAATTCATTCCCAATGTGGCTCATCAATTGATTTTGTTTCCTTTGGCTGTAGGTTGTGATGTTGTATTGGGAAGATGATTATAGCTTGGGAATAGAATGTGTTCCAAAGGAGGGTGCAAAGGTGTGAGGAAATAAGACCTAGGTTTGCAGTGTTTGAAAAGAATGATGAGAGTGGGGAAACCACTCCTGAATCCTGCCAGTCTGTTTAGAAGTGTACATGATTAAATAAACCAGGTTTCCTTATAGTCATCATACACTTAGTGATTCAGTTAGCAAAATGGTAACCACTGTCCTTGGTGTAGAAAATACTAATTGAAGACATGCTTATTTCCCTGAGAAATTGAAATCCTAGTAGAGGATCATTACAAAATAATCAAGAACTACACCTTCCTGTAATCTCTAAACTGTTGAAATATATACTTTCATTCAGTAGACTAAATTCATTTAACAGTATTTATAAATAAAGTCACATTTTTAAAAACAGACTTTAGTGTTGCTGCATTAAGTAAGATACTTGCTGTTTCTACTGTTAGGATACAATGTTGTTTAGAGTATTGAGAAAGGGAGATTAGAAAATAGTACATTTATATTTCTCATTATGCTACTTGAAGGGATTAAGTGAGATACAAATACCTAAAGAAGTTCATTAGGTAAATATGAACTGCCCACTGTTTTGTAATCAATAACTCTAATCTAAGGATGCAGCACCCTAACAAAGGGAGAAACAAAGTGCAACAGTCCCCACCTAGAGAAAAGATGTGCTTCAGTGGGATACGTATTTGTGTCCTGGGAGGTCATCCGCTGAAGTGTAAATGGAATTCATGCAGTTGAGTGTCCGTCTGTCTGTTCTTGGGCGCCCTTTCTGAGTCTTGGCTGACTGACACACTGCATTAAGTTTCTGATGTTTCATGCTGCTTATCTACAAGTAGTGAACCTACATGTAACTTGAAATGTGTTAACTGGACACAGTCAAATTGATAAATAGTACACAGGGCACCGATTTTACACTAACAAATTCTTGTGGTCATACTTTCATTTCTGAATCTAAAACATTTCAGAATGTAGTTTCCTAAAGTAATACGCTTATTTTCCACAGTGTACTCAAATTCCTCCTTTCTCAATTTAATCTTGCTACACCCTTCACAGCTCATGTCAAACTATATTTTTTCATAAAATTTTCCTTGGTTCTCACAGTCTGCATTGCTTTCAGCTTCTACTGTTCTATAATTCCATAACTCTAGTTGTTCTATAATCTGAAACCATACCACAAACCACTGGCTCTTATCTGCAGTAATCTTATAATAACTGTACTCCATATTTTTAATCCACCTGGATTGAAACTGTTAGGAAGAACTAGGATTATTATATCTGTGGTATCACTTGCTTATGCAAGTGAGTGCATATTGCATAGAGACAAGAATTATTTATTAGTTAATGAATGAGTTGATTTTTTTTTCTTGGTAGCTCCAATCAATGAAGTCATACTAATATTCATCACATAAAGAAATAAGCAGTATCTTCTGCTACCACTACATTCTATCTTTACCTCTTCCATGGCTCTTGTTGTCTATTTTCTTAATTTGGGGGGAGAATATTCACCTTAGATTCCTACAAGTTTAAGTATGAGACTAATAATTATCGTGACTTTCACAGAGTAAATAATTTGTCTTTGTTCTCCTCAGATATTTCATCACATATTTATGGTGAATAATTTACTTTCTCTTGTTTTTTTCTATAAATAATGTAAAGAATTTTGACACCTCAACACTTGGATAGAGTAATAAATATACTGAAATGGCTCTCGATTCATACGTCTTTCTGTTTTGGTTTATACCTACTTTTGCAAAGAGGTCTCTCACCCAGTTCTCTTGCATCGGAGTTTTTATCACCATGAAAAAATTATCACAAACTTCAGGAGCAAAAAAGCAACACACGTTATTATCTCACAGTTTTCAGGAGCTTCTTAGCAGGGTTCACCGCGCGCCTCTCTCAGAGCTTCAGCCACAATCCCAGCCAGTTCTAAGCCTCTCCTTTGGGGCTGAGTCTCCTCCAAAATCATGCTGCCTATCAGAATCACTCTTTTCCTACTGGAGGGTTAACCTCAGTTTTCTTATTCGCATTCACCCAGGGCTGCTATTAACTCCTAGGAAACACTTGCAGTTCTTCGCCTCTTCATCTCACTGCATTGCAATCCACTTTATTGCCTAGGCAACAGGTAAATGTCGCTCTGATGCTTCAGCATACTTTAAAGCCCTCACATGATTAGGCCGGGCCATCCAGGGTTGTAGACAACCAACAGCACCACTGGTGAGCCATTTTGGAATTCTGCCTAAAATACTTCTCGACACCGTTCTATTTTCTCCATAATATTGCTCAGATTGGACTACATCACTTAGTATTATATATATATGTATATATATATATATATACATGTATATATATATATATATCCTCCTGCCCTGGAATGTAAGCTCTGAGCAACAGAGAACTCGGTGACTAGTTATCCAGTGAGGCCAGAATAGTGATTGTTTTCCTTGAGGTGTTCAGTAAATAGGACAAAGATAAGTAAACGAAGACTCAAAGATGTACTCCCCTGTCTATGCAATAAATATTTAGAGAAAAGATTTGACTAAGATAAAAATCTAAGACTCTTTCTCGGAAAATAATCATTTTGTACATCTACAATATTAAAGCAATATGAAAGAAAAGATTAAAGATACAGAAAACTAGCTTCCATGAAATAATAAGCAAAATGTTAATTGTGTTTTCTCTCGTGGCTAGGTTATATTTTTAAGACTTTATTCTTTTAGAATAAATTTTTAATCCAATGTTCTACTGTGATTTTGCATTGCTTCTAGATTGTGAACTTTAAAAAATAATGCTGTAATACATCTCTAATTACTTGTTTTGAAATAGAAATATTTTTGGACATGTCCCCCTTTTTTGGTAAGTGGTTGTAATAAAATTAAAAGTTGTTCTTCAATACCATTATTTATTTAAAAATTAAGTTGACTAGTAGTGATTTATCGGAAGGAATTAACTCCCAGTAGCAGGTTCTATGCAGAGGGAGAGAGAGAGAAGAATGGAAGAACTGCTATCTTTTCCCTCTCTGTCTCTCTCTTCCTAACTCTATTACCCAGAGTACAGGGTGCTTTTCTGTGTTTTAATGACTGTCAGTCTATTAATGGTATAGATTGGCAAATGTGCACTATAGCATATATAATATTATGAATTAATACATAATAATAATAGAAATGTATCTTTCATTATTTTAGATAATTTATAATAATAAAAATATTTCATATAACATTATGGCATGTTATATCATAATAATCATTATATAGCAATATATTCAAAGTAATATTAATAATATACCTCCCATATTATAACAATATAGTTATTATATTAGCATTTTTAATTATGTATTAACATATTTAGCAACATCTACCTTATGACATTATTATTAAATTATTACATATTCTATTTAGTATAAAATGTTTCACACAAAAATTGTAACAGGTAATTAAACACATAGATTTTAAAATTTCATATTAATATCTAGGTGAAAATGTTACAAATTATTTTCTTCATTTGTGACCTGAACCAATGTATGGACAAACAAATTAAAACTTTAAGGCATATAATAATAATAATATATATATTTTTGTGACCTTTTAAATAGTCAAAGAATTGTTATAAATGTCTCCTAATGTTTTGCTACAATTATTAGCAATTTTTAATAATTCATATTACTACTACCCTGCTTTAAAAATATTCAATTTAAGGATTGGAGTGTAGCTCAGCAGAAGAGAACTTGTCTAACATGTGCAAGTCCTATTCAAAGACTGCTGTAGTAACAGACACATACACTTGAAGGGAAAAAATGTGGCTGAGAAAGGAGCACTAAATATTGACAAAGCCCTGAATATACAAGAAAATATAAATATTGTAAAGTGGTACTGCCTAATATTTTACCCCAAAACTATATAAAAATTAACAGAATTGCTGGATAAATCAAAATCAAAGACTCCTCTTTTAGAAAGTGAGACAGCAAAAATATTAAAAATTAAACAAAATTAATAACCTGATCTTTTAGATGTATTCAGCACCAAATAAACTAAGCTATCAATCTTTCAATCTCCACATAAAATATTTTAAAAGTGTCTCTGTATGAAGTATATTAATGTAAATATAGCAAATTTCAAATTGTTGATGCATTTATTCATACATTTGTGACAATCTTAACTGTCAGCCCAGGTGGCTTGAGAAACATCCAGAGCAATAATAAAGAATACTTCTGCTCATGTCCAAGTGGGGGATAGGGCATGATTCCTGAGATTATGTCTGGTCCCTGGCTCCTTCCTCTCTGATATTCTTCCCATGTGCTCTGCTTTCTGGGCACCGTGAATTAAGCTCTACGCCCTTCTGCCATGAAGTTCCTGCCTTGATCCAACTGACCATGAGTGGAAAACTCTGATACTGTGAACCAAGTTAAACTTCTCCTTCTTTAAATTGCAAGTATCATGTATTTTGCCCTAGTAACAGAAAAACTGGTTAATACAATTTGTGACATTGGTTTATATGATAGTTTTATCTATCTCTATATATTTTCTAACCACAAATAACTGATTTATAAATCATTACACAAATACAATAAATTACCAATATTATTGTTAGTATTATTAAACAGTATTATTGGAAATAATTGATGTTTATCAAGGTTATCAGATGTAAAATTGATATATCAAGATTAGTAACATTTCTATATATCTTTAAAAATGTCAGAAATTGCAGAATGTATGTATGCATTTTGGGCAATAAAGTATTTTTAAAATAAGACTATGAAAAATGAAGGGAAGTATTAGCAAAATTAATTAATTAATTCAAACTAATTAATTCATCAAAATATACTATTATTGAATTAAATCTGATATATTGAGTTATAGTGATTTTTTAAAATTCAGTGAAATTCACAACATCCTCACAAGTAACAGATTACTCATTAATAATTTTTTTATTTTAAAAGGAGTAAAACAGAACAGTAAAATGAGACAAAACAGAACAGTAATAGGGCAGTAGGAAATGCACGATGTTACTATATTACATATTGTTATGCTCTAAATAGTTGCCCAGACCACTGGCCCAAGTCTGCAAATTTGACCAAATATCATCAATGTCAAGTTGCTTCTTTACTTCAGTTACTATCATCTCAGCCTGCCTCATGTCTGGTTGCTCACAGAGGGAGGTGGAGGTGGAGGCGACTTCCTTGCTGTTTCTCCACAGCCCTCAGGGCTTCCACCGGCACAAAGGGAGACTGCACAGCTTCCCCGCTGCTTCTCCCCAGCTGGGGGGGCCTCTACTGATGCACAGCATGTGGAGGCTGCCTTGCTTCCTTGCTGGTTCTCTCTGCCCTAGCAGGATCTCCACCATCACAGCAGGTGGGGCCACACTGCTTCCTTGCTGCTTCTCCCTGGCAGCTGGAAGTTGCTAATAATTTTTATTTTGACTTCAAAATAAAGTGATTTTTATTTTGACATCAAAAGAAAATGAGTTTTATTTTGACTTCAAAAATAACATGATTTTTATTTTGATTTCAAAATAACATGATTTTTATTTTAACTTCAAAATAAAAATTTTATTTTGACTAAACATATTATGGGAAAATTTACTCCACATCAGAAGAGAAAACTTTGGTAAATAACATGGATATCTATGTAAAAGGGATAATAATGTGTATCTCAAAGGGTTTCTTATTTATTCAGCTAGTTAATGTAAATAAAGCACTCAGAAAATTTCCTGAAACATAATCATACCTAATAAATCATAGGTAGTATGACAATAATGACTCTGAAAGCAAAAAGGACAAGTATTTTATTTTACCTAAGAAATTCAGTATGTATTCCATAACATTACATAATTTATACTCCACATTCCATTTTACCCAATTGTTAAAGAATATCTTTTAGCCTTTTCTCATTTTTAGAAGAGAACCTTTTCAAGCAAGATTCTTCGCCCTTTTGAAAGTCCCAATAATCTTTGAATATTTCTGCTTTGGGATTATAAAAAAATATTCCAGGATCATTTACTCTAGATGTGAGCAATATCTAGAATCAGTTCTCTCCATGGATTTCTGATTTCTTTTCTTAGGAAAAGTACTTCAGAGCTAAGATATAGACAATAAATTTGTCTATTGTTACTAGTATATCACTTCTTCAAGGCCCATTCTGTGGACAGAGCTAGACAAAGTATCTTATAGTCTTAAATTTAGTCCTAAATCCAGCCATAATGAAGCAACTAGTATTGAATTTAAATTCCTCTATTAAACAACTTTAAAACTGAAAAGCAAACATCATCCTAATATTTATCAATGAAAAAAGAGATGATTTATTGTTTTAAAAATTTAAAAGAAAATTTTAATTTTAAAAATATGATCTAGAGTTTTTCTTTATCCACTGGCCAAATGTCAATGTGTTTATATATAAGTATGTACATTACTCTTACTATATATATATATATATATATATATATATATATTTATATATATATATATATACTTTTTGGGATCAATGAGTGCCATAAAAAGTTCCCTGGGGTAACATAATACCTAATTACCCAGTTCATTTATGCCTAAAACACAATGTAGAAAAAACAAATGTGTCCTAGTATCCTTAACATTGGATCACTTCTTTACAATCAGAAATGTAGTGTAAGTCACTATCTGCTATGTCCAGAGAAAGTTCAGTTGTTTTACTGAGCACTTTTGAGAATATTTAGGCCATCTGCTTATATCAACCTGCTGCTCTAAAGATTACATGGAATCAAGGGTAAAATTTTTAAAATTCCATCTGTTTGGAATCTATATGGCTTGGGACCATCTATATGTTTAATGTAAAACAAGCATAAAAGTACTACAAAAATATTTTTAAGACCTAGAAATAATTTAAGCTTAATTTTGTAGTGGCACAGTGAAGTCCTTAAGATATCCAAAATATTTTTAAAATATCAAAGAAATTTAATTTTTCATGACAGATTGTGCTTTGATGTTAGGTATTTTATTTATTAGACATATCAAGTTATATTTGAAAACTTCCTAAATAACTAATAAGCATTCCTTCTACTTCCCAATCAAGTTTAATAATCAAGGGATTTGCTCCATTTTTTAAAGCACAGTATACATTTTGCAATCAATAATTTGAATGATTTTCAGCAGTCATGTACTGAAAAAGTTAGTAGAAAAAATTGATGTGCAGCAATAATATGAATGCATATTAGAGACTATGCAGTTTACTTTTGAACTTCTTTCTTTTGCAGTTATTTGCTATATCTTATAATGATGCCATAGATTGAGCCCAGAAAAATCTCCATCGACACTTCATGTATTATTCATATTAATTTAAAAAGCAACTAAATTTCAAGGGTTAGCTCCAGAGAACAAAATTTTATGGTTCCTTTTAAATTATATTAACATAGCCAAGAGCTAAAGACTTTAGTTGTATTAAACACAACCTAAAAGAAATTCAAAGCTGTGTTGATAAATGACCTATTTCCTCAGTAAATCCTTTTCTAAATCTCTTATAATATTTTAGAATGCAGATAGTATTACTATAATTGCCTCACTTCAAAATGGATAAAGAGATGCCAATGTCCTCCTAAACTTTACTTTGAACACCCAGAGAAAGTATCCAATCCTAACGCCTTAATGGTTGAGCCAAAATGCATACATTCACAAACTCTAAATATTTAACTTACTTTGGGAAGCATAATTTTAAAAATTTTGCCATATAGAATAATATTTTAACCAACTTTCATCACATTGAATGCAATGTAAAGATTGTATTCTTACGAATTCATTTGGTTGAATCTCATTTTCCTAAAAAGTGACATAGCCAACTAAAGGTTTTAAACATTCGATGTGGATGTTATCATAGTTGAGTAAATGTTTACTTATCAATTAATGGATTACTTTCCAATGGATTATAAATTTAAATATGCATTAAAATGACACATAATACCTTTGATTTTGGATGACAGAAACCTTTACTAAAGTACAAGATTAAAGATGAACAACAGAGATGATTTCTAGATGACTTTATTTTACTTTAAATACTATGCTTCATATTTTTCTTGTTCTCTGTATTCTGCTTTTTTTATGCTGGTCCCATTGTGAGACAAACTTTAACTTTATGCTGCCAAGATGACTGCTATAACAAATAAAATAAAATAAAATAAAATAACACAGTCTTACTCATATACTCCAGAAAAATTAAGTCCACATTCCTGGTAGTTTAGCAATTATTATATTGTTATATAAGAATACTGAGAAGGAGGAGAAGTTTAAACAAGGAGAAGGAGAAAAGAAGAGAAGAAGGAAGGGGAAGGGAAGAAGGAGGGGAAAGAGGAGAAAGAAGTAGAAGAGGAGAACAAACAATCAGATGTAAGTCTCCTGCTGTCTAATTTGTGCTAATAAGCTCATCTCTGAACTAATTTCTGTGTGATACATTCTTAAGGAAGGCTTAAAATTGTGCAAAACCTGAAAATAGAACAGCTTCTTCAAAGCACATGGTTTATAAATTTTATGATGTTATTTGAATATAGTAAAAAGGGGAGAAAAAGGTGTTGGAACACAAAAACTGAAACCTGTCTGTAATAAGAACTAATGAAGTACAATAGAACGAGTATGGAATATGTATGAAATAAAACTGCCTTGTTCTAAAACAAAGGGTAACAGACTAAAATAAAAATCAATACAATGTCAAAGTGCAAGGATGCTGCCAACCAAACTTCTCAAAAGTAAACTCAGGACAACTAATGAGTATGTGATTGTTTCATATCACTTTCTGAATTCTTGTTCTCAAGCTCCCTGACCCAAGTTCACAGCACAGGCACATTAAACTTCAAAAAGAAAATTTTAATAGAATTTTTGCTTACCAACTTAAAAAATTTAAAAAATATTGAATTGACACTATTATGGATTAAAATTGGTATCAGGGTTAAAAATACATGGAATAGGAAAAAACTACTGAGTGTATGAATAATGTAATACTGCATAGGAGAATACCATAGAATTTATCAGTTTAACACAACAAAGATTTATTATCTCGTGGTGCTTGTAGCTCATGAATTCATGTCCTGCAAAGGTGAGTCCCCGGGCTCAGGGACTCTCCCAAGGCTCTGTCAAAGAAGTTCATATCAAGGCTTATTTGGAGAAAGATTCACTATCAAGCTCACATAGGAAAATGTTCATACAACGTGGGTTCTGGCTGAGTTTTCACCAGAGAATAGAGAAATGTGCTTATTTGCCATATGAGCTTCACCAAAGGATAGCTCACAACAGTCAAAATGGTAAATAAGAAGAAAGGAGAAAAAGACTGAAGTTGATCATTTTGTAGCCTAAACATAAAAAAAATCCTTTCCCTTTGGTAAGATTATATTCATCAGACTTCAGTCACTAGGCCTGCCCCACACAATGGAGCATAAACAACATGGAACTTTGGGAATCTCTAACATAATAACACAGAACATGCTGAGGCAGAAAAAACTCTCTGTGTTAATAGGTAAATTTGAAGAAAAGTCTGTGTATTACTCAATAAAATCTTCTACTTTACTCCAGAGAGAGAAGGAGAGAGAGAGAGAGAGAGAGAGAGAGAGAGAGAGAGAGAGAGAGAGAGAGAGAGAAAGAAGAGAGACAGGAGATAGACAGGGAACAAAAAGAAAAGAAAAACTTTAGATTCCTAAGTTTTATATAGTTCTACAACTCAAATAGTTGCTTCTTGGGCTGGGTAAGGGGAACAGTACTAATGACTTCTTTTTATTCGTGTGTTTGTGCTTTCCTAATGCCATATAATACATGTTTTAGATTTATTATATCTTCGGAAAACAGCTGTACATAACTAAAAATAACAGTTAAACTCTAGGAAACTTTTAACTGTGTTTCTCAAACTCTATCAAGTACTACTTCATTTTTTAGTAATTCTGCTCTTATTTTTTAACAAACAATTCCAACTTTTGGTGATGTCAGATGCTACTATAGCATTAAACATACTTCATGGAAAAATATTCCCCAATAACTTTTTCAACATTGTGAATGGTCAATAATTCTTTAAAAATATTTTTACCCTCTGCTAAAGGATTTACAAACCAAATTGTATTGATATGTATGTAGAAGATCAAGCAAAAAACGGCCAAATAGTGGAGAAGCTATGTTAGAGATACTCAGAGAAAAATCACCTAAAAGCACAGGTAACTGGACAAAAGGGATGGACATGCACAAAGGTTGAGACTGTGGTGGTGGCAGTGAAGGTAATGAGTACAACACAATGACTCCTCCTACCACAGGACCAGTGGTTTGAAAGCAGGACACTGAGATGCAGGATTTAAGTAGCCTGGGACCCAGCAGCAACAAGTGGGAGGCTGGCATTCCCCTTCACTGGAGGGGAGGTCAGAGTGGGAGTGAGCAGCCATGGCAGTAGGAGCATATACACTGGAAAACTCTCACAGAACTGAGGAACTTACTTACTGTCACAGAACTGAGGAACCAGAGGAACTTACTTTGTTTTTATCTTTCTTTATTTTATCTTTCTTTTTGTCTTTTCTTTTTATGTTTTGTTTTGTTTGGGGAATGCTTAGGTTTTCACTGTTTTTTCCATCTCATTAGAATACAAGTTTTCAAAGTAGGAATAGATGATTATATGGATTTCTGCAGGTTCTACTGTTATTTCACTCTTTTCATTCCTAACTGCATGAATTTGAGTCTTTTCTTTCCTTCTTTTGATAAGGGTGGCCAAGGGTTTGTGAAGTTTGTTTAATCTTTTAAAGAACAAACTTTTCAATTCATTGAGTCTTTGTTTTTTTTCTTTGTCTCTAGGATGTTAATTTCTGTTCTGATCTTTATAATTTCCTCCCTTGTACTAGTTTTTGGCTTAGCCTGCTCTTCTGTTTCTAGAAGTTTAAGGTTCAACATTAAGTTGTTTATATATGCTTTCCCTGTTTTCCTGGTCTGGGTGTTTACTGCTATAAATTTCTCTCTTAAGACTGCTTTCATTGTGTCCCACAAGTTCTAGTATGCTGTACTGACATTATAATTCAACTGTAAAAGCTGTCTAATTTCTTTAAATTTTTTTGTGACCCCCTAGTTGTTCAATATGGTATTATTTAGTTTCCATGTGTTTATGAAGTTCCTGTGTTTTCCTTTGGCATCGATTCCCAATTTCATTGCACTGTACTCTGATAGTATGCATGAGATAATTTCAATTCCTTTGCATTTACTTAAGCCTCTTCTATGAGTCAATAGATGGTCTGTTTTGGAGAATTATCCATGTGTAGCTGGAAAGAATGTGTATTTTGATGTTGTGGGGTGAAGCACTCTATACACATCTATTAAGCCCATTTGTTCAAAAGTTTAATTTAATTCTAATACTTCATTATTGGTTGGGCCGTTCCCAGACACCCCGAGGGGCAGGGGAACCTCCTGCACTCAGTGGCATGAGCAGAAGACCTGCACAGCAAACTCCACATAGCCAGGCAAGTTGGGTACCACACTTGGAACCTGTTAGGGGTCCACCCAGTGACTTCAAGCAGCTGGGGAGCTTAGGTGTGACATGTGGCATCAGGTGAAGGCCTACATACCCTACTCCATCTAGGTGTTCAGCCTTAGCATGTCACTCTGTACCTGGTAGAACCCTGTCTAGCATCCTCAAACAGCTGGGGACTCTCATGGTACCACATACAGCAAAATCCCCCACTCTAGGAGCCTTCAAGTGCCACTAGGGACCTGGTAAGGCCTGCCAAATGATTCCCACTCAATTGGGGAAACTCCCTGCAGTATAGACAGACATCCTTAACCTAAGAAGTAAAGGAGACATTGCATTCAGCTTCCCTAGGGGAATGCAGGAAAATGACAAAATGAAAGAGCAAAATGCAATCACAAACTACCAGCCCATCCCAAACAAACCTAGGAGACATGGACATGGAAGGAAGCATAAGCAACACACCTGAAACCTCTGAAATGATAGCAACTGAAGTAAAGGAAAACCCCATGAAGCTGTAAAGGAACTCAGATCAGAAATAATCTCCCAGGTAAAAGAAGAAATGATAAACATAATAAAAGAAATATTGGGGCTGGGCATTTAGTTCAGTGGCATAAGTGCCTGGCTGGCAAGCGTGAGGACATGAGTTCAACTCCTGGTACTGAAAGAAAGAAAGAAAGAAAGAAAAAAAGAAAGAAAGAAATACTGACAACATCTAAAGAAGATATAGTAAAAAAATTGAGAAGCACTGCAAAAAGATGAAAATCTTGAAAGCAATATAAGAAAGAAATAGAATGCATAAAACAGATTCAAAGCGGTATCCAGGAAAAAAAAATCCATCAAAAACTGGCAAAACCAAATGAAAGAATGTGAAGATAGACTTTCAGACCTTGAATACAAGATACTAGCTAGTGAACAAGAAAAGAAAGATATTTTTAAAACAACAATGAGTCAGGAAATAACAATTCAACAGTTGCAAGATGATGGAAAGTAAAACAATATAAAATTGATAGGCGTAAATGAAAAAGAAGTTGACAACACAAATGATATAAACAAAAAAACTAGTTACAGAAGTAAAAGCTGAAAATTCCCAAACATGGGAAAGGAAACTGATGTACAGATAAGTGAAGCATATAGAACTCCAAACAGCCATAACCAAAATCAATCTACACCCAGACCTATAATAATAAACATCCCAAAAATTCAACATAAGAACAGAATATTAAAAGCTGTCAAAGAGACAGATCACCTATAAACGAAAGCCCATAAGAATCACAGCAGACTTCTCAACACAAACAATGAAGTCAAAAAGAGCATGGAGAGAAGTATTTCAAATCTCAAAGGAAAACTACTTCCAACCCAGACTGATGCACCCTGCAAAACTGTCCTTCAAAATTGATGGAGAAATAAGATATTCCCATGACAAAGAAGAGATGAAGAACTTCATGACCACCAAACCAGCCCCACAAAGAACACTGCAAGATATTCTAGACAGACATAAAAATAACTATGATTTAAAGACCACCAACAAAAAGAAAAACGCTAAGCAAGGCAAACACTTAAACAGAGGGAAAAGGTAAAAAACCAAAAAAAGAAAGAGAACATAATAAAAATAAGCCAATACATATCAGTTATAACCATTAATGTAAATGGTCTTAATTCACCAATTAAAAGAAACAGACTGGCAAAATGGATCAAGAAACAACATCAAACCACACGCTGTATACAAGAAACACATCTAGCCCAAAAAGAAGTTCATAGACTGAGAGTCAAAGGATGGAAAACAAGACTTCATGCAGCAGCAATCCAAAAAAAAGAGCAGAGGTAGCTATTCTGTTTGTAGATAATGTGAATTTCAAACCAAGAATTATCAGAAGAGATAAAGAAGGTCACTACATGCTATTTAGAGAAAAACTTCAAGTGGAAGAGATAAAAATTCTAAATGTATACACACCAAATATGGGAGCACCCAGCTATATAAAACAAATATTAATAGAAATGAAAAATCAAATAAGCAATAACCAAATAAAATTGGAGACCTTAATGCCACACTGACATAAGGAGACAGATCAACTAGGCAGAAAATAAGCAAAGATATAACAGTCTTGATTCAAACATATGAAAAAATGCATTTAGTAGACAGGTACAGAATGTTCCACCAAACAGCATCAGACTACATTCTTCTCAGCAGCACATGGGACATTCCCTAAAATAAAACATATACTAGTCCATAGAACATGCTTAAGTAAATGCATAAGAATCAAAATTATCCCATGCATATTATCTAACCATAGTGCCATGAAACTAGAAATTAATGACAAAAGAAACTTCAAAAACTCCACAAACACATGGAAATTAAGTAATACACTCTTGAATAACCAATGGGTCACAGAGAAAATTAAAGAAGAAAATTTTTAAAAATCTACAAGGAAACGAAAATACAAATATAACTTACCAGACCACTGGGATGTAAAAAAGCAGTACTCAAAGGGAAATTCACCATGGTGAATTCCTACATCAGCAAAACAGAATGAACATAAATAAATAACCTGATGCTACATGTCTAGAAAAAGAAGAGCAAGTCAAGCCCAAAGCCAAAAGAAGAGAGGAAATTATAAAGATCAGGCCATAAATCAATGCAGTGGAGACTAAGAAAACAATACAAAGAATCAATGAATCAAAGAGTTGGTTCTTTGAGAGAATAAATAAAGTTGATAAGCTCCTAGTCAATCTTATTTTAAAAAGGAAAGAAAAAATCAAATTCATGCAATAAGGTGTGGAAAGAATGAAATCACAACAAACTATTTAGAAATACAGAAGATCATCATTCCAGCTTTGAAAACCTTTACTCTTGTAGATTTGATAACATGGAAGAAATGAACAGATTCCTAAACAAATATGAATTACCAAACCTAGGTCAAGAAGATGTAAAACCACTGAATAAACTAATTTCAATTAATGAAATTAAAAATGTAATTAAAACCTTACCAACAAAAAAAAAGCCCAGGTCCTGATGGATTCACTGCTAAATTCTACAAGAAATTCAAGGAAGAGTTAATTCCAACACTCATCAAAGTCTTCAATGGAATTGAAAGGGAAGCAAGTCTTACTCATTCCTGGAAGCAAGTATAACTTAATACCAAAACCACAGAAGGACCCAACCAAAAAAGAGAACTACAGACTAATCTCCCTAATGAACGCACATGTAAAAAGTCTCAATAAATTACTGGCAAACAGAATGCAGCAAGTCATCAAGAATATTATACACTACGGCCAGGTTTGATTCATCCCAGGAATGCAGGGATGGTTTCACATATGCAAATAATAAACATAATGCACCATATCAATAGAGCCAAAGATAAGAATCACATGATCATTTCAATACCTGAAGAAAAAGCTTTTAATAAAGTCCAACAATCATTCATGATAAGAACCCTACAGAAAATCAGAATAAAAGGTCTTTACCTGTGTCTGATAAAAGGTATCTATGACAAACCAACAGACAATTATATTAGATGGTCAAAAACCGAAAGCTTTCACTCTAAAATCAGGAACAAGACAAGGATTTACATTATCACTACTCCTTTTCACTATAGTGCTGGAAACATTAGCCAGAGCAAGAAGACAAGAGAGACAAGTAAAAGGAATAAGTATAAGAAACGAAGAGATTCAATTATCATTATTTGCAGATGACATGATACTCTACGTAAAAGACCCCCAAAACTCCATTGAGAGATTTCTAGATGTAATAACCAAGTTCAGTAATGTAGCTGGATACAAAGTCAACACTCAAAAATCAATAGCATTCCTGTACACAAACAACAAACTCACTGAGAGAGAAATAAGAGAAACCACAACCTTTACAATAGCATCCAAAAAATGAAATACCTAGGAATCAATCTAACAAAGGAAGTAAAGTATCTATTCAGTGAAAATTACAGTACTCTGGAAAAAGAAATGGAAGAGGATCTCAGAAATCGGAAAGATATTCCTTGTTCATGAATAGGAGGAACAAATATTGTGAAAATGGTCATTATCCCAAAATTGTTGTACATATTTAATGCAATCAAAATAACATTAACATATCTCACAGATCTAGAGAAATCACTCCTAAAATTCATCTGGAAGCAGAAGAGACCAAGAATAGCAAAGGTAATTCTGGGCAACAAAGGCAAGGCAGAAGGCATCACAATCCCTGATTTGAAGTTACACTACAAAACTACTATGATAAAATCAGCATTTTAATGGAATAAAAACAGATCTGAAGATCTATGGAATACATTAGAAGATACAACATAACTACTAACACACTCAGATACCTTATCTTTGACAAAGGGGCCAAACATGTTTACTGGAAGAAAGATAGTCCCTTTAATAAGTGGTACTGGAAAAACTGGCTTTCCATATGCCAAAAACTAAAACTAGACCCATGCCTATCACACATCCACAAAACTAAAGTCAAAGTGGATCAAATATCTAAATATTAAAACAGAAACACTAAATCTTCTGGGAGACAAGGTAGGTAGAAATCTTGAAGGGATAGGGTAGGCAGAAAATTCATGAACAAAAATTAAATTGCATGGGAAATAATTCCCAGAATCAGTAACTGGGATCTTGTCTTACTGAAAAGATTTTGCATGTTAAAAGAAATCTCCAACAGAGTGAGAAGAAAACACATGAATTGAAAAAGAAAAACACTTTAGTCAATTGTCACTCAGAAAGAGGACTTCTATCTAAAACATATAAAGAATTTTTAAAAAATCAGATCCCTGAAATTCAATGACCCAATCCAAAAATAGGCATCTGAGATGAATACACACTTCTCAGATGAAGAAATACAAATGGAAAATAAATACATGATTATTACATATATTTAAACTGTGCCAAAAAACTTAATTATTAAAAAAGATGAAACAATAATGACTAATATCTTTGATGTAATGCCTTTTCTGGAGATAGAATTTAAGTAGGACAACACTAGAACTTTCTTAGCATAGAAAAAGTAGGGTAATACATTCCATTTACATATCAAGTAAAAACATATAGGGTTCTTTATTGCTTTTCACTTTTTCCCCAGGGACACTTAAAACAATTTCCTATGACCAGGACTACAGAACTCATGAACAGTCTACAAAAGAGATACAGCATCACTGAGTAAGCAATATAAGCTACATTTTGGAAGCATAATCTAGACAAATACTTGATACTGGATCAAGATAGATGGATAGGCTCAGCGAGAAAACAGTCATGCCAGATTGCTTCTGTCTTCTTGGTTTCTTTGTTTTGAAACAAGGTCTTTTGTGCTGCCCTGAACTCAGCACTCTTCAGCCTCAGCCTCTTGAATACTGTGGATTACAGGCACACACTACTGTACCCAATTGATTTCTATCTTCTTAAACATGCAATTAAATGTCATCACTTATCAAAATACTGACAGTAATTAATTAAGGATTAATTTGACACAATCTCTTTATATGCAAGCCATATGCTATACTTCTCCAAATGTTATTATATCGAATGTCCATAGCCTACTTGATCATCCATGTGCATAAACTGCTATCAAGAATATTTAAAATCACTTAGAAACACATAGATAGCAAATTTGAACTTTGAATAGTACCTTTCCCATCTCCTTATTTCTGAAAACTGTAGAGATAATGCATTCTGCTAAGAGCATGGACTCACAGTGTAGATGTCAAATTTCTTGTCCCACATCCACTAATTTTAGGAATCTAGGCAACGTAATTAACTATGTTTTGGTTTGCTTGTCAAAAAATCAAACAGGTAATGAATTATATAAAAGATGAGACAAAAAGTGTTTATAAAGCAACAGAACAGTATATTGTTATATACTATTTGTGTGTTTTAGATTTAGGCATATTTTATGCTATTCTAAGGACATTTACTATTCTCATTGTAAAAATCAGAAAAGCAATTTAAAGCAAATAAAATTAATACTATCATTCTAAAGATGGAGAAAACAAAAATAGAGAAGTCATGCATCTAGCCCAAGACTGTTCTACTGTCAGGTAATGCAGACAGAATTTGAGCCTGTGTAATCTGTACCAGCTGCCACTCTGGTAAAGCACATGGCACATTTGTCTGAGTCCAGAGGCATCATATTCTTTTCATATTATAATGCTTTCCTGTGAATGCTTCTTTTACTTATCCTAGTATCCATTACATATCTTACTTTATTTCCTGGAAGTTGTATTAATTATTACGTTTCCCTCATCTTTTGTATGGAACAATTTAATGTAATGGAACCTGAGATTCCATTAAATTAAAGTATCCCCAACTAATATAGTTTATACATTGCAGAAACGAGGTCTTCTAACTCCTTACAGAATGACATTCCTGGCCTCAAGTTTCATGCTAAAACTACCTGCTGGGTTTCACCTGCCAACTAACATGAGAAAAAAATCTAAGTTCTTGAAAGGAAATTAGCCTAAATGAAAAACATATTGAAAGAAATGAAGACAGACTGACATGTAAAACTAGGCTGATCCCTAACTAAACTCAGGCTCTGTAATTTCTTTCAAATGTCCCCTGGGATTTATGCATTACATTCAATTTTCATACCAAGTTGTCTGAATTTTATGACTGACCAGTTAAACAACATAGAGAAATAGTGTTGGAAAGGCTAAAGTGCAACACATGATCAAAAATTATGTGTAAAGAATGGGAAGAAAACCTCCATCATCAGGAAGTGACAGTAAGATTATTTGACTTTTCAACATTTTATTAGAAGATAAATATGTATGACTGTCCTGCAAGGAAGCACGAGTTACAGCTTTTGTGAGAACCTACATAACTATTAGACAAGGACTTAGTCATATTTGTCTCTACAATGCTGGTGAAAAATAACAGACACTAAACAATTATTAAATTAATTACCTAATGAATTAATCTGAATATTGCATAGGCCTTGACCGATTGTCCTGTGGTCAGTGAGGATTTCTAAATACCTTGCTTACCTGTCAGTGAACTTGAAGACAATAATTTGCTACTGGGTTATATACTTACTTATGCACTGTAATTTTGTAAAACAAGTCTTTAAATATCTGTGTGAATACTTTCATTATTTATACTTATAGTTAAATATATAAAAGTTTGCTAATTTATAAAATATGTTGCTATTCATGAGCATGGTATAGCAAAAAGTATGAAAGGTTACTCAGAGTCAATGTCCAGTTCAAATGACAAAAAGACCCAGAGGGGCTACCATTAACTGCAACCCCCTCAGCATGAGAAAGTAGCATAAAGACAGTTCCAAAATGAATTCTCTTATTGATTGGACCAGGAAACAAAGATAAAAGAAAAAAATGGGGGCATTTGGGCAGAAACTCATGTAACAGACAGGGGAAGAATGGGAAAGGTCAGAGTGGTCTGTTAAATGACCCATTTCAGGAACAACCTAAATGATAAATTAAGTATGGGAGAACAAAGGCCAGAGCATTCACTCCTGAAGGCTATGCATTTTTATCCTATCTGGAATTGTGGCCCCATAGGTTATCTTTAAATCTTTAACCATGCAGTCTGGAGGCTTTGAGTGTGTGGCTCCAAAAGTCTCTTACCTTTGCATATTCATCTCATATATACAACTGGCCAATGACTCCACAATATTAAATATTTTATACTTTATTACATAAAAGCAAATTCATTGCATACTGAAGATAATGACAACATCTAGTACTTAGAATTATTCTGAGGGTTAAAAAATTACTGCATATAGAAATGTTAAGAATATAATTTAGTAATGATGAATAAACACTAATGCAGATTAAACATAGTGGTACAAAAATCTATTAATTTAAGATAAATTATTGCACCAATTAAAAGTGGTGTCTTACATGTAAAAGTTAAAAGCAAAAATTAATTTAATTGAAAACTTTGGGGTTCATGAATGGCTTAGGCAGCTATGGATATTCCTTTATTTTTTTACCCCAGATGGTTCCTAGGGTGTATTTATGTCAAAGGAATTCATACTTTCCCTACACTTTTATACCATTTATCATGGATGACTTGTAAGAAGATATTCAGTATACACCTCCTGTTATATCCAGAACATATATCTAAAGGTAAATAATCAAAGAGACAATAGGTTTTTTTTTTGTTGTTGTTGTTTTTGTTTTTGTTTTTGTGCCAAGAATGGAATGCATGACCTCTCGCTTGCCAGGAAGGTGTTTATGCTGCTGAGATAAATCCCCAGCCTTAATAAGTTTTAACATCTTAATCAATGGTTATAATTATTTAGGGACATGTTAGTTCTCAACATCTTCTAGTTCCCTAACTTGCTTAAACAACTACCCTGTTTGGTAATAAGGATAGATTTAGCTATATCAATGACAAGAGACCAAAAAAATACTTACATTAAATAAAGAAAGGAATGTGTTTTATGAGGAAGCCCTGCTAAGTATCAGTGGCCATACTGATAAATGTGCAAAGGGAAAGAACAAAAGGGCTAGTGCCTCGGAGTACCACTTGTTACTGCCTATTGTAAATTATCCTTCATGATTGTTTTAGGAGTTATAAGGGGAAGAAAAATCTTGGAGTTGAGGGTAGCAGTGGGGACCAGACAAATTCTAAATGATTAAAGTTATAGTAGGGATTGTGTATTCCCTCAACTTGGTGTAGAGTCACTAGCAGAATAATTCTCATTACTCTATGCCATGACATTAATGGGAGTCAATACTAATGAACCAAAAACCTTTGAAAATCCAGACTTTGAAACATGAAAATAATTGGTAGCTCACTGTTCAATGTAATTCATTTGGAAAAAGAGATAGCAATGAATTCTTAAGCTTTTTTTAAGAGTCTTTGGCCAAAAACCCAGTATTTTCTAAAGCAGTAGTACACATGCATGTTCAATTCTAGCTAGTGCTGGCTCTAATAGCATGACAGATCCCACATGTATGTATTGAGATCGATTGTTATATTGCATCTCAAACTATTTTGTAGTGAACTCTTTTACTGTGTGTTCAACCACTCATTGTTACCTTATACTAATATAACTCATTATGTAATATCCAAATTAATCTATATCATTTAATGAGACATTTCTAAAGTTCAATCCAGTACTGAATTGTCACAAAAATTTAAATGCTCAATCTTGATTCCTGTATTCATCTTATTGTGTACCAATAAGTAGATTTTGTGGGTCAATATTGGTTCATGGAGTCACCTTCAGTAGCACTTTAGTAGAGAGCTCTATGATTGAGCCTGGATAAGAGATGTAAGAGAAAAAAGATAAAATCAAGAAAGCTAGAAAAGTTGGTAGACAAATTATGATGAATGAAATAATGAAACTATATCCTACAAAAGTTTATGAGTAAACATGAGTTTAACTTTAATCACTGAGTAAAGAGAAACTTTCAAGCAATAATGAAGAAATGAATTTCAGAATTTAACCTTAGCAATTGTGCAAGGGGGAAGCAAACTAGCAGACTTCAGTAGCCCGTAAGCTTATGTGCACAGACTTAGGAATCCATTCCTTGGACAGCACGCTGTGACCAGCTGTTATGAGAGCTTAAAAGAAGCATGACACTCAGTGGGGTTCTCAAAGATCTCAAACCGGAGATAAAAGATGAAAGACATATAAACAAAAACAGAAATAGCAATATAACATACAAGCTCTATCATTAAAATTGAAGAAGTTATTCAATTTCACATTGGATTTGAGATTAATGTCTGCTCGAAGCAACTGGATGTTTCAGAAAGTCACTGAGAGGGAACGTGATCAGAGAAGCAGAGTGGTGTGTACAATGGTCAGCAAGATTTGCAGGTTATTACAGTACTTGAAATAATCACTATCTAGAATATGCTCTAAACAGGGCATTGTTTAAAATTGATGTGTGAGCTCATTAATTCTAATAACATTGATAGATGAGTGTTATTAACCTCATTTTAAAAAATTACGATTAACTTGTACAATACCATGCAGTTAATAAAATGCAGACAGAACTGGAACTGAGCTCTGTCCAATCATCCTAAAACACCTCTGCTGGATAATCTGATGTAATACACCATTTAGAAAGATTAACTCTAAGATGCTGCCACTAGTGATTAGCTATCATCTCCTAATTTTCCTGAAAAGACTTCTGGGTATTATACGATGCATTATTATTATTGGATTTGATAAAATTACATAGGAATCAAAATACATGTTCTTATCTAGAAAGAAGTTGGTAATTCCAAAAAAATATATTCTTTGTACTTATATGTAAACAAGTAGTTGATACATAGAGGAAGAATATAGCAATAAGTATAGATTCTTCATATAAAAATTAAAAGAAAGTTGAAAGCCAAATCTCTTAATCAACTTTCCTTTCATTAAACTTTTTCTTTTGTCAGTAAGGGTCAGTCATGCAAATATTTATCTTTCACATAAAAGATATATATGTGAGAATAGAAAGTTTGGGGTGATATTTTTATTCCACATTTATGGTGCAATGCTTTATTTGTATCAATCAAAGCTACCTTATGTTCTAAAATAGCTACTACAGTGTATATCGTTATAGATAACGTTCAATTTTATGACTTTGGGATTTGTAACTCTGCATGTCTTCATCTTCTTTGCTTCACAGCATTGGCTTCTTTGTTTTAGATAAAAATGGCCTCTTCTTCTACAGATCACCCTCACTAAACAGCTCTCCCAGAATTCTGGGTGCTTCTTCAATCATTGTACTCATCCAAGCTCCTATGTCTGTTCTTGGTTGTCCCAGGAAACAAAGTATGCCAAATCTCATCTAAGACTCAAGCCAGACAGAATAGGAAACATTCCCTTGAGATGCAGTCAGAATAACTGGACTGTCAGACTTGTAAGTCTAATTTCTGACTATCTTCAAACAATGTTAGAAGCTAAAAGTTATAACCTGCTTGTTCTGCTTGCAGCAAGGGGAAGGAGCTGTAACCAAACCAGGCATGATTGTTCAAACTACATGTTAATTCAAAGGTTTTTTTTTTACTTTTCTTTCTTTCTTTTTCTTCCTGTATTTTGTCCCCAAGGGCCTAACATGCCCTGGGCAACTTTGGTTGTAATAGACAAGGGTGAAAGAAGTTAGTTTATTGAGTAGCAGCTGGAAAAGATGTAGTAATAGGTGTCCTGTCCATTTCCTAGTATGGAGAAACCAGAGGTTTGAGTTTATTACTGGAGAATGCTGAGGAAAAAAGCTGAAAAAGGTGACCACTTGTCCATTAAAAATCTCCCCATGGATTCTACACTCATGTTTGAATTCCAAGAAGCACAAAAGAGCATAATCAGTTTTTTGTTGTTGTTGTTGCTTTTCTCATAGTCACTTTAATTTAATTGAGCTAGGAGCACAAACTCAATGCTACAAGGAGATGGAAAATGTCTCTTAGGCAAACATATTGCTATCTTCAATAAAAGCAAGGTAAGTAAAAATGAAAATCCTTAAGGGTAAACTAGAATTTTCTTCTATGGACTTTAAGCCCACCAGGAAGAGGAGAGGAGAAAAGAAAATATCTCAATAAAATGAAAAATAAAATAAAAAGGTTCATGTTGACACTAACATTTATAATATACGCATTGTACAAGTTTTAGGCAATGATTCCCTTTTCTTAATTAAATTATGATTGTGACACTAAGCTAAGATGTTAAATTAACAAAAGATGGTGTCATAGGGATATGATTTGCTCTTCCAACTATACTTACACAAAATTACAAAGTAAGATTGGCACAGATTTATTATTCAGTGGAAGATTGAAAGTTGTCTGTGTTACATTCATTCTATGAGAAAAATAAACAAGATAATCTAGTGTACTATATACTGTAACTCTTTAAAAAGAATATTTAAGTACTAAGACTATGTAATATTTGAGTTATTTAGAAAAATGCCAAGAGAAGAACAATTTATTTGTAACTTTAAGATCAAAGAAGAAAAGATTAAAATTTGCCAAAGACAAAATAACTAGTTGTATTTGTCACAAATGTTGACATATTAAGAAAAATAAGTCAAGACTTTAAAACTGAGCTTACGAATTGTTAAAGAGTGCTATGAATTTAAACTGTTTAAAGAACTACACAGTCCAAGATTTATATCATAGACTGTATCTGAGTTGATATTCACAAATACCAGGGCACAAATGAGTCATAATGTGCAAATAGAAGCATCCTAATAAACAAAAAGTGTTCCATAAGGAAAAGTCCAGTAATTTCCACTGCTTCATGTCAGAGACAAGTATAGCTATTGACCAGTTAAGTATAATGATAACTAACAGGTTAAAAATGACATTAAAATCAAGTGTCATAATTATTTTCTTTAAATGTTTTAGGAAATGGAATGGTAGCTCCTAATTCCATAAAGGAGAAACTTACTTTAGTTTTGAAAAAAATAAATAGGGGGAAGAGTAAAATAATATATGAAAAGAAGGAACATGCAAATGTCTAAAATTAGGAAATTCATCATGGAAATGCTGATAAGGAAGATTAGGATTAGTTTTTAAAATGGTAAAAGTAAATCATTATCAACTTTCTGGGGCCATTAGTAAACTAATCTAAAAGACTATTTACTTTGAAATATGTCTTTATAATACTTCAGCTAGCTGGGTGTGTTGATGCACACCTGTAACCCCAGCACTCAGGAGGCTGAGGCAGGAGTTCAAGACCAGCCTGGATGACAAAGTGAGCTCAAGGCCAGCCTGAATGGCATAGTGAGACCGTGTCTCAGAAAGATAAATAAATAAAATACTCAAGCTAATATCAAGCACTGTGAGCTACTAAAAAAAATTTTTTTTTTTGTACCAGGGATTTCACGCTTGCCAGGCAGGCGCCTATGCCACTGAGCTAAATCCCCAGCCAGCTACTAAAATATTAACAGGACAAGTGTAAAATTAGGACATCACTGTTACAGTTCTGGGTAAGATGTCCCCAAGGCTTATGCATTGAAGGCTTAGTTCCCAATACAGCAGGGCTCAGAGGTGGAAGTGGGGCTTGGAGAGAGCCTGGATCATGAGGCCCTGATCTCACTAATGGATCGATGGCTTCATTAGTTAATGGGGCAGTGAGAGGTGATGGGGACTTGAGCAAATGAGGCCTAATTGGGGCAATTAGGACAAAAGGGGCATATCCTGAAGATGGTTTCATATCACCAGCTGTGTTCTAGTTCTCTTTCTCTCTCCTGTCCACCATGAACTACAGTTCTTGGTTATAACACACACACACTCAGAAGTCTTGTTCTGCTTCTTCATGGGTCCAAAGATAGTACAGCCCTGTGAATATAGACCTGAACTTCTAAAACCATGAGTCAAAATATATCCTCCCTCTTTTAGGTTATTTTGTGACAATGATAGGAAGCTGACTCCCATAATCACCCAATAAATTTAATATGGACTATAATACAAAATTGTTGGTGATTTCCTCCTGCCAAGTAAAACATAAATGGAAACAAACTTAGATATGATAGAATGAACTCTTAATGAGAAAATTATTTGACAAGGTTAATAAATTTAGTGTCACAATTCTATTCAGATAGGAGAAATATGTTCACTCCACCAAGATGTCAGAATGGAACTCCTGGAACATCTTTCCCTCCTTGGACACAATGATTCAACAACACCTGCAGAACCACGCCCTCCATAGCCAAGAGTCTCTTGTATCTTGATAAGCAAGAAACTAACAAGATTGAAGCTACTAGGATTCACAAAGATATCTTCTCGTTATCAGACCTCTCCCTTGAACAATGTCACACCATCCAGAGAAAATCATGGGATTCCTAGCTTTTCCCTGCAGAGAGAAGGGAAGGACAGCATTCTATGATTAACATGCTACACATTCTGAAGGCTGTCCAAGGCTTTGACATTTGTCTTGCCTGCCTTGGAGTGGTAACATAGTGCAGTGTACATTCCTGGGAGGCCTTAAAAGGAAAGACAGAAATTTGAACTAGCATAAATATTTGAGAAACCACCACAATCTCTGGCCTGACTGATTACTAACAGTCTTGTTCTATACAAAAGTAAGTCTTTGGAGCCTAGGAGAAGTAGCTAATAGATAAACACCATTTGATATTGGATAATGTTTAATTTTCATATATTTGTGGATTTTCTTTCCAGTTATATGTTAATAATACCTACTTTCATTTTATTTTGATCAGAAAATATATTTGTATGATTTAAATCTTCTTATATTTGTAAAGATTTGATTTGTAACCCAACGTGTGAGCTAATTTGAAAAATGTTCCTACATGTTGAAAAGAATGCACATTCTGATGGTTCAAAGAGGAATATTCTCCATCTATCTATGAGCTGCCTGACAATAATTTTTCTCAAGTCCAGTGTTTGCTTATTCACTTTCTGTCTACAGATTATCTATATATTCTTGAAAGTGGAGTGTCAAAAACTCCTTTGGATTTTGTAGTACCCTCTGTTCTGTTGATTACTTCAATGTATGATTCATGCTTTACATATTTAAGTGTTCTGATGTTGGATATATATGGATATATATATATATATCCATATATATATGATGGTTTTGTTTTTTTCTCTTAGTATAATTAATGATTTGTCATTTTTCATTATCTTTACCAAAAGAAAAAAAAACTCAGTTTCATTGATTTTTTTATTGTTTTTCTATTTTCTGTTTTATTTCTGCTCTAATTTTCATTATTTTGTGCTAGTCTAGTGTTTGCTTATTTACTTTCTGTTTATGGATAATCTAAATATTCTTGAAAGTAGAGTGTTGAAAAACTTCTTTCTTATAGTGCTATCTATTCTCCCTCCATTGTGATCAATGTTCATTTTATATACATACTTGGATGTATTTTTTGTTAATTTGCTTAACTATTTATCACTTTTCACTACTTTTAAGAGACTCTCAACTCTTGGTTTTTACCCTGATGTCAAAGATAAACAAAGATCCTAGAAGAAAACTAAAGGTTAGTATGTATGTGGAAAATAGATGCAAAAATTCTCAGAAAACATTAGTAAACAGAATTGAGCGATACATTAAATGGGTCATATATTGTTGAAAACTAAGAATTATTCCTTTGTGACAGAAATTCATTAACCTGTTAAAAATTAATCAATATACTAGATCGCCTTAACAAAAAAAGATAAAAACCACAGGATCATTTTTGCAAGAGAGAAAAACACTTAAAATTATTACACATTCATTAAAAAACTGTAATTAACAAAAAATATGGAAAATACCATAATAAAGGTAAAAGGCATGAAAAGGTCACTGGTATCATCCTAAACATCACGATCAATTGTGAAAACTGATAACTTAATCAGGAACAAGGCAAATTTGCCTATTCTTGCCATTTCTATTTAGAATAAAAGTCAAGATCCTAATCAGAGGAATCAAAAAGAAAAAGAAACAAGAGGCATCCAACTTAAAATGAAGACATAAATTATTTCTGTTTGAAGTTGACCTGATCTTATACATATAAAATCTTGAAAACTCAAAAAAAACCTGTCAAAAGTCATAGTATAAAACATCAATATAAGAACTAAGATTATTTTTTACTTCAACTACAGATTATCTGAAAAACATTAAGAAAACTATCTCATTCACTAAAACATCAAAACTAAAAATGGAATAAATTGAACCAAACAGGTGAAAGACTTCTACACTAAAAGTTATAGAACTTCAGTGAATGAAATTTAAAAAGATACAAAATATGGACAGCTGGTTTACACAGATCAGAACTGATATTGCTAAAACGTGTACTGCTCAAAGCTATGCAGAAATTTAATGCAACAATTCTCAAAATCACAATACCCTCAAAACCACTTTTTCATAGAAATGGTTAAAATAATCCTAAAATGCATAAGAACTGCTAAGGACTCAAAGAACTAAAAAAATCTTGAGAAAGAATAGAGCTGCAGGTGTCATATATATTGAATGCCAAATATGAAGAAAGAGAAATATATTCAAATATACAATTCAAAAATAAAAAGTATAAAGGCTGAGGGAATAGTTCAGCAGCACAGCACCTAGTTGGCAAGCCCAAATTCCAGAGTTTGATTCCTGTGCCCAGCCCTCCAAAATATACATATGAAGCTATGATAATTAAATAGCCTGATACTTGCAGTAGTAAAGACAGGCAGATAAATCAAAGGAATAGAATAGGAAGCTAATTAATAAGGCCTCTCACATATAGTAGATGAGTTTTGGCAAAGTTGCCAAAAATACAAAATAAGTAAGGATAGTCACTTTAGCAAATGGCTTTGGAAAACCTGGATATTCAAATACAAAGGAATGAAATTGCACTGCTACAACTATATTATGTGCAAAAATCAAACCTAAATTGATTAAAACCTTTAATCTAAAAATTTGAAATGGTATAACTCCTAGGAAAAAAACAGAGGAAAAGTTTAATAACATTGCATTTGTCAATGATTTCTTTCTCATGATCTCAAAAATACAGACAATAAAAACAATCATAGTTTTGTTTGATCACATCAAACTTAAAAGCCTCCTGCACAAAAGAAATAATTAAATAACTAGAAAGGTAACCTACTTAAAGGAAGAAATATTTGCAAATTTGCAAATATTTGATAAGGGAATAGCATCCAAAATACAGAGGATGCCCCTTCATCTCAATGGCAAGGCAAGACCAAACCACTTGATTTAAAATAGGCAAAGTGCTAGATGTGGTGGCTCACATCCGTAATTGGAGCACTCTGGTGGCTGAGGCAGCAGGATTGTTGCAAGTTTGAGACCAGCCTATGCTACAAAGTGAGCTCAAATCTGGCCTCAACTAGATAGCAAAGAGCTAGCTCAAAAAAGACAAAAAAAAAATTGGACAAAGTACTTGTATGAATATTCCTGTAATAAAGCCATAGAAATGGTACAAGTACAAGGAAAAGATGCCAGACATTACCAATCATCAAGGAAATACAAATCAAAACCACAGCACTTTTTCAAATGGCTACTATGAAAATAAAAAGATAATTGTTATTGAGGGTAAAGAATAATTGTCTTCTTTAAACACTTTTAGTGGGTATGTAAAGTGGCACAACTGCTGTGGAAACCATTATGAGGGTTCCTTCAAATTTAAAATATCAAAGTACATATGATCTGGGAATTCCTCTCCTGGGTATTTATTCAAAATCAGTGAAATCAAGATTGTGAATAAGTATTCATTTAGCATTATTTATGCTAGTCATGTTAGTATGAATGAACAAAGGAATAAAGAAAATGCTTCTTATGCAGTGTTTGACTCTTCTCTCTAAAGAACCATGCCATCTGAAAAAATTCCAGTGTGAGTTCTTCCTAAAAAACAAATTTAGCACAATGGAAGGATTCAAAATGAAAAAAAGAAAAATCAATGGTGTTCCTATACAAGAAGAATGAACCAATAGTAAGAATTCAGGATAATAACACCATTCAAAATAGCATCAAAAAATTAAATAGCTAAGAATTAACCTAACAATAACCTCTATAATCAAAACAACATGACTTTGAAAAAAGAAATTTAAAGGAAATTAGAAAATGTTGTTGGAGAGGCAAAACCAATTATTGTAATATTGGCCATAATACCAAAAATGATATATAAATTTAATGCAGTTTAAATTAAATTGCTATCAGCTTTTCTCATAAAACTGAAAAAAAATTCCAAAATTTATATGAAACCAAAAGATCTATGAATTTCCTATTTTTCATTTTTTGAAGACACTCCATACTGATTTCTATAGTGATTGTGCTGGTTTACATTCTCATCAACAAGGTAGAAATGTTCTTTTTTCTCCACAGATTTGCCAGATTTTTGGTTTGCTTTGTTTTGTTTTGAGTTCTTGATAGTGGCTATTCTCACTGACATAAGATGAAATCTCAGCGCAGTTTTTATTTGCTTATCTGTAATGGCACAAAATGCCCACTTTTATGTGTGTGTGTATTTATTGTCCATTTGTATTTTGTCTTCTAAGAAGTGTCTTCAATTGCTTATTTTTAATTGAGACTTTAATTTTGGCAGTCTAATTTTTAGTACTTTCTGTATTCTAGAATTTTTATCTGAGAAGTAGCTGCTAATTTTTTCTAGTCTGTAGATTATTTCCTGACTTTGTTGTTTACTTGGCTGAGCAAAAGATTTTTAATTCTATATAATTTGTTGATCCTTGATAATACTTCTTGTGCATTTAAGGTTCTACTCAAGAAGTACTTGACTATTCTTTGTCAAGAGCTTTACCAAATTTTCTTTCAGGAAATTCAGTGTTTCTCTTTTTATACACTGGTCTTTGATCATTTTCACTTGATTTTAATACCAGATCAGAGATATGGATTAGGATTCATTCTTCTGCATGTCGATAACCAATGTTCCCAGCAACATTTGTTAAAAAGACTATCTTTTCTCAGTATATATTATTAGTTTCCATTCCAAAAATCAGAGGACTGAAGTGCATGTGTTGCTTTTGATTCCTCTATTTTATTGCATCAGTAGGCCTGTCTGCATTTGTGTCAGTACCATGCTGTTTGCACTTTGCTGTACAACTTGAAGTCTGTGATTTTAATGCTTCCTATTTACCCTTATTGTTCAGAATCATACTGCCTATTTTGGGTCTCTTCCAGCCCCACAGAAATTTTAGAATTGGGTTTTTTTGTTTGGTTAGTTGGTTGGCTTTTTTTTTTTTTTAAGATTTGTGAGATGATGATGGTATTTTGGTGAAAGATGTATTAAATCTGTATATGAATTGGCAGTATGAATACTTTGATGATATTAGCTCTGCCTAAGAAAATGGTTGGAACCAAGAAATGCATTTTAAAAAGTAATCTTTTTATATAATGGAGTACTACTCAACCATAAGGAAGGATAAACTGGAGACTTTTATAGGTAAATGGATTTGACTTGAAGCCATGCTCATAAGAGAAATAAACCAGACTCACATATAAACATTATATTGTTTCCTCAGTGTGAGAAGTGGAAAAAATAAATAAGGTCCAAAACGTAAAGTAGATATTGTAAAATGAAAAGAAATTATTCACAAGGGAAGAGAAACTGGATGGTGGAAAGGACAGAAGAAGGGAGAGAAAAGCAAAAGAAAAA
>PVLA01003435.1:0-136890 GCA_004027455.1 Hydrochoerus hydrochaeris
GATGTACCCTGCAAAACTGTCACTAGAAATTAATGGAGAAACAAGATGCTTCCATGACAAGGAGGAACTGGGCAAGTTTGTGACCACCAATCCAACCCTACAGAGAATATTGAAGGACATTCTAGAGAGAGAGAAAAAAAAAACCCAGGATTTTAGGAACAGTGGCAGAAAGGCCTCAATGAGTGGGGCAGAAAGAGAAAACTAGATAAACAAAGGCACAAAAATAGCATAGCAGAAATGAAGCAGAGAAGGATAACTAGAATCTCTAACATAGATGGCCATGATCCACTATACTGTTAATAGTGCACCAGGATTTAAAACCCACATTACTCACACTACTCTACTTAGATGTATTATATTCTGTTCCAGTCATTCTACCTGTACTAGATTTGTGGGCAAAGACAGTAATCCCAAAAATAACAGGATATAGTACAGTAATCATCCTTAATTTCCTATTAACTTAATCTAAAGCTCTGTAAAACTTACACTGTTTTATCATGACTGATCATAATAGAAATTGGTTTGTTAGATTGCTGTTTTGTATTGATAGATTTTATTCAAAGCTGTTGTGATTGATAGTATCAAGCCTGAGAGTATAGGCAACTGCACTGAAGATGACAAGATTCACTAGAAGATTCACTCTGGTTTGATTATTACCTGCCTTTGAAGTTTTATACTGTCTACAATGTTTTATTTTTACTAATAATGTTTATGTACTGCTATATTCAATTATACTGCTATATTCAATTATGCCTGATGATATAGACAATTCTATTGAAGATAATAAGAAACAACACAGTAATTGTAGATCACCTTGTACTGTGGTTTTATACAACTTTTTGGTTTCATGTTTTTATAGGAATTTGTTTTGTTTTATCTTGCTAAGTTTTGTTTTTCCCTCTAGTACAAAAAGGATAGAAATACATGAAGAGATTCATGCATGCATAGCTGTTTACACTCTCACTGTTTGAATATCTTTGTATGCTTTAATTTTGTAACTTGAACAACTATTTCTAAGGGGACAATATGTAATTTATCAATTAGTGATTTCTTATTGTTTATCTTTTTTTTGAAATTTGGAATTATCTCTACCCTTTACATGCTTTTGTTTCTCTTTAAAAAAATAAATAAATAAAAACGTGCATGCACACACACACACACACACACACACACATCAGAGTTTACATACTGCTCCTTTAAAATATCTGTAGAAATTATCTTTTGAGAGGAAATGTATAAATATGGGGTTTTTTATTGTTCTTATAGTTGTTGTTTGTATGTCTCTTGCTTTCTGATTTTCTTTCCTGCATTTTTTCCCTTTAAAATACAAATTTAAAAAATTTTTTAATTTTTAAAAAATTTTAAAAAATAGAAATGAACCTTAATATGTCTTAATTTGGAGGGTAATTTGGAACTTTTTTATCTAAAGCATTATCAGGGTACATTCTATTTATTCTATTTAATTGGATACACAGGACCATGTTATAATGATTATGAGTCCCCAGTGCCCATAGCTCTGTGAGGGCAGATGTAATCATTACCTTCCTTAGGGGTATTCTCTGTACATTGTAGGTGAACACAAAGCAAGTTTTAAGTTATTAGATAAATCAGTGAGTCAAATGGGCTTACAAAAATGAGAAAACACATTTGATAAGCACAAGGCCATAAAAATGTGCGTGTAGTTAGAAGGCCTCAACTGCCAACTCTGAAATCTGCCTTCTACCTGTGCAAGACCATGCTTCTCATGGACTGCTCCCAGCCCGGGGCTGATCACAGCAGATACTCTGAGATGGGTTTATTCCCGGGCAGAATCGGACTCCCCTGACTTTGGTTCAAGGGCTCCCTAAAGACTGCTAAGTCCTTTGTAGACTGCGGAGGTGTCTGGCATATGTCTGTCTGATTTTTCCTCCCTGTCTCCTTCTCCTGGGGAGGGATTCACATGGCTCAGCCAGCCTTGACTGTTTCCTCCCCACTTTCTCATACAAAAGTGCTCTCCTAAGAAGCTCTTTGGCAGCTGTTTCTCAGGTGACCTGAGCTAACCCAGTAGGTAACTTTAAAATTGGGTAGTGCTTTTTGAAAAGTTAATAGCTCCACTCTTCAACCATCTTGTTGATCTACTTTGCTATAAATTAGTATGTTTGCAAGAAGACAATAATATACTCTCTAACATTGAAAGTAAATTCATATACCACACAAAATAGTCTCCTTTGAATTACAAATGATTAGCCCTGCTTCAAGATCCACACCTTAGGCACATGTTAAATAAATGATCACATATATTTTTGGGAGAATGAATTCATTCAGAATATAAACTTCATTGCTCAATTTGGACTTTAATCTTATTTTTCAATGAGGGATATGCATTCGAATAACATACAACTGGGATAAAAACACTAATGTCCTTAATTCCATAGTAATATCCCATATTCATTTGCAAAAAGGAAAACATGTATTATGTCATTCTATTTAGTTAATATGTTTCTCCTCACATGATTTAAATCAATTTCCTAATTATTTTATAATATACTTAATATATTTCTACTCACAAAAATATCTGTTAGTAACTGCCATTAAATTTGAAGATAACAATAAGATTTTTTATTAGTAATACACATTACAGTTAGAATTTTCTGTCTTGTATACTTTAGGTGCATGCCTCATTTCACAACCTGATAAAAGAAAGAGCTCTTGAGATCAGGAGTTGTTTCATTTATTTAGCTTTTTTCATTACTTCCTGCCCGAGTTTATGGTATCTTGCACCAAGAATCTACCTGATGTGTCTTCTTGATATCAGGAGTGCAGTATCAGCTCACAGACCCATGCCCTGATAGCATCTAGTGATGTGGAGATTGGGGGTGGGGGATTCTCTCATACTGTCACTTGCACATACTTCTGTGAATAGCAGCAGCAGCTATGTGCAAGTCAGTGAATGGGAGACGGAACAGGGAGCAAGGCTGGGTATTCAGCAATGATTTTCAGGCAGTCTGTCCACTGCAGAGCATGAGACTCCTCCCTACGATGTTCTCAGCCTCCCTTCATCCTGGGCCTCTCTAGGGCCTTCTTTCTCTGCCCCCTATCTCCCCTAGGGCTGAAAGCAGAGAAAAGGGAATGAACTCATGGATATGACAAGTCGTGGTTTTGACGTTGTTGCTGCTCACTTGTTTGCTTAATTTTTCTCCAATTTTTAAAAATTTTTAAGTAATATAATAACTGTACATATGTAGACAGTGTGATATTTCAACACATGTGTGCTGATCAAATTGGGGTAATTATTATTTCCATCCCCTCTTCTTTATGTTTGGAGTCTAAGAGCCTCTCTTCTTATTCTTCACTAACAGGTCAGTATGAACTAAGGTCACCATGCACCAAGTTACTCCTTCTAACTTGCTGTATTTTGATACCCATTATCCAATCTCTCCTTCTCTCCCTCCCCTAACCTCTTCCACATAAAAGAGCAAAATATGGCATTTGTCTTTCTGATTTTGGCCTATTTTACTTAATTTAATGACCTCCAGTTCTATCCATTTTGCTGCAAATGACAGGATTCCATTGTTCTTAAAATTTCCTTCGGCTTCATTTTCTGTCCCACATTATAAATGAAATAAAATCCTCTATCATTATGAAAAAAATGACATCCAAAAACATATTAGTTATAGGTTCAAACTGAAATAGCCAATTCACAGAGGTCAGTGTCCTTACGTCTACACTGGTCTTAAGTACATACGTTTCCCAATGACATATATGGACTACATGTTCTCTTCTGTTTTTAACTGAGAGCCTACCCATTGCTTCTATACAACTAAAATCTAGTCCAGGGCTGGGGATTTAGCTCAGTGGTTTAAGCGCCTGCCTGGCAAGCACAACGTCATGAGTTTGATCCCCGGTACAAAAAAAAAAAAAATCTAGTCCAGACCTAGTAGTCACATGCACAGACAGAAAGTTCATAAGAGTTTTATGTGCTAGTTAGACATCAAGGGCCAGGATTGGAACCAACTTTAAAGCTACAGAATAAAGTAAAATCACCACTTCACATCAAATGTATTATTATGTATGCATCCTGAGAGCAAATGATATAAATATCAACCTTAGAAGCTGGATTTATATAACTAACATGGTGAAACACTTGGAATTTTTCAGTTAAGCCTCCAAATAACTAAACTGTATTCTGTACACATTTTTAATGTCCACTACAGCACACTGGAAGAACACTGCAATGCAGGATATTTCTGCTGTGTGGAATATAAGAGCGCATCGTTTTGGTGTTCATCATACTACATGAATGCCTATAAATATTTATAAACTTAGCTATTAACCTTCTTGAAGGCCAACATTTTGATCATTCACCCATGGGTTTAATCAAACACTCTCAGGATTCTGAGACTATGTACAGGGAACACAAGGAATGATTAATCAAGGTACAAATAACTGAAAAGGTCAGAAATGCAAGATTCCATTTACTATCTTGGACAAAATAGTCCAAGTTAGTGTCAAATATCAGAATAAGAACAAAACCAATCTATAAGACCCCCAGCCCCATTCTCGGTTATCAAATAGTAAGAAATGTCAATATTTTATAATTTACTTATCACTAAATTCTTAAAAGTTACTTCCCCATTTTCAATTTAGTCCTTCTTGGAAAGTATAAACATGCATACATGTGTTGATGCTAAAATGAAAAGAGTATGCTTTGGTTCACTGCTATAATCAAAAGTAATGATGAAAATAAGTCACCGTTATAACACATATCTGATGAGTATAGAAAGGCATGACAGGCGACCGCAACCATATAGCAAAGTGAACAGAACCCAAGTCCTAAGCTAAAACACACTTGTTAGCAGGAAGTAAACTAACCCCTTTTCCCTTCTAGTTCTTTTAGGTTTTATCTTTATTTTATCATGAGATGAAAGTTTCTGCATTAGGCAGTTGATTTACACAGACTTAGTATTTCTATCTTCATCTGATATTTGTGAAGTGTGAAAACAAAACTGTATTTCATAATGCTGAATTGATACATGACAGAGACCAGCGTGACTTTACTGTCGAAGAAGGACACTTGCTTGTCCTGTAGGAAGCCACTATTCATTGTGATATATCCATGCCTTATCTTGATCATGATTCAAAGCATAATTAAACAAGACAAGAGATTTCTATATGCTATGGGGTGTGTGTGTGTGTGTGCATGTGGGCGTGTGCGTGTTGCATGTATGTAACGTGATTCTTCTGACCTAAACTTGTGCACCATGACTTGGGGAAAGGTTGTGTCTTTAACTCACCTCCAATCCTGCCCAGTATGAGAGACTGGAGAGCAGTGAACTCAGTTCCCGATGACAGATACGCTTGTCTCCTTGTAGTCTCATCAATCTACAAAATAAGTTACAGACATCCAATTGGATGTCATTTCATTGAGGAAAGGGCAGAAAACAGACGAAAGAAATTTGTAAAATAAGCAATTGTTACTATTATGGCCCGAAAGATTTTTTAAAAAATAATTTTAAGATTTAGCTGTTTAAAAAAGTGAACATTCTTTTCTATACTATACTCAGATACCACTTTTCCCCATTTGCTATCCCTTAACATCTCCTTATTTTTCTGTACTATTTAAGGAAATTGAAACTGGTAAAGCCTACCAAAAGGTATGAATTCTTTTTTGCCTCAGCATTCTTTGTAGCTTGGTATTTTTACTGGAGTCGCCCAGTTAAGAAATTTTCTTCTACATAGAGGCTGAAACATTGGTGATTTTCCTCAAAAGCTGCCAGAGTGAATAATTCCACTTACTCTGCTATGATTCACATCCTTTTTAAAAATTGTTCTGATAATACATTCATAATTTTCTGTTCTAGAATTATGGTTACATTTACATCCATCCTGTAAGTAAATGGGTTTTCTTGGACTGGTGATGGAACTACCAGTAGTACATGATGATAAATTGGACATCTTTTCTCTACTGAGCAAAATAAAACCAGTAAGGAAAGTCAGGCATTTTAAGTATGAGATAGTAATGATATCTCAGACAGAATCTCACTGCTTAAAAAGCTACATTTGATGGTTTATAGTCTGTAGAAGACCACTAAAATGTGTCTGTGTTTATTCTACTTATGGCCAAACTTCCGCTACAAATGCTCCATGCTGGAGATTCATAATCACAAAATAGCTTCTGGCAAATTTTCTGTATTACCTCCACAGCAACCACTCCTTCTTCTCGGTTAATCTTTACATGGTGAAGTTGCCCATCAGCCATGCTTTTAAAATCAAAGTTAATAACATCAGGTTCTTGATATCTATTTAGCTTGTACCTTATTTGCAAACTTCCTAAAGCAGGAAAAGAAGTCATATTTTTAGTAAAAATTGAATTTTAAAAACTGTTTATAAAAACTCAGAATCCTTTTATTGGTATTATTCATTGCCAGGGAAAAACTCACATTCATTTAGATGTGCCCTCTAAACATAGCTCCTAAATGTCAGTTCTTATGTGAAATTACAATGTTTTCAATATCAAGACCAAGCATATTGCTCATAAGCCATCTCTTTTCTGCAAATCTTTAATTTTCATTCCTTAAAGTCAACTCTGAAATTAAACAAATGCAAATTTCTGCACTAGCCTTAACTTAAAAAAAAAAAGAAAAATAAGACAAAGTATTTCTGAAATGCAAACTGTTATGAAATACAATAAAATTCTCTTCCTACAATCTTGTATTTTTAAAATATGTATCTCACACTACTCGATGACAGCTAATGGAAATATTATAAGAAAATGTAGTTTTACTAAAGATGAGGAATATTTGCAAGTGGTCATAGACTTTGGCATAAAATTAGGGTGAAATGGCTTTAAAGCAAACTTACCATTAGAATTAACATCACTCAATTGCTTGCAGAGATTTTAATTAATTTGTTTCATAGAACACCTTATTATTTAACAAAGAAAATATCCCAATCCATAGAGAAGCTGCAAGCTCAAACTGTATAGTGGGTATAAATATCTTCATTGGACAGTAACATTTTTGTAATATTCAGTGTCCTTGAGCTATGTTTTATTTAGCTGAAATATGTATTCACATATGTGTACTTTAGTTTTTCGTATGCATTGCATTTATTTCTAAAATTTTCATCTTTAATCCAAATATAAGACAGAGAAACATAATGGCAAATGGTTGTTGTAACAAGATTTTTATAGTAAACACATTTTCTAATCCGCATACTATTACCCTCTATGGGAATACCAATATTTCCTATGACTATTCATTGCCTATTGTTAGAACCGTTAGGTCATCTCATACTTTTTTATGCATAATGTGGGTTCATTAACACCCCCTAAATACTTCTTTACTTTGATTGGAAGGAAATATTTGTTGGCTATGAGGCATTTTATTTCAAAATGAACCACAAAATCAATACTGTTATTCATATGAAATAGTAAAGAGCTCCTAGTAATAATAAAATATAACAAAAACACTAACATTTATATTGCATATTCAAAATTATCACAGTGAGAAAAGAGATAAAGGAATTACACTTGTTCTAAATAACCCTTTTAGATTAAACTTATGACATGGTCTTGAAGAAGCCAAATGAATAGAGGACATAGGCACATTCTTTCTTCCCCTTGAGTTTTAGAGATTAAAAACTCAAGAAGGATCCGTATTGTCACTGCCTTCGTATTCTAATTCAGTTCTCTCTCTCTCTCTCTCTCTCTCTCTCTCTCTCTCTCTCTCTCTCTCTCTCTGACAAGCACTCACCATTTTTGGCAATGATAACTGAAAGGTATTCTTTGTAAAAGGAGCTCATATAAAGCAGTAAGCTTGGGGTTCTCGTTGTTCGGAAGCTAAATGTAATCATTTCTCTGCTCAGCTTCAAATCACCATGAAATGAAGCAGCATGGGAGCTGGAGTTTTTGCTTAAGGAGTAATTTTCTTGAAAATTGTAAATCACTGATGAGCCCGATCCAAAATATGCAGAAATCTCTGAAATGACATGCACATTTATGTGAGAATTTTAACTCAAGGACCTTGGTTTTACCATAATTAATGGATATCTTAATATTTTTAAATCACAAATTCCACAGATAGAAAAAACAGCCTCAAACAAGAATAACACGGTAAATTAATAGAGCTTTCATAATGGCCCTTAAAATGGCTTCATGTGAGAATGACATATAATTAATTCATTAATGTAACTTTACAACTGAAAACTTAATGCTGTCTTAAGTTCATACATACAACAGGCTTCTTGTCCTTTACCTCTTCAATATCCATTTTCTTATTTAAATTTTAACTCCCATCTACTAGTTTGTAGGTAGAAAAAACTAGACTTCCTGTAATAGGAAAGAAGGAAGTATGAAAAATACTTTTTTCTTTCCAAGATCAAGAAACAAAACTTTTCCTCTTTGTTTAACTATGATCTCAAATCCATTGTATACTATAAAAAGATGACTAAATCTAGTATTATTGTTAGGCAGGGTGAAAAAGACATTTGCTTAACATTTGATCAGCCAAAAGAGCTATGCATTGTATTTTAAATCATTTAGCAAAAGTGTGGAATTTTGCCAATATGAGATTAATACCTCAAGTTTACACGATACACACTCAAATATATATGTAGGGGAATGAAGAGGACAGTGGCAAAGCTAACTTGTTTTGAAACCCTGAGCTTGCTTCTCTTCATAAATATAAAGGGCTAGTTGCTTAATATGTGTTGTAGGTGATGCTTTCTGGATCATGTTGATATCCTTCATATTTCAAGATTTTAAAATTTTTATTATTTTTCAACAACATAAAAAAGAACATAAAATTTCTATTATTTTTAGTATGTATTATATACCTTTTATGCACAACACAATATGAGCATGCAGAGTAGCATTCCTGATTGCACCTAGCAAGTAAACTGAAAACCGCGTGCAAAAATGAAGTCATGTTCTTAGGAAGAAAAAATGCGCATAATCTTAACATTAAACATGAAAACTGTCATAGCATGATACCAGCAATGTGTGATTGTTATCATTAGTCAGTTTTGAAATTACAGCTTCTTCTTAATAAAAACTGACGACTTAAAAGATACATTTTTGCCAAGTTTTCATTAACCCTGATCACAATGCTTTCTTTGCAAATCAGTTGCTTTGATTTGAAGCCAGTTTGTTAGACTCCTTCAGGAAAAAGTTCAGTAGCCCAGAGACACACAAACTAATTGAATTTGAATTAATTGGATGTCAGTTTTCTATGATAAATTATGAAAATATAATAAATATTTGTATAGTCAGAGAACTCTGTCCAGAACATTTACTACTACATTTACTAAGAATTCTCTTTGTCTGTGACACAGATCAATGAATAAGAGCAGCTAGCTGTAAAACACTCTGCTATTTCATTCCACCAGAAGAGATTCATCATAGTGTACAGCAAAATATCTGAGTATCTCTATTTTGTTACATATTAATATTTAATGGAAAATATTTGGCAAAAAAAAGACAAAAACAAAACTAAGGCTTTTTATATTCCTTACATTGCTTAACATCTTCATCAAAAATAACCACACAATGTTGAGTGATTTTAAAACAGAACTGCCAGTGGGGCAGGTTTCTGACAGTTGTATTCTTTAAGAGCATCAACATCAGAGAGAAAAAATAAAGCAGATTGAGCGGCTCACACTTGAAAACACCTAGAGGCAACTATTTGTGGATTTATCAGCAAAAGATGCTGGTTTTTCAAGAATTGAGCACATATCTAAGGAATCAAATATGATTGACATTCAATAAATGCTTTGCAAAAGACATTCAGAAATGGAAGTATTTTTATTTCAGATAGCTACACAGAAAAGAACTTCCAGTTGTTCTATTCATAATAGATGAGCTTTCCTGTTGAAGTGGCTCGCATGGCACTCACCATCGGAGCAGAAGGGACCTGCATAGGCAGAGGAGGAGCAGTCACAGAAGAACCCACTGGGCTTTTCCCTGCACTTCCCTCCATTGCGACACAACTTCCCGTAACTGCCACAATGGCCTCGACAACCTGGCTGCACTCCAGGAGTCACGGTGGCTCTTTCTTCCAGATCCAGGGCCATGCCGTTCAATTGCAGGGACCGAATGCATCCCAAAAAGCCTCTCTGTCTCGTGGCCGTCCCACCTAAAAGGGAAATACTGCAAATGCAAACATGTTCCCAGGTGTTTTATTCAGGATTTCAATACCAAACAAACCTGAGGCCTTAGAAGAACAATGGTCATGGTCTAACACAGATGGGCGAAAAGTAGACAAGCAATTATTAACTTGAGAACCGAACTCAGAACCAGCTATAAACTTAAGGAAGATACAACAGGGCCAGGTGTGATGGTGCTTGCTGTAGTCACAGCAGGGGACTGAAACAAGAGGATTTATGCAAGTTCTATGTAAGCCTGAGCTACAGAAATAGATGTCATCTCAGAAAGCACACGCTACACACACAGGGCTTGAAAAGATACAACCTGAATTCTGTATGTTCTGGAAGTTGTTTTGGATTCATTTTCCAAAAACAATTTATTACATTTTAAGGTGAGAGCTTTTATTTCAGTCTCTTTATTGCAAAGAACAAAATAAAGGGCAGCTCTTACTTCTATTCAAAAGAATGGCACATATCACAATTCTGTGACACAGCTTTGGTGTTTGTTTTTGTTGTTGTTGTCAACATTGTTTACTTCTTGCTGGTTCAGTATGCCCTGAGATCTGATCTGAGTTTGTGGTTTTAGCTCTGAGAATTGGGAAAGAATCTTTGAACTCTTCCATCTTAACTAAGCATTGATATGACATTTTGCTTGCTATCCATTTGTAAAAGCAACGGCAACTGAATATCCTACTAGTTACTTTATTCTCGCCTATTTCCCATTGTTTTGGGTTGTTTGTTTTTCTGAAGTGTTGGCCTAGTGCGAATTGTGTCATGCAAACTTTGGAAATAGTATTGATGAAGAAACAGTAACATACATCTACCAAATACATAACTGTATATTCACCAACTCATCCTTGGGAGTCTATATCTGGGTGAAATCAGACCTCATTTGCCTAAGGTGGAAGTTCGCAAACTTTAAGGGATATGAGTAGCAAACAGAAGTCATCTTTAAACTAGAGACTCAAGGGCCACATCTATGATCCAAGAATGGATCCAAGTTGCAAAGGTCAACAACCTTCACAAGTGTTTTATACAAAAAAAAGGTCACTTGACCACCATTTTGTAAGCACTGATAGGAACATAAGCTCCAAATGAAATTACATGTAAATTTGAGTATAGGGATATCCTAAACATACTTAGAAGTTGAAGTTGGAAAGTAGTATCCTAGTTAAGAGGATCTATCATGGCTGATTAGTGGATATATATATATATATATATATATATATATATATATATCAGCAAAATGGCAGGAAACCAAAATAAATATACAAAAATCAACAGTATCCTTATGCACCAAAAATGAACCCACTGAGAAGGAGCAATAAACAGTCTCATTCACAACAGCTTCAGAAAGAATTAAATACTTAGGAGTTAAGTTAAGCAAGCAAGTGAAAAATTCTATAATGAAAACTATATTGTTTTGTAAAAGGAGATTAAGGAGAACATTGGAAAATGGAAAGACATGCCTGTTCTTGGATAGGCAGAACAAATATTGTCAAAATGGCAGTATTATAAAAAATTATATATATATATATATATATATATATATGCAAGTTAATCAAAACACCATCATATTTTTTCAAAGAACTAAAAAAAAATAAATTCCAATATGGAAACAGACAAACCCAGAAATAGCCAAAGCAATCCTGGACAAGAGTTCAGAAGGGAGCAATTATAATCCCAAACTTCAAGCTACATTAAAAAGTTACAGTGATTAAAACATCATATTACTGGCACAAAAACAGACATCTGATCAATAGAATAAACTACAGAATGGAAAAACGACCCTAAGTACCTTAAGCCTGCTGATTGTTTACAAAGGAGCCAATAATATATCCTAAAGAAAAGATCTTTAACAAATGATGCTGGGGAAACTGGTTGTCACATGCAGAAGAATGACTCTTGATTCATTTTTCCCACCTTGTATTAAAATCAAACAAAAATAGATCAAAGACGTATTAATGAAAACAGAAACACTGACTCTGCTGGAAGACAAAATTGGCACAACTCTTGAAGACATAGGCATAGCCAAGAACACCCTGAGCAGAACCCTAATTCACCAGAAATAATATGAAGTATCAACACATGAGATTATATCACAAGGCCTCATACAGCAAAAGAAACAATGAATAATGTAAAGAGACAACCTACAGAATGCAAAAGTTTTCCAACTACTTCTCAGCGGACTAATCTCTAGAATATCAAAAAAACTCAAAAAACTAGAGACCCCAAAATTAAAGACCCTATGAAACAATGCACAGTTGAAATAAATACACTTCTCAGAAGAAATATAAACAGCTAATAAATACATGAAAAATGTTTATGCATCTTTGGCCATTAGAGAAATGCAAATAAAAGTAACACTGAGATTCCACCTTCATCCAGTAACAATGGCTACCATCAAGGATTTAAAAAAACAACAAACACTGATGAAATTGTGAGGAAAAAGAAACCTTTCTACCCTGTTAGTGGAATACAAATTAGTACAACCACTATGAAAATCAGTATGAAGACTCCTCAAAAAACTAAAAATAGAAATTGCATTTGAACCAGCTATATGTCTCCTCAGTATCTTCTCAAAACAGTTAAAATCAGAATATTACAGTGATATATGCAAGTCAATGTTATATTAGCACAACTCATGATAGGTAAATCATAGAAGTGGAATATATGCCCATTAAAAGAATGGGTAAAGTAATTATAATATATATACACAAGAGAGTATTACTCAACTATAAGGAAGGATACATTTGAGTCATTTATACAAAAATGTATGGATCTCACACTAAAATACTAAGTAAAATAAGTCAGCTACAGTCAGTTAAATATGGGTTTCTCTAATATGAGAGACCCAACATATAAGTAATTTTAAAAGCCAGACTTTTGGTCTTTCATACCATAAGTTGTTTATCCCTCTGCCATGTCACCCTCCTTGGATCCAACCAACTATGGACTGAAACCTCTAAAAATTATGAGGTAAATAAATCCATTTTCTCTTTTTAAAGCCCCCCAAAAAGAGCCACGTTAATAAATGGAGGTATAATGGTGCTTGCTTCCTGCAGATAGCCAGCGTGGGCAGGGACAAACAGTAGATATGTCTGTGCATCCACAGGGCACCGTTGGAGACACTTGTATCCCATGAGCAGCCAGTGTGGCCCGAGACAGAGAATCACTCCCCTGTGTACCTGCCACCATCAAGGGAGTCCCAGTGTAGCCACAAAGGCAGAGAGAAGTGGCCCCACCACCATGCACCCATGGCCATCAAGGAAGCCTTGGTGTAGCCATGTGGGTCTGGAGAAGCCCACCTCACACCCCACTGACTTCCCAGGAACCTGGGTTAGGAGAATTCCAGGTACCTGGCCTATTTCCCTACACTGTAGAGGGGCAGCAAAAGTGAAAAGTGTCTGGGACCCTACAACCAGCTTGTCAGGAGAAACCCAGAAAAATGTCAAGATGAAGGAACAAAAGGCAATCTCAGACCTCAGTACACACAGAACAAGTCTGGGAGATACAGTCATAGAAGAAAATGGAAGCTACACACCTGAAATCTCTGAAAGGATAACAACTGAAGTGAAGACACAATTTCATGTGGCGGTGAAAGTAATCATATCGGAAATACTATGCAGGTAAAAACACAAATCAAAAACATAATGAAAGAACTGCTGAGCATATCTAAAGAAGACATAGATAAAAAAAAAACAAGAGAAGCATAGGAAAATGATGGAAACGTGAATGAACAATATAGGAAGTACAATATATGAAAAAGATTCAAAGAGAGACCCAGAAAGTTAAAAACTTCATCGAAAACTGGCAAAACCACTTGAAAGAGACTGAAGATAGACTTTCAGATCTTGAAGACAGGATTGCAGCTAGTGACTGTGAAAGGAAAGATCTTTTAAAAATAACAAGGAACCAGGAAATAACAATTCAACAGCTGTAACATGATGCAAAATAATTTAAGTGTGAAAAAAAAAACTGGGAGGCAACACAAATGACATGAAAAGAGTATTTACAGAAGTAATAGAGGAAATTCCCAAACATGGAAAAAGGACCCGGCATACAGATAAGCAAGGCATACATTAACCATAACCAAAATAAAACTACATCCAGACATATAATAATCAAAATCCCCAAAATTCAGCACAAGAACAGAATATTAAAGGCTATCAGAAAAATGAAATAGATCACCTATAAAGAAAAACTAATCAGAATCACAGCAGATTTCTCAACACAAACCATCAAGTCAAGAGGAACTTGGAATGAAGTGTTTCAAATTCTGAAAAAAAAAAAACAACTTCCAAACAGATTGATGTACCCTGCAAAACTACCTTTCCAAATTCATGGAAAAATAAGATGCTTCCATGATAAAGAACGATGGAAGGAATTCATAACTACCAAACCAACCCTACAAAAAGTGCTGAAGGGTATTCTAGAGACAGATAAAGATGACCATGGCTCCAGAAACACAATCAGAGGGGGATTGCCAAATAGGGCAGGCAGTTAAATGGAGAGGAAAGTTGGGGGCCAACAGCAGGAGGATAACAGGGCAGAGACGAGTCAATGCATGCCACGTTTAACCATTGATGCAGATGGCCTCAATTCACCAATAAAAAGAAACACAGGGAGAGTGGATCAAGAAACAAGATTCACCAATATGCTGTATACAAGGAACACATTTAACTCGAAAGGAAATTCATAGACTGAAAATCAAAGCAGACAAAACAGTGTTCCATACAACAGGAAATCAGAAAAAAGCAGGGCTAGCTTGCCCATCAACCACAGAATGGATAAAAAAGATGTGATATTTTTATGCAATGCAAAGCTACTCAGTTATAAAGAGGGATAATCTTGAGGCTTTTGTAGGTAAATGGATGGAACTTGAGATCATGCTCATGAGTGAAATGGTTTGGACTCTTAAGAATGAACATCATGTAATCTCCCTATCATAAAAAAACTGAAAGAGTTGTTGGGATCTAAAATGTACAATAGAGATTGTGAAAATCATAAGGAAGAAAACATCTAAAAAGGGAAAGTGATAACCATTGTTAGTTTCTTATTATCTTGTTTTTAATTCCTGTATTATTTTCATTGTTTTCTTAGGTTTGTTTTATTCTGTCTTGTTTTGTTTGATTTTATTATGTCTGATATTGTGTATGGGAAGCTATTTTGAAGATAACAATACATATTATGGTAGCCATTGTTGGTTTCCTTATTATCAGGTTTTGAAGTCCTGTAACACTTTCATTGTTTTGTTTTGACTGGTTTTATTCTATTTTTGTTTATTTTATTCTGTCTAATGGTATAGGCAGCTATTTTAAAGAAAATGAGAGACACTATGGTAGCCAATGTTGATTTCCTATTGTCTTGATTTGAAGTCCTGCTTTGTCTTCATTGTTTTGTTCTGATTGACCTTTATTCAGTTTTATTTGTTTGGTTTTATTCTCTTTAAAATAAAAAAAAGAAACAACAAAGTAAACTGTAGAGAAGGGAAGGATATCTGGGAAAGGAAAAAGAGGAGAGGGCGTGAAAGGGTGAAAAACCAATCAAGGTGCAATATGTATATGCATCACTCCCTCACATTGAATGTAACTACATGTTCTCTTTTCTCAAAATGTGTTCATTTTCACCTCCTCCAGTTCACTTACCTAACTCCTAGTCTACCCTCAATTACTTAGGCTGTCTTTATCTTCAGAGATTCAACAGCTTTATGTATGTGGATCTATAAAGCTTGCCATAAATGAATGAATATGCATTGTCATCTACTGGGCTTTACATTTCAGTAATTTATTTTAACTCAGTGTCCCTTTCTTGGAATACATGTTTGGCAGTAGCCATTTCTATCACTGCTGTCTCCCCAGCACACAGAACATACATGATAAGACAGAAATATAGTACTCAAGCCAACGTGCCACAAAGCTTTGGGTCCATCTCCTCTGGCACCACAGTAGAAAGTGCCTGACACATCATAGCTGTGCAGTAACTATTCTGTTTTAGTCTAGTCCAATCTATTTATTAAATCACCTGGCAACAGAGAGGGAGAGAGAAATTAAGACTTAGAGCTTCCAGGCTTGAGAAGAGGAACACCTTCTGCCACACAGGGATGCTGAGGACCCTGAGAGTGAGACTGAGAACCAAACTCAAAGAGAATTTGAAAATAAATTAATCATACATTTGTAGCTAATAAATTATTATGAAGAATGAATTCATGAGAACTTTAGCCTTATGGGCCACTACCACTAATTAGAATTCAGGTTTACAGGCATGACGCTCTCTGTCCAAATCATCATATTTAAATTTCTATATTCAAACCACTTCAGTTTGCATAATTTGTCCCTCTTCAATGAAGGATACAAAGGTCTTCACTGTGTGGGTCATAGCTTTTATTTATACACCCAGAGGGAGAAAGATGTGGAGTCAGACATACTCCAGTCTTAGGTTATCAGGTCATGACAAGGAAGGAGTTGTTGCATCCCCCAGTTTAGAACAGCTAGTCATCTGCTTGTTTAATTCCTCCTTCCATTTAATCAACGTCCCATCATTCCTGATGTCTCCACTGTCCTTATTCTCAGGACTCTTCTAATTTTTTCTTTTCGCATCGAGCTGCTAAAGCACCTTAGCTTCATGCTTCTCTACCTTCCCACACTGATAACCCAACTCTTAAAGCACCCAAAGCTCAAAGTCTTTGAACAGGAATCTTTTGGCACCCTTTCTGGCATTCCCCACGCTGGGTAAGACAGCCCGCAGTCTGTTTCCCTTTGGCACAGGAGTCATTGAGAGATGGCCTGTGTAAGGTCTAGGTTAAAGGTGTCTATCTAATGTATCCCACTGACTTCAGGTTGTAGTACATTAAGTCATGGAGCACAGGCCACACTGGACAGTAGCAAAACCACTTCCCTGTGCATTTGTTGCTCTAAAACATCCTCATGGCTCTAATTCAGAGGATTATCTTACACTGCCAATATCATAATAGTCACTAATAACTTGAAGTCCAGAAAGTAAATATGGCTCAGTCTTATCTACTCTTATTTATTTATTTAGGCCTTGTTTGTTTTGAAAGATGAAGAACTAGAAGCAGAAGCACAGTGAAGTTCAGAGAATGGTCCCAAGTGCAACCAAAGAAATACAAGAATAAATATATTTAGTTACAAGCAGAGGCTGATTAAAACCCAGAGGAGGCTTTCATTCTAGGGCCGCCCCTTTTATCTCCAAGGCAAACTGTGGTCAAAAAGAGAAGTCTTTATGTTTCTCTACATCTCAGATCATTTTGGGCTTGAATGGTGTTTAAACCTTCAAGGTTTATTTAGCAGCTTTTTACAGGTATTATGTCTGACACTGGGGGTAAAAAAGTCATATGCAATTGATTATACACTCCAAGAGCTTACAGCCTCAGAGTATATTCAGGCAGGGAAACACATGGTTACCACTTGGTATTAACAGTAGAAACAGATACAAAGTGGAGAAGAACACTAGAGGATAAAGCTATTAAGAAAAAAAATATGAAACAAAAGATTAATTAGCATTTGTAATAGTGAGGGAAAATCAATACCTAGCTTTGTAAACTAGATTTTATTCTGTACTTTCAAAGAGTCAATGTTTATCTAATCACATAGTTTTAAATGACATCTTTAAATGATCAAAAACATAATGTGTAATTAGACATAGTGTTGTCCTACATGTATTGAGAATTTTTATTTTACCATTCAGCTTCAAGTAAATAACTTTATTTTCAGATGTAGCTATTCCAAGAAACATGGTTAATGTAAATAGGATTGGGCTTGAAAGCTTAATTAAAGATTGTGATGCCTTTTTGGGGTTAGTGTATGTCCAATTAAAATGAGTAGCAGTTTGATTAATTGATTCTGGGTGTTTCCACGGAGCTATTATGTTTGGAACTATCTTCCAATTAATTTTCTATCAATTTAGTTGCCATGCTATATCAGACATAATGAATTCTGGAACTTCACAAGCACCGAGTATCTCGTGAAGCAAATGCCTAACCTTTCTGTGTGATTGAATACAACTTAATCTGTCCACTCACAGAGCAATATTGAGGTCTTGCACCTAACTAACTTGTCTGGGTGCCGAGCAGAGACTGAGTTAGCCTTTGCCTATCAGTCCAATTCTTTCATCATATTATTCTCAGAAAGTTAGTTTAAGTGACAGATGCTATTGTCACAAAATAGGAGCTGGCTCTTTCCTACGCCAATTTTCTACTTTTGTAACTGGAAGACTTTTGAGATTAAACTTTGATTTTCTAAACACAAAATTATTCACACTTATGCTTAGATATTATTGAGGACTAATTAGGAACAACCTCATAACTGAAGCAGGAACCTTACAGAAAAAAAAAATGTCAAGATCCTAAAAAGTCAAGTTTAGGAAAACTTTCCGGGCAGAGCAAAATGTTGTCCCTGACTTTGACACTGTGGTAGAGGAAGACAGGTAAGGGCCTAACCACAAATCAGCTTAGGGCAAGAAAGCAACTGGGCATGTGGCCAGGGCCCAATCAACTCAGAAGTCTGAGGGGTAGAGGTGGCGTTCTGTGTATCAGGCATGGATCTTGAGCCCTGCCCCTGTAGCGTCCTGCAGAAAAATAGCCTTACAGAAGGCCGATGTGAGTTCATGGACAGGGTTGCCAGACTGGAAGCCCAGCTTTAATTTCCTCATACAGTCTTCTTCATGGAGCAATGCTCTGGAAGGGTGGGAAGGAGGAAGATTACGGCTGAAAGGAGCAGTTCATGGAAGGAAGGAGTGTCACAGACAGAAAGGCTACTTACTTTTCCCTGAGCTAAGTTCAGTGGTGAAAACACATTCTGGTGGTGATAAGCTCAGGGAAAAATCAGTCCATTTGAACTTCCCACCTATGGAGGTCACTACAGCTCTCTAGTTTGCTGCTACTTTAGTTGTTTTAAAGAAATAAACTGTTGGCACTATTAGTCATATCCCCTGATCTCAAGAGATCCCATCTAAATTCTGCCTTCAGTCAGTGGTCACTAAGGGATACCCACCACATGTGCCGAAATACACTGAGGGCTTCTAAGGCTAATCATGAAAAAAGTCACCTAATGGAAGGGAAAAGAACACACTTAAAACAAATGATATGATTCCATGAAAGAGAAATATGACCTTTATTGTACTGAATTGGTAATGAGGGAACACATTTACTACAAAAGAAAATGAGACCGAAATAAAAATTACTCAAACATAAGGCTGTTTGATATTCTCTTCCCATGACTATAGTTTAGCATATCAAAACCTGAAAGTAAGAAAAAAAGAAAAATCTGGAATATATTAAAATTAAGAACCTCTGCTCATCAAAAGTTACCACTAACAACATGAAGGGACAGTCAACTCACAAAGTGGTAGAAGATATCTGTAGCAAACTTGTGTGACAAAGATTTACCCAAAATGTATAAAGACTTCTTAAAATTCAGGTTTTTTTTTTAAATAAGAAAAACTTGGCAAAAGTAGACAACGAAGTTGAATAGCTATTTCACATAGAAGCATATCTAAACAGTCAATAGAGATATGAGCCTCCTCCTGCTTAGCATGTCTTGCTATTCCATATCTTCACTCCTACGGATACAAGGTAATATTGAAAATTACGTTGAACATTGAACATTTAAACAGAACAGATATTACAGTACAAGGTATGTTGCCAATTGTGTTTCTCAAAACACTCCCTCTTGTTTCTAAAACTCTTGTCTCATTACTCTTGCTGCTTTCTGAAGCAATTGTTTTTGGCAGCAATGTCTTTAATTGTACTGTCAAGCTGCCTCAATGTCCTGAATCAATTCCAAAACATTCATATTTACCGTCATTTTGACTTAGGGGAGGAGCCAAAAGATCCATGATGCCAGATCCAATGAATAAGGTAGCTGAGAACACACCATAATGTTTTCACAACTCTATCTTTCCATTGGGTGGCACCTGGTAACAGCACTCACCATATTCTTTATACCTGTGTTTACACCTGGTAAACACATTCACAAAAGAAGATTTCCAGAAGTGTTTCAGAAAGTGGCAAAAATGATGGGGTAAGTGTGTTTGAAGTGAATTAAGGTATTTTGACAGGGAATCATGGCAATGTGTTTTTTACTATAATATATACTTGGTTTTTGTTTCTTTTTGTTTGTTTGTTTGTTTTGTTTTGTATTTTGTACTCGGAATTGAACTCAGGACCTTGTGCTTACCAGGAAGGTGCTGTGTCACTGAGCTATATTCCTGGCTCTATAATATATACTTTTTAATTTAAGTATTCACTATATAGTTTGTTCACCTCTTATATACCAAACAGAAAATACACACACACACACACACACACACACAACTATGTTTTGCTAACATGAAATCTTTGAAACCACTCACCTACCCATTCTCATCAATAAATATATCTTTTTTTACTGATACTGTTAGTTTTCCAGAAAAATCTCCTGCCTGAAGAACTCTGGCCCCAGAGCTTCAATATGTTCATAATTTAGCATCAACCTTCATGAATTGCACCCTGAAATCACTCACTAGGAAATATTTGCTCCTCTGACACAATTCAAAGGCAAGGTAAGTGACTTGTGTCTCCATGGGGGTCTTTACTTCTATATGTTCTGGCCATAGCATATTGAAATGGAGTTTAAGTCATTTAAATACTTGTCAGTAGAGGAATTTAGACAGGAAACAAAAATTGCAGAGTTGGTTGAATAAAAATCAATTCAAGGCTAATTTAAGAAACTTCTAGGAAAAAAAATGCTGAGTTTACAAACCAAAATAGAAAATGACCACTGTCACATTGCAGCTTTAAGAACTGACTGATCTTTTTCTCTCTGTCATTTCTGTAGCTGGGGAATGTGAGTCCATGATAACAGCAGTAACCTGGACACTGCATTTTTGGTGTTTTCAAGGTCAAGGGCATAGATTCCATGTACTAGTTAGCATCATATCATTAAACCTAGTTTTTCAAGGTAGCAGTTCTGAATGACACTATGTAAGGAAGGTGTGTCATCCATCACACGCACATGACACATGTGACATGTGGTATGGACCCAATAGCAGTTAAGAAAAAGAAAGGAGAAAATGGGTTATTAACAGAAGGTGAGTCCTCAGAAAGCAATGTGATAGGATGGTTTTGGTGTTGGGGACATCATTGCATTGATCCTCTTTTCAATCTGATTGAAGTTAACCTTTTCCACTTGCTCATATCAAGGCTTTGCTCTTTGTTACTCCACTGTTCAGATTAGTTGAGGATGATAGTGCTAATATTTGGAAATACGGGGATTGTTAAAAAGCCTTCTGTTTCCTATTTCTTAGATCTAAGCTAACCCCAGTTTTATCTCTGAAACTCTATTTATCATCTCCTTATTCCTATTTCCACTGTCATATATAACTGCTTCCCTGCTGGATCATATTTTTAAAAGTACATTGTATTTATTTTACTGGTTTTCCTCAGAAAGTAAGGCATTAATCTTGCTTCAGAGTTTTACTCTGCTATGTGAACACACTGTATCGTTGGTATTCAGTGAAAAAGAGAAACAAGCAAAGAAAATGCATTGAAACCTCTCCTGTTACCCTATAGAGGCAGCCATTTCTGAGACATTAGCAAAACGAAACAGGTTTAAAAATAAACTGTTAATAAGTATTATCAACACTCTGCTTTCTCTTCCCATCTAATCAGTATTATCAACATAGACCTTCTCAGTGAGATGGTGAATATAGCAAATCAAAATTAACCTCTCTTCACATATCTACAACATTTTATTTATAGATATAAGTATTCAAAGTAGTATCTTACACATACTTGCATATGTCACTGAAATTTTGAACATGTGATATTTTTGGTATTATAAAACAGCTCTATTATTTATTTAATCTATTAAAAAATATTTTTCTATTAAATGTCTGTGCTAAAAAGAAAGTGTAGTTTTTCACCTAAATTCTCAGGCAGAACCCAGTTGGTCTTATTCTAATGTCCTTTCAGTCTTTCCCCATGTTAACAAAGACTGGACTGTACTTCCACACATTTAGAACATTATCCTTATTACTATCATCAGTCTCTATATTTAAAAGATCTGTATTAGGATAAAGTCATACTGAAAACTATAAGCCTAGTTTTCATAATCACATTTACTCTGCTAATTTGCCCCCTCTCCCCAAATATGAAGGACAGTCATTATTCACACTTGAAAATACAGACCAATCATAATTATTTTTAAGATGGACAGATGAATGACAAATTAAACTCTTGAACTTATAAGTAAGGGAGAATTAAATTATCCTTTATAGTTTGAAAATCAATTACATCATATTAAAGCACAGATATTCCGTCACCCATGGAATCGCCAGCTCTGGAAGCACAATGAGACTTGAGTTTCATGTATGTATCAGCACATGAAGAAACAGGTTGAAGAGGAAGATCCTTGACGTGTGACATGGGTTGGCACAGACAGAAACAGAGGATGCCTGATTATGGTGAGAACCCGGGGAGGGAGCAAGTAGGATACACTGAAGGAGTAGGAGGTGGTGGGACATTTTCCCTGGGCCGTGAAGAAGGACCTAAACCCTCTACAGCCTGGTGAGCATGTGGCTGACGTTCTACATCTTGGGTTTCATGGCCAACGAACAGCTGTAATCATTGGTACACATTAAATAAAGGGCACAGGCCAGAAAAGCTAGCATCAGATGGAATTAAGAACTGGCAATGGGGTGAGGAATCCAGACCTAAGAAGAAGCATCTTGCTCCAAAGATAAAATACTGAGGGCCATAACCGATCTATCAGCAACTGCGCACATCTCCATGTAAACGATGCCCCAGTCTCTTTCAGCATCTTTGCTTTAGGTCACATCACTGACCTCTCCTGCAGGAACTACGGGAACAACACTCACTCCAGTCCTTTCATCCATGTCCCTTACTGTGGTGAGAGAAAGTTTTAAAATTATAAATCACCTTATACCACTTTCCTGATCCCTTAGCATAAAACTCAAATCCTCTATTATGGCCTTCTAAGGCCTTGAATATGACTATTATGGTTTTAATTTTTAAAAATGTCCCATAGAAGTCCCATGTATTCTGAGGAAGGGATTTTGGAAATAATTGGATTACTGGACACTGTACTCATTCGTGGACTGGGCATGGGCAAGTCCACAGCTAAATAAATGTTCTACCATGTCACTTCTGCTTTGGAGCCAGCCAACCACGTCCTGAAACCCCAACACCATGAGCTACATCAAACGTGTTTTCCTTTAAATTTTGGGTGTCAGGTATTTTGTTCCAGAGATGGGAAAGTGATTGATATAGTAACTTGGCCACCTTTCCCTGTGCTTCCTCTTACAGTCATTATCTACAGCTGTACTCAGTATCATCTTGTCCTGTGAACATCTAAAACTCATTGCCAACGCTTTGGGCATAATCCCAACACCTGGAATTCTCTTCTTTTGGTAGATCACAGGATTCTCTCATCTGCTTCCTTTGGCCTCTGCTCACCTAGCAAGGTTTCCAGACAGCATACTCCAAGTCACTCTGCTAAGACTGGAAGCTCCCAGGTCAAATTATCTCAGGACTTCTCACTCTACTTTTTACTCTATAGTCTTCATTATTACCCATATATGTGTGTGTGTGTGTGTGTGTGTATGAATGTACATGTATGTAAATATATATATATATATATATGTGTGTGTGTGTGTGTGTGTGTGTGTGTGTATATGTGCGTATATATATATATATATATATATATATATATGCAATTTTCTTCTATCATTTGTCAATACCAGCTGTCTCTTGACTCTCTGACTCTGAGGAAGGGAGATAATTTTTTGGTCATAGTAAGTGCTCCATTAAATTAGCTCCAATTACTGCTGAGTTTTTAGTAGTTTCTCACCCACTGTGCTCTAATTCACTGTGACCTTTTTAATTATAACTTGTCTTTCATGGGGCCTGCCTGTAGGAAAAATATCTCTTTACAAACTTAAGAAAAAAACAATTCTGATTTGTTTGATAGTAATGCTGTAAGTTGGTAATTTAGTACTTTTTCTTGTAAGCACTGTTTCAGCAGTGTGAGACCCTTTCCAGAGACAGTAATACAGTTTGTGGTAGAAATAAATATTCAAACGAGTCTCCTAGGTGGCCTTTGATAGCCGTGAGCTGTTCTACCCCATATTGAAGTCTTTTGTTTTGTGGCGCCTTCTCTTAGCATCACTACACAGCAGGTATTCAGATATCTGTGAGGAAGAAGGAAGGAACAACACACAGATCTCTGTTAACAGAAGTGTCACTTTTTATCAGAGATCTTTTTTCTGTCCTTTCCTTTTAATTTTCTCTGACTTTGACTTAAACATAATCAAGATTTTGGCTTTTAAAACTTTCAAGTGACACAGTCACTCTTAAAGCTGAACACATATGGAGATGTCAGAGGGCTGACTAATTGCCTCAATAAAGATGAAACCTCTTTGATCCTTATTCAAATTATAGTGCATGATTGATGGCAAAAGGCTCATGCCTGTTCTAAAGCAGTTTTCTGATGTCATACTGGTACTTCATTATAGCCACCTGAAATCAAATTAAGGCCAGGATTCCTATCAGACACAATATACGGTGACTTCATCTCTAGGAAGTTGAAATTCATATCAAGGATAAAAGGTCATCTACACACAAAGTGCAGCATATTTCGCTGGAAAATTCGAGGACAATTTCAGCTCTCTCAATTTCCAAGAATAGTAAGGCTATTTCCAAGCTACTGACAGATTTTAAATGGCCATACTTTTTGTTGTGTCCATCTCTCATTTTTTTGGAATGCAAGAAATATCTATGTCAATTTCCTAACCAAGCTTCTAGCATGGCATTAAGAGAAAAGTTATGTATTCCTTCCCAAGTATTCTTTATTATTTCTATATCCTCACACAAGTCACTGAATGGCCACAAGATCATGATTAGGAAGTAAGGGCAGTGCCTTAGTCATAGAAAGTATTCATTAAGTATTTCAGGAGAAATAGTAATGAGTATAGAATTTCATTAGAAGTCCTAAATATGTCTTGGACTTCTTGGACATACAAAAAAGCTTTGTCCTTTGCAGTGATTTGAGAGGGCTAATAAAAGATTTTTAGGCATCAGAATGTATCATAAAGGAGCTAATGAATTCTGTGTAAATAAACAGTTGAAAATGTTTGAAATATGATTTCTGAAAATTCATAATTTATCCTGCTTTATAGAATTTCTATGTCTTTATTTACATTAAATATATGAGCAGTGATCAAATAAGGCATAATTTCCTGAACATCATGGTTAATAAGTTATATAAAATAATTAGCAAAGATGCAAAAGAAAAGGAACACATTCAGAAAAATTCCACTAGCAAACCCATGAATCCTAAGTGAATGGATTCTGGAAATAAAAGGAATCCGTATGAAGTAGATAATGGGACCATGGGTGAAAAACAGAAAAAATTAGAGGAACTAGTGGAGGAATTGGTAAAACTGGTCAGGTCATACATTCGACATTTAGTTCCCCCAACCCCTACTGTGGCCTGTGTTTGATGCTGAGGACAAAACAGCACATAAAGACAGCAGCTTCTTGATGGAAAAGATGAGGGAATCCCTGGTTGGCATTGGCTGGAATTACAAGAAGGATTACTCAGTCCTGGGAACAGAGATAAACATTTCCCATCTCATACCAGAAACACTAATAAAATAAGCAGTGTGTAATCTGTAACACTAAGCATGCAGTATACAGGTTTAGGAATTTGCCACACACAAATTTGAATCTCATTTTCTAGAAAGATTTCCTTGAGGTAAGCTAACCTCTGAGCCTCAGTTACCCCACCTGTAAACTGAGATAATCCTTATTGTATAGGTTGATTATATGAGGGTGAAATGAAATACCTGGCCCAGCCTGGCATGTGGATTTCTAATAAATGATGTTTTTGTCTCACACTCAATAAAACCGCATGCCAATGTGTTCTTGGGGAAAAAAAAGACAAAACAATGCTTTGTTACTGCTGTCTGTTGTTGCTATTGTCATTAGTTTTGTAGTTGATTTTATTTTATTCTAGCCTATTTAGGCACTTGCCTAACACAGTGAAATGGCTTATGAAGAGAACTCACCCACAAAGAGCTGACTGTTGAGCTGCAAAAGGACATGGCCATCAGCTGGAGCAGCCTGGATCTTTGGAGACAGCTGGTCAACTTGGATGGAGGCCTCCTTCATGTTTCTTTCAACCCTCACATGATGCCACTGGTTGTCATTGAATTGGCTGGGCGACTGCACGGAGATTTCGAAAGGCCCATTCCCCACATCAAATGAAAAGGTCACTGTTGTTGGAGCTGGGAAAATAAGACACCTGGATAATCTGAGTTTTCATGGCAGCTGAGCAACCCATACAATTAGGAATGGCACCACTGCATAATACTCATTGAATACAGAGACAAAGGTGGACTTTATATTCAAAGAGACAGTAACATCCATATAGAAATAGGTCTTCTGATGTGAGATGAGATAGTTGGTAAGACATTTAGATTTTAAGAAATTCATTCTCTGATTTAATTTTTCAGATTAGTAAAGAGTCAAGTTATTTGCCAGGCACTGAAAACTAAATAGCATCTGCATTTGGTGTAAAATAACTGTTTCAGTGAATCAAAATTCAATACAGATAGACAGACTGACAGACATATAAATAAAGATATGTGCATTTTGTTTTAACACAAGGCCTCAAGCTGGCCTTGAACTCATTATGTGGCCAGGCTCACCTCAGACTCACAGCTCTCCTTCTGTTTCAGCCTCCTGAGTTCTGGGATTACAGGCATATGCTACCATATCTGGCAAAGTTTACACAATTAAAAAGCATGCAATATGTACTTCATATTTATAATATGATCTTGATATCAAGGAATCAATAGCAGCCCATGAATCTATCAAATTAATTTTTAATTACTGAAAATTTTTTTCAATGTTAATTATTTCAATGTAAACTCACTTTAAATTGCCAGTAGAAAATTGTCCCAAATTATCACACACTGTGTCAAATTATTTTCTTAAAAAATGGTGAAGTGATATAATACAACTTTTTCAAAGGGACATGTTGAAAAGATTCAGCTGATAATGTAGAAACATGATTTTTAAAAATTGGTTAAAGAATTTACTACTACATGATAGACACCCCCCCCCAAACTTCTCTGGAAAGGAGACTTACAGCGTAGCTCTATCCGTATAAAGTCAGTAATTCCCAGGTTCTCTAAAAACACCCCAGATAAAGCTGTTGTTTTAAAAAAGAAAGACACATCCGCACTAAGTTCTCCATGGAAAGTTGGAAAGTGAAGGTAGGAAGCCTCGGTATTGAAGGAGGCAGAATTCCAAAACAACTCTGTTTAAAAAAATAAATAAATAAAAAGGGAAAAATCAAATCACATTCAGGACACACCATGAATATGCATTTTCTACACTTATTTCTATACATTTTCTATACACTTAAAATGCATAAATCTACATTTCTATATTAGTTCTATACACAATTTGTATATTTCTATATTTGCTATATTTAGCACAGATTTAAAATGTGGCTCAATCATAAAACTGCTTTTCTTTTTTCTGTTGGCTACTAATAGTTTACAGTGCTGATCATATAGTTGGAGATTTTATAGGAACTGAAAAACTGAATCCTTCCAGCACGGGAGGATAATCGCTACAGAAATGGTAGAAATATAAGAAAACATATCCTCAGCCTAAGTACTATCCTCTGCCAAAATAACATTTTAAGCATCTACTAAACATTAATAACTTGATGTTTTTTATGACTTGAAAATCTAGACACCTACTTGCTTTGAATAACAAAAGCCCAAAGAACCTAATAGTGGTTTCCATTCTATCACACATATCCCACAGTTACTCTATCAACCGTTTCCATTAATGGACCTTGTGTTTTTCTGTCCTGAAGTTGGCATTCTAAAGATTCTCATCTAATTAAACACCAAGAAAAATTATGTTATTTTCATAATTTATGAGAAAATGTTCTTTCCAATCAAAATCATCCCTTAATTTGTTTATTAGGGTGACATGGATGACCAACAGATGAAAAGCATTCTCCAAAAGTTTACAAATGTTTAGAAAAGACAGAAATGTTTAGGTTTTTGGGAAATAAGTTGAGAAATGTGAAAAAAAGATGTAGACAGAACAGATAATTATAATTGTTCAATGCCATTTTTTCTTTTATTTCCAGTTCTTTTTCTTTTTTTAGATATCTGCAGCTTCTCTTTTGAAAAAACCTGTGAGTATTATATTTAAAAATATGGTAAATAAAATAGATATGCAACAGCATGAGCCGGCAGGAGTAAAATCCAATTGAATGAGGTAGTTGATGGGGAGAATTATCTGAGAAATGGACTTCATCATGGATGCCAGAAGCAAGTTCTCAACACATCAGCTAGCAGCACACTTCTTTAATTTACACAGCAGCCTCCACACACACTCCTAACACCAGATAAAATCCCCCTATCTAAATGATCTTCCTAGGAGAAAGATGTATTGATCCTCAGAAGTAGGGAGCAGCCACTTCAATGTAACAGTTACCTACATTAGCAGAGAACAGACACCTCGCTGGTTAAAAATCAAGAACTTGTCTCAGCTTGTGCATGCTCCTTAGATTTTAATTTAATTTCTGTAAAGTCCAGACCAAACATGACATATCTCTTTTAATTTTTTTTTCTATTTTTCTTGCGGATCTAATTCAAAAGTCAATTCTCTATTCACATGTGGACAATTTTTGGGCTGAATTTATTCAGCTGAAAATCTATTTTAAGGGATTTTTTTTTCCCTTCCAGAGTCAAGTGAAACTATACATTATCTGCATTATGTCAACTGTATTCTTTATGTCCTTTTTACAGCTATTTCTATGCCTACATACTTTGATATCTGGGAAAGAATGCAAGAAAATGAGAAAATGCAAAATATGAAGACAGAGATTACAGCACATTTGTGTTCTTAATGATTCTTCCACAATCTATTTTCAGAAGGACTTAACTTCCTTTTTCTTAAATATTGTATATGAAAATTAAAATATGCCTGTAGTTTTAAACTACAAAATATTATTAAATTTTATTGTGCCTGATTAGAAAGGGAACAATCAGGATTATTTAATGATTCAAATTAGATAATATCATTATAAACCATTTCATTTGTTTCCTATTGTATCATAACTAACCCAATAAACCATCATATAGAAGACTTCTGGGAACCAACTAAAGCAGAGGAACGATTCTTTGAATTGTTACCCTCTGCACAACGAATGCTTTCATGCTAATGAAAACAATTTGTTACTTTAGGTAGCTAAAACACTCTCATATACATAATAATATGTTTCCTTTAGTTAGCAAACCTTTTTTTTACAGATTCACAATAGGTAGAAAATGAAGGTAAGAGCATTTTATGGGATTAAAAAATGCCGCTAATTCAAAACAATTACAAAGAAGCAAAGTCCAGTATTTATATAATTCAAGTGTGAGTGGCACGTGATAGCTCTTTAGACACTGTGCTAAGTAAGGCGCACTGAGGTGAATCTGGCTAGTCTCTGAGAATGCATGGGCAGGCGGAGGCAAAGAAAAGCTCGGCTAGGAAGCAGAGGAGCAGGAGGAGAAGGCTCTTCACAGAGATTCCCAGGGGTAGGATGCCACAAAGATCCTAAAGCTGTACCCATGGCACATCTGAGTCCAGTCACATGGCGCTGTCTCAGAACAACACATCATGATGTATTGCTCTAAGTTCACAATAAATTAATAATAAAATAATTAATAATCAGTATATATTTTCAATTAAACCCAATATTGGTTGCTAGAAATTTGAAATATCCTTTGGAAACACCATCTGTTTTCTTTACAGAGTGCGTGCATGTGTATGTGTGTGTGTGTGTGTGTGTGTGTGATTTCACAGTTATTTATATAAAAGAGGAAGATATACCAATTCCATACATAAACTTATTTTTTAAAAAGATAAAAAAAAATTTTAGGAAAATCAATTTAGCACCATGTTAAGCTAACATTTACTTATTGTTCTGCGAAATTTATTTATTATTTTGCCAGATTTTCATTTATCTCATTAATAGGACAGCTTTAAAAAAAACAGACTGATTGGAGGGAAGATAGAATAGTGATTCTCTGGGGCTAAAAAGATGAGGCGATTGAAGGGCACAGTGTTAAGTGCCATTTCTTATGAAGACCCTTTTTAATGTTAAAACACTGATGTAAAGGATATTTTAGCAGTCAAATGTGTCTTCTAAATACTTGTGAATCATTACAATTACATGTTGCTGTATTGGAACACGATCACCTATCCATTGTTTTTTGTTTTATTTAATTCACTAGTTCCTCTGTAGCACTCCTATTATTTTTTTTTGAATATTTATGAACCTGAATAGAAATCCACATAAGACAAATGAACTTTGGCTGGAGATAATGACAGTTTGGGGTTGCAGATCAGCACAGAAGAACAAAGCTGAACATAGATGCTTGAATCTAGGAAAACATCTCTCCACCTGCCTCCCCATATGCACTCGATAAGGCTGGTGTGCATGATGCCTCCAGGGAAGGCAGAACAGAAATTGCCTTTGTAGTCAAAGGACTTTACAAAACAAACTCTGAAGAAGATATTTTTTATCATTACTCTTATATTAGCTTTGTACAAAAGTGTTTTGATATTAATAGCAAAGGAATGTGTATATATTTAAAAATGCACACAATTTTATTAAAGAAGTTGGGCTAATAGAATTTTGGACAAAGGATCCAATTCTTTTTAATCGAGATATAAGAAGATATACAAGATAGCAAATGAGAGTTCCATAACATTAGTCACCAGTTGTTCCCTTGTGGGTCCATGTAAAGTTGAAAAACATGCAGAGTTGTGTTAGATACCAGCAGGGAGATCTTTCCAGGTGCCACATTCCTATCTTATTTGAAGCAACTTGTTTTGAACTAACAAATGGGAATATTTTAATATACAATGGAAAACACATTATAAATTCAAGATAAATCCAGTCTACCCAAGATCGATTCCCTCCATTAACACACATAATCATGCAATCAAGTTTGAGTCCAGTTATCTTTTTGAGAAGAGGAGCAGCCATCAGCAGGTCAGTTATATCTAATTCAGCTGTTCAAGCAACATGAAAGCCATTCTGGCTGGAGCAAAACAAAATAAATAAGTATCAAATTGCTTAGGAGCTTTACATTAACCATACAATAAAATACAAACAGAAGTGTGCCCCCTTTAGATACAGGGTTAAAGTCAAAACTGACTTGATAGGCAAATTATTGTGTTTAAAAAGTATTTTAGCACTCAGTTGACTTAAATAGAAGAGTTCTTAATACCTTTCTATGTTAATGCCTGTGTAGACTTTATGATGTGGACATTACCATTCTAAAATAGGTACATCTATACATCTATATATTAACCATTACAGCCCATTTGTAAATTTTTCCATGCTCAGAAAATACTCTTATTTATTAGTGAATCTGTTGAAATATTTTATGAGGCAGCAATCATAAAAAATAAAAGCCAATAAATTACTTATATTGTACTTACTGTCTAATGACTCCTGCATATAACACTGAATTACAGGTTTGTGTATGCTTTGGTGGAAATACATGCACCTTTTAAAAAATACCTGACATAAATACATGCCAGACATAGCTTGACAAGTGTGAGCTCTAAATACTTTTCTGCAGCTGGGTGTGGTTGTATGTGCCTATAATTCCAGCAGTTGGGAAGCTGAGTTGGGAGGATCCGTGAAAGTTCAAGGCCAGCATGGGCTGCATCATGAGTTTGATGGCAGCCTGAACTACAGAGTGAGACCTTGTCTCTAAATAAATACATACATACTCCTCCGTAATCACACCATATTTCTCCAATGCTTTTGCTGCCCCATGCTCTTGGAGGATAACTACTTCACATTCTCACTCTTTCCAAGATCTCTTTTCTCACCCTTGAGAGTCTCTAGTTATCTTCTCTAAGGAAAGAGAAGAAAGTAGAAGAGCCACGCGGCAAACTTCCAACACCACACTCACCCACCTTCAGGCACCGCCATTGCACTTTGTGTTCTCTCCTGTCATGATGGATCAATGTTTGTACTCTAAGAATTTCTCTACTGAGTTTTTTCTATCAGCACACACATGCTATTAATTCTCTGATCTCAGAAATTTAATCTTGTGACCCTCTTTTTCTTCCTCCTTCGCACAAAATTCTCCATTTCTTTTTCTTTTTCCACAGTTTCCTTCCCACTGAACCTATTCTAGGCTTTCTTTGCCCCAGGCCATTGTGAAGGTCATGAACAACCTCACCCGGTTCAATCCAGCGAGCTCAGTATCTTATGTCAGCTCTGGACCACATTTAACATCGCTGATTATCCCGGCCTCCTTGAAAGGCTTTCTTCCCTTGAAGTCTAGGATACGCACGCTTTCTTGCCATTTTAGTTAGTGTTATACTGCACAGTTTTCCTTCTTCCTCCTCAGCGCTTCAGCCTCTCTTTTGAATGAACAAGGTCCGGCCATCATACTTCTCCCCCCACAATAGCTCCAGGAGGTCTGTCCTGAGGCTTTGAATAGACCAATGACATAAGAATATATGTCTGAAGCCTGAAACTGTCAAACTGACAACTCTACCTCTCACTGAACATCTAATGATAAATCCATTTACTATATCCAAAAACTGAGCTCCTTTGTATTCCTTACCCCCAGACATGCTCTTTCTCATGCCAATCAATGTCAGTTTTATCCTTCTGATTATTAGACCACACATCTTAGTATTGTTTTTTGCAACATATATCAATTCATCAGCAATTTATTTTGGCCCTCCTTTTAAATTATACCCATATGATAACCCTCTCCATTGTAGCTGTGGTCCAAGTCGCCTTGATCTCTTAGCTGGGGTTAGTAATATGGTCTTACACATGGTCTTACTGTGGCTCAATCTCACCAAACATCTACTCAAAACTCTCTACTGTTCTCCAACTTCCCCACAGTTGAAAAATAGTTTTCAAAATCTCTGTAATCTGATCACCAGGCTCCTCTCTGATTTCCACCATTCTCCCCTTGTTCTCCAAATGGCTAGACCATTAGCTGTTCCATGGACACACCAGCTGTGTTCCTGCTTTGTGTGGTTATTTTGGCTTCTGCCTTTATCTCGGGCAGAAGACATGCCCATAGCTCGCTCCCTTACTTTCTGCAAATCTTTATTCGAGTGCTACTTCCTTGCTGAAACTTTAATAGTCATCCTTTGAAAAAAAATTACCCCATCCTACATCCATTTTATTTTTTTCAGAGCTTTTATCAATATATATAATATCACATGTTTATTTTATTTCTTTACTGTCTCTAAGAAAATACAAGAACCAAGAGTACAGGTATTTTTTCCATTTTGTTCATTTCACCATTGTCTTCTTCCATTTCCCCGTGTGTGTGTGTGTGTGTGTGTGTGTGTGTGTGTGTGTGTGTGTGTGTGAAAAATGAAGGATATCATCTTGAGTAAAATTATAATAAGGTTTCTTTCATTACTGTAGCCATCAGAAGGCATAGCATAGGTCAACGTTGGTTATACTGTATGTATCCTAATAAACAAGATGTTTTGTTAAACAAATAGAAAGAAGGAAAGAAATAGAGAAGACACAGAAGAAAGAAGGAGAAAAATGAATAAAAGGAGGTAGAAATAATAAGGTAAAGAAAGGAAAATTAAAGAAGCAAAACACAATGAGATAATATAAGTGGTGAAAATTAAAAAGAACTTCCTAATGGTGGATGATTATCAGAAATAGTGGAGCCAACAAAATTATATTATCTTATTCTCTATTAAAATGGAATTGATCCTTACTTTTTAAATGGCTTATATATAGTCTGCCAAATGGAAAAGAAGTCCATCAAATGGAAGAGAAATTAACCAAATCATTAGTCAATAATTTTTTGCAATCCTAGTGTCTAACTTCTGCAAAGTTATTTATTGCCTACATGCACCTTTGATTATTTAATGCATTCTGGGCAGCTGTGATTGCTCAGACAGCTACACTAGTCAATGCAGACAAAATGAAGAACTGACTTCAGCAACTCAAGAATTTCCTGGGACGAGAAACATAGAACAACCTTTCCCCACTTTGTAGAGTTTAGAGGTGCTTTTATTAATCACTAACTGCAAAACAATGAATTAAGTGAGAAGAAATATTTAGTAAAATAGGTTGAAAAACTTAGTGTCAAAGAATTATAAGTACTGCCTTGTTTACATTAACAAACTGAGGGCAGAAATTTATATGTTTGCAACAATTCTTTAAAACATGAACTGTATATGCTTTTTACCACATCACTATCATTTCAGTAAAAAAAAAAAAATAACACCAGGTACACAACACTCTGATGCATTTTTCCTAAATTATGACCTTTCAGACTATTATTTCTTCAAGTATTCAGACAAAAAAAGGCCAGTCACCTAAAAGGTACAAAAATTCGTTTGGTCTCAGATTTTTCCATAGTATTCAATGCCAGAGGATAAAGGAGTTCTATCCACAAATTTCTAAGGGAGAGAAAATGTTTCCAGCCTGGTGTTTTGTTTTATATTGAAGCAACTGCTAGACATTCTTCAGTCAGTAAAAAAGAACTCTGAGAATAAAGTACAAAAGAGCCCTTTGGAAAAAAAAAATTCAAAAACAAAACCTAGTTTATAACGAACTACTGAAGTACTTGATATATTGTGCTAACTTGAGAAATCTAGAAGATTAACTAAGTAACTCAGCAGCTCTCCATCCTGGAGTATAAGAGGACACACCCTTACCTCTCTAGGATGTTGTTCATTGTGTCAACTCGAGAAGTTTAGAGGTTTAACTAAATGACTCAGCAGGGGCCAGGGTCCTCACTTTGTACTCATTCTGAACCTTTATAAGAGGAGGACAGAGAGGTATGTGAGTGTGCCACCCACCCTGGAGCAAGTAGCGCAAATATAATATAAGGGAAAAAAGATGCTTGCTATTCCTCTCTTTTTGTTCTTGTTGCTTTTGCTGTCTTCTGCAGACGTGAACTGTTGCCCTTCTGCCATGCCACCTGCCTTGGAGCTCACTGGTTAGGAACTGAAACCTCTACAAACTGTCAGCTAAATAAACCTTTCCTTCCTGAATTTTGGGCATTAGGCATTTTGTCTCAGTAACAAAAGAAAAGACAACTACAGTCAATCAAAATTACTCATAGAAAAGTCAAGATGACTGTGCCCTTTTGTGCAGATGTAATGGGCTAATGTGATGCAATTGAGGAAGGTCACTAAGCGTGACCCAAAATCATCAAACCAGCTCCTAAAGAGGTGAAATCTAGAGCTACCATATAACCCAAAATTTGTACTTCTAGGTATACACTCCAGAGAAATAAAACCTGTATCTACAACAAATTATAGGTGGATGATCACAGCAGTTATCCATAATATTAACAAAGGGAACCAGTCCAAACATCCATTGACCAATGAATACATAAAACGTGATACTGTCTATTACAATGACACTCTATTTGATCATAAAAAGAAGTATTGATGAATATAAAAAAGCCATTCATAAAGGACCATTTGTTTTGGGTTTTTATCTCTATAAAATATCCAAAATAAGCAAGTCTGTAAAGATAAAAGGTAGACCAGAGGTTTCTTAGGGCTGGAGGGGGGTGGTAGTGAAATGGAGAGTGTCTACTAGATAAGAATGGTTTTATTTGGGAGGTGATGGAAAAGTTCTCCAACTGTGGGAAGGGTAATTCTGTAAAACATTAAAATACAATTAAGCCATATATGTTTAAACGGCAAACTGTAAGGCATGTGCATTATATCTCCATGAAGCTGCTACCAGAAACAAAATAAAACTACAAAAACTAACTGAATGTTCTGCAGAATCAATCATAAGGCCACACTTTGTATTAAATAAAGTGTTCTCAGAGAAAATAACATGCATGTGCCTTTGTATAGAGAAAACAAAAGGAAAACATAAACTACCTGATAATAAAATTCAAGAAGAAATTAATCAAATTCAAAAGCATTCAAGAAGAAGGAGAATCTAATAATAAGACTATGGGTTAACATTTAAAAATAAGCAACTATACAAATAATAACACAACAAGGAAAAATTGGTTAGTAATTAATGTTTCTTCAAGCAAACAAGCAAAATTAAAATGGACCATAAAATAATCCTTTCTCCAAGAAATAGAAAGTGTTTGAATTTTATAAAGGAATTGTATTATTGAAATAATGAACTTTAATATTAAAATAAATCATGTTCTTAAGTGAAAGCATATTTGCTGCCATAATCTGGGTATATTGAAAAGAAACAAGATGTTCTTCGTACTATGTGTTTTTTCTTTTAATGAACTCAGAATTCCTTTAAATATAAATTCTTTTCATTAAAGTATATATTTGCTTACCATTTAATTGCTTTTACAATAAAAAATGTATTCTTGCTTCTTACCTATAATTCTCAAACTATAGGTTTTTTTACACGTAGAATCATTCTCATTCTTTTATAAATTGCTATTTATTGATTATCTTTCATGTACCAGGTAATGTACTAGGTACCAGGAACACAAAAATAAATGAGCAACAGACCCTGATCTCAAAGGTCTCAAATATAATTAAAAGTCAGTATGAGAAATATATCCTTCCAATAGGTTCAACATTTTTCTCAAAAAGAGTGCAGAAGAATTATGTCTTCTAGAAAGCTATGGAAGGCTTCATACTGGAAAGGCTTTAACCTGGTATGAGGGTTAAGTGTGATGGTTAAGCTTGTCAGTTTGATGGGCTTGGGAGTAGCCTAAGGACTAGGAAAACACACTTCTGGGTGGGTCTGGAGGAATGACCATGGGTCTCTTGACCCTTTCCTCTCTGGCACTGTTCCCGTTTTTGTCCCCAGCTGCCATGAATTAAACATTTTGGATTTACCATGCCTTCCTACCATCATGTTCCTGCTTTGGAGGCAGCTGACCATGAACTGAATCCCCTGAAACCATGCCAGATTAAACCTCTCTGCCTTTAAATTGTGAGTGTTGGATATTTGGCCCCACTGATGAGAAAACTAGTACAAAAGGATTCAGTAAAGGAACTAGGGAAATTTTACGAATGGAGCGGTGTTACGATATAGATAGGATATGTTCTCCAAAGTTCATGTGTTAAGATCTAAGTCCCCAACCCAATGGTGTTCAGAGGCTAGGCTTTGGAAGATCATCGAACCTGAAGCATTCTAACTTCCTCAGTGGACTGTTCCACTGATAGGCCTATAAATAGATAATAATCTTGGGAAGCAGTGAAAAGCTTTATGAAAGTCAGGTCTAGTTGAAAGTAGATCACTCAGGGAGTTTCCCTAGAGGACATGGCCTGTCTCCAGCCCTTTCTTGCTTGCATTGTCTGTGTTCTGACTTCCTAAGCAGTTTGTCTCTCCCACACCTTTCGTCCTGTGATATTTTGTCTTATTGCAGGCCCCTAGCACTGGTCCAGGGGAACATGTGCTAAACCTTGGAAGCCATGAGCCAAAACAAATTTTTCTTCCTCTAAACTGTTTTGCTCAGGTATTTTGTCACAGAGACAGAAAGCTGACTAAGACAAGGAGATCAAGGAAAACAGAAATTGAACATAGATGCCACCATGGTCGTGTTACAAGATCCACAGAACAGTAGAAGGTCCTTGTAGATGTCCTCCTCTTGTGTGTCAAAAAATCAGTTTGTCCCACTTGTAGGTCCTACCCTCTGCTTTTTCTCCTGACTATCTGTAGGAATTCTGAAGATACTGCAACTACAGTTGAAACACTTTGGTCTCTACCCCAACACCATTGGTCACTGCAGACACAAACCAACTGTTGATTTAGACCTGTGATTCTCAAACTGTATTTAGAAATGGCCATACTTTTTCTCTTCTCACTCTAATCCAACACAAACTGATGCTTTTGTGAAAACAGGACAAAATAAATTGCTTGAAAAAAAGGAAGATACAAACAAAAGCATGCAAAATCTCTCCCCTAGTTCATTTTCATCACTACTATGCTCAACAGATATAAATAACCCTGCCCGACTGATGTGACTATTTCTAAAACTGTACTCTGAATTTCTGTACTAAGCTCATTATGCACTGGAAACGCAAAATTGCCAGATGGGCACAAGCCCATGAATCACATTGGCCCAGGGCAGCACTAAACACAGTGGTCCCTGGGCCAGCAGCAGCAGCAGCAGCATCTGGAGCCTGATAGAAGTGCTCCTGTCCTCACCTCCTGAATCAGAATCTCTGGAGATAACTGCAGTCTGTGTTATAACTAGCGCTCAGGTAATGTTAATGCATGCTGAAGGGGAGGGCTGACAGGTTCAGAAGACTTTGATGATATCTCAAAAATAAAAATGTTCACCCTGCTCCACTCCCAGAAGCCTGAGTAGAGAGAAAATTCCACGAGGGAGCCCGCCTACTTATCTTTCACCTCCTGCTAACTGATAAACTCTGATGTTTTTCCTTGATTCTTTCCTTTGACCTATTTGCATCTAAAGTTAACATAAATTAGAAGACTATTCAACAGAATTCAAGAAATGTGCTAGAGAATTGGAGAAAAACCACATGGCTAAAAACTTTACTGTTTGGAGTTTGTCTAGAGATTTTTGTTTTATTTTGTTTTGTCAGTACTGAGGATTGAACCCAGTACATTCACACTGAGCTACACCAGCAGCCTTTTGATTTTTTTAATATGAGATAGGGTCTTGCTAAATTGTTATGTTGCCTGAGTTGGACTTGAACTTGTGATCCTCTGGCCTCAGGCTCCCAGGGTGTTGAAATTACAAGTATATTCATCAAGCCCAGGTATTTTTTTAATAACTCAATTTTTAAAATTAAGCCAACATAACTATCCCTATCACCTAGCTTTTTTTTAAAGTTAGATGTACTGGAGAATCACTTCTGTAAAGTAAAACTGGGTCTTTTGTGTATATTCTCATAAACTAAAACCACAAAATTACCACCACACTCAAGGTAAAAGTATTTCCTGTACTTGACAAAAATTCCCCAGAAAATGTGTGGTAGAATTCTCATCACCCCGAATGCTTTCAAACAGAGACCCATGAGCTGTTCCTACAATTTCGACTTTTCCAGAGCATTGTAGAGATAGAATCATACAAAACACACTGCCCTTTGAGTCTGACTTCTTCAGGGTAGCATAATGCAAGCAAGACTGACCTGTGGCCTTGCCACAGTCCCTTCCTTCTATGGTTCAGTAGTATTTTACTGTGCACAGGGATATAAGATGGTAAAATGGAATTTGTAGCCATTCACTAGTTGACACACATTTAAGTGTTTCCTAGCTTTAGGAACTATAAACAGAGCCAATATGAACCTTCGCACACAAGTTTTCATTTCTCTAGAATAAAATCCTAAGAGGGTGGATTTTGGGGTCACTCAAACATTTTAAGATAATGCCAAAGAGGTGTACTACTTTACAGTTACAGATAAGGGTCCAGGCACTCTATCTTCTCCAGCATTTGGTCTAATCAATTTTTGTTACTCTAAAAATTGTACATTAGCATCTCAGTATGGTATTATTTTACATTCTGCTAATGACTAGCAATGCTGAGGATCTTTTTATATGCTTTTCTAAAATCCATGTATTTTCTCTGAAGAAGAGTTATGTGCAAATCTTTAACAAATTTTTAAATTACATTTTACTATTATTAATTTTTGCACTGTGAGAGTTATTTTTATATTCTGGATACTAACATTTATAGGGCACATAATTTCCAAATATTTTCTTCTAGGGCATGCCTTTTTCCTCAAGTCATTTTAAAAATAGTTGTGTCTATTAAAAATGATACTTTTGGGTCCACGGACTTAGCTCAGCGGCACAAGTGCCTGCAGGCAAGTGCAATTGTGGTCATGAGTTCGATCCCATGTACCAAGACAAAAAAGAAAAAAAGAAAAAAGAAAATGTAGTACCATTTTAAAAACAGATTTTAATTTTAGTGAAACTCATTTTATTTTTTATAAATTTTATTTTATGAAATGTGCTTTTAGTGTTATAGCTTAGAAATCTACATCTAAGCCATAATCACTAAATCTTCTGTCCTTTCTTAGAAAAATTTTATCATTTATGGTTTTATATTTAAATTTATAATCAATCTTGGGTTAATTTTGGTTTCTAACTTAAAGTTGAATTTCTCCCCCAACCTCTTTTCATATAAATTCTGATTGTTCCACCACTGTGTCTTGAAAAGGACTATGCTTTTGTCATTAAGTTTCCTGGAAGCTTTGTCAAAAATCAACCCCTAATGAATCTGTACATTTACTTCTGGGCTTGCTATACTATTCCATTAGTTTGTCAATCTCCATGTCAATAACTCACAAACTTTTAGTTTTTAAAATATTTTAGCTAGCTTAGTTTTTCTTTTTTCTTTCTTTTTTTTTTTTTTTTTTTTTTTTTTTTTTTTTTTTTTTTTTTTTTTTTTTTTTTTTTTGCTTTCCCAAGTGCATTTTATAATAAGCATCCCAATGTCTACCAAAGAAAGAAAAACAAAGAACAAAGGAAGGAAAAAAGAAAGGAAAGAAGGAGGCAGACAGGGAGGGGAAAAGGAGGGAGGAAGGGAAAGTGAAATCTTGCTGAATTTCAATTGAGATCGTATTCACTCTATATATCAATTTGGGGGAAACTGAAATTTCAATGACAATCAAATCCATCAATATAGTCTTTTTATTTGGTTCTTTTATTATTTTTCATTCAGTATTATACTTTTGTTATCTGGACAGCAAATATCCCACACTGTAGAAACAACTCTAAAATTTACTTTGTAAATTTCAATTTATAATTTTTTATTAAAACAATACAGAAATGCTTTCTACTTTTGCATATTGGCCATGGACTTTGCTAAATTCACTACATTCTAGAAATTCTACAGGGGTTTATACCTAGAAAAGCATGTCCCCAGGCAATAGAGACATTTTGTTCCTTCCTTTCTCAACTGTATGACTTGAATTTCTTTTCTTAACTTCTTACATATACTAGGATCACCAGAATTATGTTGAACAGTAGTAAAAAGGGGCATCTCTGCCTTGATATTGACCTTAGGGAAAAAGCATCTCAATCCTTGACTATTTACTAAGATATCATCTATTGAATTTTCACAGATGCCCTGTATAACATCAAGAGAGTTCTACACTATTAGTAGGAATGTAAACTAGTACAACCACTTTGGAAATCAGCATGGAAACTCTTTCAAAGACAAAAACTAGAAATTCCACTTGACCCAGCTGTTCCTCTTCTAGTCATCTTTCTGAAAGAGCTAAAGACATCACGTTATAGTGACCTATCTATCCCCATGTTTATAGCAGCACAATTCATTATAATTAAAACTTGAAAGTGGCCTATATGTCCATCAACAGGTGAATAGATGAAAGTATGTAGTAATTACACACAAGGGAATATTACTCTGCCATAAAGAAAGATAAATTTGAGTCATTTGTGGGAACATACATGCACTTTGAGACCATAATATTAAGACAAATAAATTAGCTACATGAGTTTAAATGTCACATGGTTTATCTTATATGAGAAGCCCAGAGTATAAATGAAAAGCAAACTAAAAGATAGACAATAGGAAATAAAGAGATAGGTCTTTCTCCCAAAGGGTAAGGGAATCAAGAGCTGGATGGAAATGGGAAGTTGAAGAGGGAAAGGAGAGTTAAAATGTACTATATGTACACATCAAATCCACACAAGGAATATAAACATTGTGTGCTGAAGGCGTGTACAAAACAAAAACAAAAGGAAGAAGATCAAGGGATGGATAGAGGGGGAGGGAGGGAAGGGAACAGGGATTAAAAAGGAATTAAGGTGCATTATATCTATGTACCAATTCTCCACAAGGAATGAAACAAAGACATGTACTAATTAAAGAAGGGTTCTCTGTGTTCTTAGTATGTTCAATTCTTTCATAGATAAGATGTTGAATTGCTACTTACTTTTCACATATTTATTGAAAAAAATTTATTTCTCTATTCATACATAAATCCAGTAATATTTCCTAAATTTGTGTCTGTAGCACAACTTTAGAAGATAGCTTTAGGCCAAGCATGGTGGTGCACACCTGTAATTCCAGAACACAGGAAGCTGAAGCAGGAGGATCACTGTGAGTTCAAGGCCAACCTGGACCACAAAGTGAGTTCAGGGCCAGCCTGAACTGCATAGCAAAACCCCGTCTCAAAAAATAAATAAATAAATATTTTTTTAAGAGATAGCTTTAACATTCACGTCCTTTGCACTCTTGAGAAAATAGCTAATAATTGCTATCTATGACTTTTGACATCAAGAACAATACCAGAAGTAAAGGAAATGTCAGCTCCATCTATGTTAAAAACAAAATGAGAAGAATTTGGAAACAAGATGGCACCAGGGAGTGTGGGGAAACTTCATATCTGCTACGAGTATGCCTTACATTCATAGTTTTCCTTTTTCTCCAAGTTTGTTTTTTCTCCTATAAAAACATGACTAGATATAAAATTTCCAACATCTCTAGTTTCTATGAGAAAAATGAAAAAAATAAAACCTTCCTTTTAGTCCTACCTCTCCAGAGGAACCGTCAACCATCTTGCTTTTGAACACTGATAATTTCATTCAGATCAGAAAGCTGGAGGTCATCCTTGAAATTCTGATTCTCAACTCTCCATCTATATCATACTGAATTTACCTCTTTCGTTGATCCCCCTCTTCCTGGATAGAGTCCGGTGCTACTCTCTACACAGTTCAAGTCCTCATCATTAGCCTTTGTTTCTGTCAAAGGTCACATTACCTGTCCTTAGATTTATAACTTATTTTGGAGCTTTCAATTGAAACATAAGAATTAAATTATTTTTCAGCCTTAAATTATTCAATGCCCAGCTCTGAGGCTCTAAAGTACAGTCTCCATATCGTGTTCCTCTGCTTGCAAGGCCCACTGTGCAGGATTCTATACCATAAGCTCCATCTTTACCCAGTGTACTTTAGTGGCAAAGAAAAATGATGTGTGTCTAAGGGCCCTGAACCTTAAGGATGCAGATTTCCCATAAAGAGAAAAGGATATTGACTCATTTCTGGTGATTTCTCTTCTGACTGAGGAAATTTGGTAGAAAATAGTTCTTATGACCTCCTGTGATGATGAGCCTCAACCATAAAAGTAGAGTTAGGAGGTAAAGAAGGCCCAACACTCGATGACTGCTTCATTAATAAGCCAGAGATTAATTAGTGGGCCTCTAAATACTGGACACTGTGTGCAAATTCTCGGTACTGATGTTGCTATGCTCTTCTCTGTGCCCATGGCCACAGGAAATGAATATTCTAGTTTCTCAGTTCCAGAATGATTGACACTTCTAGGAGATAATCCTTCTGTGGAGGTCTGCCCCATGCATTTCATACAGGATATGGGCAGCGTCCCAGGCCTTTCTTCCTAGAGACCAGTAGCAGCCACCTCCCACTGGTGACAACCAAAAAACATCTCCACGCATTGCTAAATTACCACTGGGAGAAGAGGAGACAACTTTAGATGGAGACTCACTGTTCCAAAGAAATATATGTTATGCACTTAAGTTCACAGCACGGAGTTTGGGGAGAAGAAATTTTAAGGGATCCCAGACAGAGAAGACTGATTCTCAGGGACTGCAGTAACTGGAACAAGGGAGACAAGGGAAGGCAGCCTGGAGGGAAGATCAGAGCACACCATGAATGCTGCAGATGGGGTACAGAACTTCCTCACAGTCATGAAAAATCACCACACTCTCTGCATGCATCCTGAGTTTGTACTCTCATCTCTTGGCACATAACTTTCCTCTCCACAAAACAGCCTATGTCATCTTCATGTGACTGCATGACCATGACAGAAAGGAAATACAGATGATTAACATCAGAGATGGTGGTATAGCCACAGTTTTATACAATGTCTATATAATTTTTATAGGCCACTATTGTCTTTACTTTTCAACTAAGCAGCTTCTACTGTGTATGCCCCTATATCTACTGAGCAGTCAGATCCTCGCTTCTGTTGCAATCCCAGAATAAAATTTTATCCTGTGATGTGCTTTCAATGTAAACAGGACTTCCTCTATTTTCATTTTAAGTTTTGGAAATACTAAAAGGACACAGAATTAATCCATCTACCTCTAAGCTAACTGACTTTAGGAAAGTTAACGATCTATGAATGGGCGAATATGCTCATTTTATTCCCTGTTGAAAATGTTTGTGTGTTTATAAGCAATGTTTGAATTTTTAAATTCTGACTTAGCATCTTAATACATTGAATATAAAAACCAGCATGGCTCATTGGTTTAAAGCCAACACACACACACACACACACACACACACACGCATGCACATACACACATACACAAAATTGAAAATTGAAATATGTTTAATTAAGTTGCTTTTTGAGTTCATTGATATTTTAATTTTATCCCAGACCTACCACTAGGAAATTCATATGAATTCTAAACAATTTGGTATGGCATTGAGGCTTGCCTAGGTAAATAACCATAGGTGGAAATTTAGAAGTGTTTGAATGCAATTAAAAGCCCCAGTGGTTTCTCCCAGAAGCCTAATAGCACTTGATATGTCCATGTTTATTACAGATTTTGCATTTCATGGAGGTACTGGTTTGTAGACCAACTGAAAGAAAATGTCCGCCTCACTTAGGGTTTTTTACAGTAAAAGTCTGATTGATTATCCTGTGACAGAAACATAATATTTAGGTAATGCTGCTTTCTTCAGACATGTTCACAAAACTGTGACCACTTACTATCTCCTTGACACAGTAGAGGCCCGAGTTTATAAGCTGCTTCTGAGTGCGGCCGGTCCGTGTCTGTAATCACTATCTTAGTTACTGGCAGATGTTCTTTGTAAGAAAGGAATCCAGTGTCATTGGTCCTAAAACAAACAAATAAACAACAACAATAAAAAAAACAGTAGCAACAAAACAATTCCTAAATTGATTCTGATTAATATAATTTTAAAATAAATAACAATTTTCCTTGCATTTCAAAATTGAGATGTACTAAGATAACTGCACATTTACCAAATAGTATGCATCCAACTGCTCATCTGGGAGAATAAAATAAGCTAATATCTTAATGTCCCTCACAAACATTAAAACATAGAATATAAAATGCAAGTGTTTATATCATATAAAAGAATATAAATCTCGAATATAGGTGGAGATTTTAAGCTTTAGCGGACCCTCCATCTACCTATTGGCTGAAATTGTTAATTCATGAATATCCTATGTAATGGCTCAGCTTGGGCTCATAGACCTAGTATATCTCTATTTGTTGGGTTTTCTCATACAATTCTTGTGTTTCTGTTCACTCTTGGCTGCTTCTTGTTGATCTCCTGCATATTATTTTGAATTTAACCATATTTTCTCTGTTAACTTTCTAGCTAGAAGCCTGTTCATTATATTTTAACATTTACTTCATGAATTACAAAACGCATCCTTCACTCACCGTGGGTCACTTACATTTTATGTTGTCTAACACTGTAAAACATTAGATGCTTGTTGCTGGTTAATTTATTCAATGCCCTTCACTGACTTGTTTTGTATGTTTTTTTTCTCATGTATTTAAACCTACCTATTACAAACCATGCAATATAATTAAATAGTGAATTTTATTTTGGTAATAAAAAAAGGATTTAAACACTGGGTTTTTATATTGATCAGCATGGTTATAATTTCCAGACTATTTAATACCTTTCTGAATATGTGAGTTGTCATCTGACATTATTTCTCTTTAGCCTAGAGAATCTCTTAGAATTTTTCATTTCAGATGTTGTATTTTGATGTTCTAAAATTTATATCTTATTGTCTAACATAGTTTTCATGTATTTGATTAAAATTCCTTCATCATTTACTGTAATTATTTTTACCTTTATGTCTTTTTTTTTTTTTGTACCGGCATCAAACTCACGACCTCACACTTGCCAGGCTGGCACTTGTGCCTGCTTAAGCTAAATTCCCAGCCCTACCTTTATGTCTTTAAACATGTTAATAATAGTTGCTTTAAAGTGTTTGCTTGCTATTTTTTTCTTCAGTATCCCAGAGTTTGCCTTGACTTTAGGACAAAGTAGACTATTGTATCGAAATATTCCATAAATGGTAATATTCTGGATATTACATATATTATAAAGAGTCTGAATTTCATTATATTTTCTTGAGGATTTCATTTTTATTTTTACAAGGTACATAGTTAAATCACAACCTTCACAGGTTATTGATGAATTATGCTTTGGTAATTGGCTGTAGATATATTTCAAAAATGAAGGAACACCCAATCACGCCCTATTGTAAAGAGCATGATAACTGACTCACACACAACAGATTCCTCTATTTTCTTCTACTATGCAAGTAAGATGGACATGACTTATGGTCAATTAAAAAAAAAAACTCAAAAGGGCTTTGAACTTAATTAGCACTCAGGATTAAACCGGATCACATCCCCTCAAAAGCTACCTTTGTTTCACTGGACTCATGGTATGCATACACAGAGGGATTATTTTATCTTGAAAAAGGAAATCATGAGACCCTCACCATTCACTCCGGTCAGCATCACAATTGCAGTGATACTGATCGTCAATGCAGTTCCCTTCCAAGCCACAAGTACACTTCTGAGGTTCAGGCACAGAGCCTCCCCAGTAAGTCTGTGTTTCATTAGTTCTTCCAACCCACCAGCTCCGAGGAGTTCCATCTGAAAGACAAATGCGAGAAATGTAACATCTGCTTTCCTGCCAGCATAAAGACCTCTCTTCCTGAATGATTAAAAAGAAGCAAGATTGATATGATATAAAGATACGCTATAAGCTGTAATTGATGGCATTTCCTGATGACTTTTTTGAAAATAATTTAACATCATTTAGCTTTAGATATGTTTTTTTTTGCGCTCAGAAGAAACCAGCAATTTCAGTTTAATTTAAGCACTACCGTTAAAGAATGTATTGAGAGCAGTTCATATGTGCAATTTTTTAAAAAATAATTTTTTGGAACAAATTGATATCAAAATATAAAATGCAATCATTAACATAACAAACCAAATTGATTTAAAATCATGAAATGTCCCATTAAAACACTCTGGAATGTTGCATAAGGCACTGATTTTTCTCATTTATTTATTGACTAAAATGTACTAACTGTTGATTACACATTAGGCCTGGCATGGTGCTCCCTCATTGAAATTGAAGATTTATTTAGAGGCCTGTGTTTTCTCGTCCACTTAAAGTCTTGGCTATTTATTTGGAGGCTACAGAAAGAACATTGAAAGATCTTCATGCCTTAAGCGAATGTTACACTAAAAAAAGTTTCCCTTAGCCAAATGCATCTTTTTCTATGATAAATGTTCAGCTACCAGCTCCTTCTCAGAGTCAGGCTAAACATGATGCCGAGGAGCTGAACCAAGGAACAGACAGAACACTTAGGCGAGGATTTGTAGAAAAGGAACTGAGGCACGTAGGCGAAATGTCATGGGGAAAAAAAACACAGGGAAAAAATCATAGACATTAGAGAAGTGGGGAATGAGAAGACCGTAAGCAACGTCAGATCCATCAGCTCCTCAGAGATGTGTGATTATTTTCTGCTGACTTTCAAACCTTTAAATTGTCACCATCAGCCCCCCTGAGAATCTGGTTCTTTTACTAATTTCCCCCCTTACTTCCAAATGTCAATGTTCATTTTAACTTAGGACTAGACAGCCCCTTGCTAATGCTGATAGTCTCTCTCCTCACGTTATTATATTGGCTATCCGGCCATGTAAAGAAAACAAGCATATTGGAAGCATTAGCTATACGTAAAAGTATTAATATTGCGTTTTCATGTTTGTATTTGTGTGATTAACTCATTGCCAAAAGGTCTGGAAAAATGTAGCCAATGTATCTTGCACGGTTGAAAAGATGACAAACGGTGATCAAAAATAGCCAACGACTAATTTTTTAAAAACAGGTTATCACAGGAGAGCCCAAGAACAATGGGCCAAGTGTGCTCAGAGTGAGGGGGAATATCCCGAGTATCTTGAGGAGGATTAATGACAATGCTTCTTTTATTGTAATACATATTTTTATTTAAATATTCACCATAGTTTTCATTCACCCTTAATCAATCAAATGTTTAAAACATTGCAACGGACCCTCAGCCACTATTCACCAGGCCTGACACTGTGTGATTTCTGGCTCTTCCCCAAAGCCAAAATGACCATGAAAAGTAAATACATAAACTGATTCACGACCTGGAGGCAGCTAGGCCAACGCAGCTAAGACAATCCCCTGAGACACTCCAAAACAGTTTGAAAAAGTAGCAAGAAAAATGACTAAGTGAGTTAGAAGTCAGGGAGGGTATTTCAAGGGGGATTAATGCCACTGACACTTGCTGTACCATTTTTAGAAATAAAGTATAAATAAATATTTAACCTCGTGTTTGATCACACTGCATAGCTTCATAGATAGAGAAGAAATCCTTCCTGAACACAAAATCATACATTTTTATCTAAATTTCCTATCTTCCCTATAAAGTAGAAATTCCTAAATATTTTAGCGATCACATACTTTGGGTACATCCAAAACTTTTTAAAACGTACTAAATAATCTAAATAATTTATAAGAGAAAATTTCAAAAGTCAGGTAAAATAAAAATTTTAAATTTTAAATTAAAATTTTAAAATCTGGTGATCAGTTATTTTCCATTTCCACTATCATTTTCCATTTTAAAACCCTAACTGATTTGAAGAGGCCCAATAATCATCTTTCCGTTGTGCTGAGGCATAGATCCTTAGCTAAAGAAAGTGCATTTAGTAACATTCCATTTTATCTACAGTTATATACTCCTCGTCATTTGAAACAGCATTCGTACTGAGATCTGAACTCTAACTCTAATGCCACCTTCCTAGTCTTCTTCCCTATATTTCTTATTGTGAGCTCAGAATCTAAATTTTTCTCTCCCTTTCAGTCTCTACTTCAACCTGTACCTCACATCCCAGAGGAATGTGAGTTTCATCGACCTGAGGAAAACTCTGTGCTAACATGATGATTATCCCCCTACCCTCGGCTTTTGGAGTTTACTGCTGTCTTTACCAAGGGTTCTCCAGCCCGGCTCACAGAGTTTAAGAGTTGCATGGGTCCCACTGGCCACAAGGGTGACAGCTTTTCATCTTTACCATCACTTTAATTTGTGTGGTACTGGTTTCCTATTTCTTTGGGCATTTTGATTCCTGATTCTACTACCATTTGGCTCATGACATCAATGATTGTCTTTCTTTCTGTTTCATTTTTTCAGCTTAATTAGGTAAAACTGATGAGCAAAAGTTGTATACATTCACATATTGTTTGTACTACAAGATGCTTTGAGGTACATAAGCATTGTGACATGATTGTTACTTCGGTCGGGCCAATTATCATATCCATCACTTCACAGAGCTACTATGGTAGGGTGCAAATGATCAAGATCTCCACTATTCTTTCAATACTAATATTTTAATACATTACTGTTAACTACAACTGCAGGTTTGTACCCTTTGGCCAACAACTTCACACTCTTCCACTTCCAGCCCTCAGTAGCCACTCTATTACTATTTCCATGCATTCAACTTTTTTTAGATTTCACATGTAAATGAGATTATTGATAAAGTATTTGTCTTTCTGTGTTTAGCTTATTTTGCTTAGCATAAGGTCCTCCATTATCTCAGAGATTCCCATAATTATTGCAGCCATAATAGCCCAGATACAGATACAATTTAAATGTCCACTGACAGGAGAATAGATAAAAAAAATTATATATATATATATATATATATATATATATATATAGTTCAGCTTTTTAAAAAGAAGAAAATCCTGCCATTTATGATAACAAGGATGAATATGGCAAAGACCACACCAAGTGGAGTAAGATAAATATTCAGCAACAGTGAATAATCAATTCCCTGCTAAGCTGGGAATGGTTACCTATAACCACACTGCTCTGGAGAGCTGAAAAGCAGAGGAGCTCACGTATATCCTCTGCATGAGTTCTGCTACCCAATCATCACAATGACCCTGTGAGAGTGGCTTTATTGACACCATCTCAGAAGAGAGAAGGCAAAGACAGAGATTGATGACTGAACCATTCATTCATTTGACAAATCAAAGATTCATCTAAGTTCCATATCTAGAAAACAAACGACCTGGAACCTGAAGTTACCTCTCTCCCTACCTATAAACCTTATAACTTTTGCACTGCTACTGTCTGATCCTCATTCACGGATAGGATTGAGTTCTTAGGGGGAGAAGAGATTTATGATGGGCCAAGCAAGATGAGACTGGAGAGATCAAAGACCATATGAGGCTACGCTGAAAAAGGTGGGGGGAAAGGGTGGGTGGGAGGCAACCCTGGTGTAGGAGAGAAAACAGTCTAGTATTAAGTGGGTGGAGAATAAATAGGAGAGATGCTCAAATGGAAAAGAAAGGCTCAAATGTCACATAAAAAGCTCTACATTTTCATGGGTGATCTATATGACATAATATTCATAAGAAACATTTTAAAAATAATTCTTATTATCCTATGTGGAACTGTAGTCCTAGAACTGCACAAAACCAAGAGGAAACATCAATGAAGTCGTTTTATTGCACAGATGTCTTAGAATCTTCTCTAAGATCTCAACAAAAACACACTGAAATTTCAATGCTAGAAAACAGTGTGCTGGGACAGAGGTGAAGGCTGCATCTGCAAGTCAGACCAGCACACGGCGGCCCTTGGCTCCAAGCAGAAGGTCTATGGTGGACAAGTTTAGCAGCAAAAGGTAGGAGCGCTTCTTAAGTGGAGGACAGTGCTTTCTAAAGGTTAACTTCCTTCATAAAGAGGAATATTCTGGGTTATATCTTGCATGGGTAGAAGATATGGCGAGATGGCAAACCGGGCACTTTGTCCAAGGAGAAGTTCACACATATGGGATAGGACCTGCTCTAAGGCAGAAAAGCAGGAATCTGAGCTATCCTGACCTCTTGAGACATTCTAAAGGGAGAAAAATATAAACTCTAAAATGGAATTTAGGAAGCTTGTTCTTGGGAGAATAAAGGAAAGAGTTAAGCTTTGGGTTTTTTGTTTGTTTGTTTGTTTGTTTGTTTGTTTGTTTTCAGACCAGGCACAGTGGCACACACATGCAATTTTAGCTACTCGGGACACTGGAGCAGAAGAATTGCAAGTTCAAGGTAAATTTAAACAAGTTAGGTAGACTCTGCCTCAAAATAAAAATAACTGGAGATGGGGGTGTAGCTCAGGAGTAGAGTATCTCTGCTTTGGATCCCCAATATCACACACACAAAAGAACCGGTTTTCTGATTTCTTCTTGAGCTACTGAATCAACTGTTCCCAGCAGCAGCCTTTTCTAATTTTCAATTATCCCCACAGGCGAACTGTCAACAATTCATGAAAAAGAGCCACGAAGAATAGTCACTTTCAGGAATGAAGTTATATTTGTATTAGCTCTTTTCCGTGATAAAATGAAGCTTAGGTGTCACTTGCCCTATATAAGGATAAAGCCTGAGTGTTCGCAGAGGATCAGAATGAGCCCTTACTGCACAGTTATCCCATTAGGGCCAGAAGGAGAGTGTGAAAGCACTCAGCGCTTTGAACAAAGCTCAATGCAAATTGACCTTGTTCTTTTCTCCAGGAAAAAGCATCTCTGTGACTTCCAGACTGTGACATGTTTGCTAAGCACACAGCCCCTCAGCGGAAATGAAATCTTCAGGAGCCTTCAGGAGCCAGTGGAGTGAGCAGGCTGTGCACCACAGCAGCGGGACAGATGCCTCAGTTTACTTACCTTGCTGATTTACCAGCCGTGATTTCTTGCAGTAGTAAGCAAGCTCCTGTTCGCAGTGCTCCGCACGGTTGATTGTGGCCTGGAGTTGCTCCATGCTAGCTGCATACTCGAAAAACCCAGCATATGGGTTCTCTGGATGAGTATTTCTGACTCTTGTTATGTCAGAGCTGTTGTGCTGTATGATGGCCCATGCAGTTTCTTGTATGCAGAAATGGGGGAAGAAAGAGAGGAGACCATCACTAGTCTGCAAAAGTTAAAATAAATAAAGAAAATCAAAATCACCTTTTATCTGAGTCAAATTTGTTTAGTCATCTAACCTCCCTGAGAAGCAGACTCAACATAAAAGGATCTTCAAACATCTTAAACTACAGTAAAGCAATTCTTTCCCCTGAAATGTATGCTGTCACCATGCATTTACAGTGACTTTATTTTCTTCTCATTTTATTTAGCGAGATAATATTTATGATGAAAACTATTAGAAAATCTATATTTTTGTGAAACATTTCATTTCATCAAGTCTGATATTTTATCTTTTCTTAAAAGATGCATCATTATTTTGTTTTCCTTCAAGAGAGGGAAGAACCGCCTATTACAATTGCAAGGCATTATTGATTGTTGATATAGCCAGAATGTACTGATGTTGCCATGTGAGAAAAGATGCCCGCTGTAAATGTTGAAATAGCTTGTATTACAGAATATAAGCAATCGCTATTTTATTCTTACAAAGTTGTTATGTTACTGGCAAAAAGAAAATCAAGTTTTCTCATATGTATGCCCTCTCTCTTCTGTCAACATTTAAGTGAGCATACATCTATTTCTCTTTAAATCAAATTTTCAAATATTCATTTTAGTGCCACGCAGTCTGCGTAGTTTGACAGTCCAGTGGGAAGTTACTCTTTGAAAATGAACACACCGGACAGAGCAACTCAACTAACACTGAACATAAAGAGCTTCCACTACTGGTACCTCAGTGTGGACAAACATTTCCATCATTCTGAGTATCAAAATTACTCAGAAGCAATTAAATCCCACAGGATGCGGAACAGAAGCTGCATGTGTTTGCACCCACCCTCCGCTTTTCCTTTCCATGCTGTATTTGCTCCGGGGTAGGCAGGCACAGGACAGATTAATGGAAAAACCTCTGGTCTAATAAGTTACAGAGAAGAAATTGTCAAAAATCTCTTACTTATGTGCTGTTACATCCTAACTCTTCTATGGTACAGGGCAATATTGCAAATTGGAAGAAAACAACGCATAGAGTTTTTTCACCTCTCTTTAACTGACATTTCAGGACTCAACGATGCAAATGAGTTAAGGAGACGGGCGGAAAATGCTCACTCCTACCCTCGGTCAGTCATCTGGAGGGCGAGGTTAGCTACCAAAGATGGGGAAGGCTTAGCGCCTTCTGTGTTTGGACCGTCACTTTCCTGGGAAACCATAGCTAATATTTTTTTGCCATTGCATTGCAGTTCAGCCCAGAGCAGTGGCGGTGAACCTATGACACTCGTGTTGCAGTCTGCTGTTTGTATCATTGAAAGCTCTAAAAGGTTCACTATTGCTACCCTAGAGCTTTATCAGTAGGACTCTTCTCAAAGAGAACATGATCCAGAAACCAATGGAATTAATTCTGGGTGTCCAGCAGGACTGGGTAGAGGCCATCAGGATATGTGACTGTGGACCTGACATGCATCTGTGTCCTTAGAAAAGTCAAGTTAAATCTGAGCCTCGATTGCCAAACTTGGAAAATAAATTGGCAGAACTGACCGAAAGAGTAGGTCACAAGCTCTCTCATTTTAGTCAGCTCAGACATGGCTGTTGGAAGTTTAAGGTTATTATTAAACAGGCAAATCTGTCAGCCTCCCTTCTGCTGGCTGCGCTTGTATTGTTGAGCAGAACAGTTCACCTTGACTTGTGGTGAATCAGTGGTGTTAAGCCAGTAGCTGCCCAAAGAGCAAGACAATAAGCCAGCTTGAGGCCTTTGTCTCTGTGCTTTTTAGGAGAAACTTCTCTGTAGTTTAGCCTCCACTGGGTCACAATTAACACAGGAGTCTAAAGGGCTTTTAGGACGTGATAAGAAACTCAAAGCCACAGTGCATGGTAATCATTATAAGGCAGCTCATAGAAATATTTCTTTCCGACATCCTAACATACTTCAATATGGCTATAGTTTCTTTAAGCAATTTTATTTTCTAGTTTAAAATGTTGCAAAGTTAAACAGATGCCACACCTGTCAGACTATCTAGTTTTCCAGGGCAAAGCAGATGCCATGAAATCATCACAGGAGATTCTGAGCAGTGGAAGCATCACACCTTGTAATAAAATGTTTTGTGATTTATTTTATTACTCTTACTATGAGATAGTTTCTGATATGCAGCGTGTATGGGTGTAGATATGTGTTAGTGTGATTGGACCCAGGGCCTTCACATTAACCTACATCCCCAGCCCTTTTCTGTTTTCTTCTTCTTTTTCTTTTAGATAGGGTCATGCTAAGTCGCTAGGTTCCCTGGGCTAAGTATAAACTTCAGTCTCTCTGCCTCAGCTTCCCAGAGCGCTGGGATCACAGGCGTGGACCAATTGTATCCAGCAGTTTCTGACACACTAACCATGGTGTCTCCTGTCAGTAGCACACAAAGGACTGGCAAGACATGCAGAAGATACAAATTAGAGAGCAATGAAGAATAAACAAATCAATACAAACAAAATGGTGCCCAGATGCCAGCATATCCCTCCAGGTTGCCAGGTTCAGATCCATGATGGCTGTGAAACTTTTGCTGCCATTAAGTTATTTTATAACTGTCACTTTTAGTTCATCGATAAGATTGCAAAATAAAGTCTGAAACAGGAGGGAATGGGATACTACTCTACATGTAATTTAACAAATTGTCCTGTATCATATACAGACTGTATCTACTTGGCGCTGGGTATCTATCTTTCTGTTTATCTACCTATGTACCTACCCTGACCAACACAGGGGCTTTAACAAGACTGTTCACTTACAAGGATTCTCTGTAGCATGAATTCCTCACAGTCTAGAGGCTTGTACAATCATGCCAGGTTTACCCAGCATTGCATGCTGTCCTTGTATCCAAGAGAGCCAGCCAGCATTGGAAGACCTGGTGCTGACAGAGCGCAACTGTCCTGCTGCCCCCATAGAGTTAGAGAGAGAATTTCCCTCTACAAGGTAACAAATCTCCTCCCAGGGAAGAGGTACAAACCCTTAGATTTTTATTACTCCTTAGGAAGTAGCAGGGCATCTGCGGGAGATAAGCCCTTAAATCTCCCTGGAGAATTTATGACCTTTAACTTCCAAAACACATTTACATTTAATCACCCTTTCACCTAAGTCCGTAGAATTGCTTTGCTTTTTAGTTTTCATTTGCTCGCAGTTTTGTTTGTTTTGTGGGGTTTCGGAGGTTCTTTTGTTGAGTTTTTTGTTTTTGTTTTGCTTTGTTTTGCTTTTTTTTTTTTAAAAAAAAAAGCATTAGTTTCCTACAAGTTAGTAACTCTTTTGCATAAGCAAACAGCTTCTGCCAGGCATAGGTGTCATCCCAATATTGCTCATGCATCTGTGTCTCTGGTCTTTTGATTCTCCTTTGAACTGGCTTAAAAGCTTGCCAATTTCTTCATCAATAATAAATTGAAATCTCTCTAAAATATGTTTTTAAGAACATACGTTCATATCTGTATGAGAGTCATGATTTTTCTTTCTTGAAAATTATCCTTTACTAAATGCAGCAAGAATTGTAGGCTAAGGAGACACAAGGAAATGAGTAAGAAGAGATTGCTGAAATAGACAGAAAAATCTATGAAGTTTAAAAAATAGGATGGTAATTTGGACTTGCTGGTGTCTTTCCCTGAAGAGATTTCTAATAATATGAATTGTAAATAAAGCTACTGAGTAATTAAGAACTTGATTTACCTTAGGCTGCCTGCTATTTTTTAGTGTGATAACAGTGTAAAGAAAAAATATGCTGTTTAAGCAACACAGGTAGTTGCAAAACTGTGTGGCTTCTTGCTTAATAGTTGAGGGTGACAGATGTGATAAAGACCTGAAGAACAGGTGGAAGAGTTGCATTAAGAAAAGCAGGAAGGAAAAAAAGGAAAAAGAGTGAGTATTTGGAGCAAACCACATGGGTACATCGGAATATTCACAGTTTGCTCTTAACTCCTTGTCTATTAAGAAGCCTTTCATATTGAAATCTGTAAAGTAAAAATAATTATGTTAGATGTCTGATGCTAGAGTCACATGGAGTGTTTGTTAATAATGCAGAGGCTTGGACCTTGGTCTCTAAACTTACTGAGTCAGGGAAACTAAACTCAGGCATTTCAGTAATGGTGTAGCGGGAAGTGGTAAATTTAACGCATAGGATTTCCATTTTCACTAAGTTTAAAAGCCACTGTTATAGTGCGCATCAGTTCCTCCCCACTGTAACAATTGTCCTTACAATGCAATGTTTGATGATGAAAAATTTCTTGAACATAAAACTCTCATATTACAGAAAAAGCAATGAGTTTAGTGTAGAAGAAAACAACCCTCTCTATTTCAATGAGGATCACCACTGGGATTCAGCTTATCCAAAGTGGTTTTAAACTATATTTAGAATACTCTGTTCACAAAGAAATTTCAGTCTTTACCATAGTTTGGAAAATTACCCATTCAAAATAGGGGTTTTTTTTGTTTTTATTGTTTAGCTTGTAATGCTTAGAGATATTTTAATCCATGCAAAATCATTTGAAAGACACTAATTCTAGGTTTAGATTTTTTTTCTACAGGGTACATGTTTGCAAGTTACTGATTCAGCATTTTTCCCTTAGTTTCACAATTGCTATACTGATTTGAGTAACTAGAAGATACAAATAATGAGACCTTAATCAAAGGTACCTTCCCTTGAGGAAAAGCCTTCACATGGTGAGAAAAGAGAGCAAGGGCATATTTCTTAACCTTCCCATCTCCTCTCATATTCTTAGCCTGCTGTCCTTCTACTCCCTGAATCTAGTTTGCCTCATTTGCAAAGCCTGGCGTATGAGGTGAGTTTGAAGTTATAACACTGAACATTGATATGCTCTGGGGCTGTCACTTGTGTTTGACTATGTTTTGATATTGCAGAGCTTCTAGACACACGTCCTGTCTCAGAGATTATCTGTGTCGCTGCCCTTAACAATTTGCAGATACTATTCAGTAAGTTACACAGGGCCGATATATTGCTGAATTATTGCCCATAGTAAATATAAGAGACAGTAAGATAAGACAGTCAGCCCTCTTCATTCATGAATTTGCCTACTTGCTAAAACATATTTCTAATTCCCAACATTTTTGCAGTCATTTGCAGACATGCACAGAGCAGCAAAATATATGTGTATCCACTATACACGATCCCAGCTAAAGCTGAACAAGTGGGTGCCCTGTCTCATGCTTCAATTCTCAATTTGTAAAGCAATGTCCTATTTGTGGTCTATTTTGTAACACATTTTTCATGGTTTTGTGCTTCAGGTTGATGTTTTCGTTATTTTAAACGGACATCTGATACTGCTGTGGACTTGTTGAGGGTTCCTAAGTATAAAAAGGCTGTGATATACATTAGATAAGCATCTTTCAGGCTGATATACAAGGATTTGGTGGTGACTTCAATTTTAATGAGTCCTATACCTGTGTGTGCATATCAAATAAAGTGTCTTTCACCTGAACTACACATGAAACAAGATGAAGTTCTGATAGATGAGGACACTGTCACTAGAGGTACAAAGGCATCTAGTCTTACTCTATTTCCCATTAGGAGCCAAAGTTTAGTATTTGCTAATCCATTGGCCATAGTAATTATATGGTGACTTCTATAAAATTACTACAAATAAGGAGAATCAGCTTTGTGTGTATATGTGTGTTTCTTAAAGCTTCAAGGACTAGAGATAGTTAGCAACTTAGAGTTATCTAATTATCAAAGCAGAACTTGATATTACATGTGTACACAAGTAACCCAAGACACATTACTGGCAGTGCAGAATGTGCCTACTTGATTCACAGGTTTGAAGTGACAAGTTCATGCCTATCCAACCTATCTGAATAGGAATTCTTTGACACTTGAATTCCTATCTTACATGGACAAAGCTTTCTTTTTTTTGACACAAGGTCTCATTCTATGGTTAAGGCTCTCTTTGAGCTCGCTGTGGCCCAGACTGGCTTCAAACTCAATGGCAGTCTTCCTGCCACTGCTCCCACGTGGTGGAATAACAGGCACGAGGTGGCATATTCTTGTCATCCCACTAGCGACAAAGCTTTTTTTTTCCTTTGTGAAGACTTTTCAATTTATTATACTTAGCAAAGCCATTTGTGCACATGAAAAGATCAGTACAACAGAAACTTTAAACCAGTGTACACGTTGGAACCACTCAGGAAGATTGTTTAAGACATTGGTTTCATCATCCCCTCAGTCACTGAGGGGACTGAAAGCTCCTAAGGTGCTGACTGGGAATTTGTGTCATGCAGACTGGGGAGCTTCATTAGAAGACAAGCATGTGGGAGCCATGGAATTTTTTAGGTTGTTTTGGTAGTTTCCTCAATAATTGTGTTAATAGGGCCATCAAGTGCATTATGTGCAAATCTCTAAAGATGCATTCTGTAATGAACCCTTCCCCACACAAAAAAGAAAAAGAAAGAAGAGAGATGAAAGAAAGAAGAAAGAAGAAAGACAAAAGACGAAAGACGGAAGAAGAAGAAGAAGAAGAAGAAGAAGAAGAAGAAGAAGAAGAAGAAGAAGAAGAAGAAGAACAAGAACAAGAAGAACAAGAACAAGAACAAGAACAAGAACAAGAAGAAGAAGAAGAAGAAGAAGAAGAAGAAGAAGAAGAAGAAGAAGAAGAAGAAGAAGAAGAAGAAGAAGAAGAAGAAGGAGGAGGAAGCACCAGCGTCCCAGGCTTTACCACCAGCAGGCGGTTTTCAGAATGACTCAGCTATGAAGTGGTGCTCCGTATCCAGCCGCCCCCCTAGCACTGCATCTGAATACACCACATACTTCTCCAGCTCAAGTCTTTTCCCTTTAAACCTTTTCTGGTTACACCTTAAATAATAGCAATTCAAACTCTCTGGTTGTCTAAACCAAAAACTATGGTATTTTCTGACATCTTACAACTATTTCAGTGTGCAGCTCTAATTTCCTTCCCCATCTGCATCTACACTATTTAGGGCAAGAAGCCACCATACCCAGCTGTTTTCTGGACTTTTGCATTACTTTAAATGGTTTCCTAACAGCTTTCCTAACTCTTATTCTGTGTATACCATCTCCTCAGTCCTCTGCAGCACTGCTTCTGGATAGGCATTTCCAGCACAGGAGCCATTGTGATCCTATTAAAGGCAATCAGATTGCACCCACCACTGCTTAAAACACCCCAACTTCTTCTCATTGCACACAAAGCAAAAAGCAAGAAACCCTACCACACTGTTGTAAGAACCCATGACTCTTCCCCTCCCTGCTCTCCCTACTTGACTCTCTCCTCCCATGTTACTGCTTCCCACTTAGTTCCCACACTCCAGATGCCCTGGGTTTGTTGCTGTTTTCTGAGCACATTTGACAAGATTACCCATCTCAGGAGTTGGCCTTTGCTGTTGCCCCTTCCTGGCAGGCTCTTTCTTCAGTTAGTCACCGCTGGATTCTGAAGAGCAAATCGTCCTCTACCACAATGCCTGCCTTAGTCTAATACCACCCTTTTCTTTTCATTTTGCTCCATGAAACTTGGACTCACCGGCACAGCACTGTCCAAAGTAACTTTCTGCAATGATGGAAATGTTCTACACCAGTGAGGATCAATAGTCCAATCCTTATCAGCCACAAGAAGCTACTGAGCATGTAAAAGGGGGCCAAGGAGAGCCAGGCGCCCCATGTTTCATTATAATCTTAGTTTGATTAAATTATTTGTTTGAATTTTAAAATGTATTGAAATTCACTTAATTCAATCAAATTAGAATTTAAATAGGAACTTGCTGCAAGTGGCCGCCCTGTTGGACAGCATAGTTCATTTTGAATTCACTATTTGGGTTTGAGAAGAAATGGATTAAGTTTTCTTTCCTTGGTTTTTATATTTTATTTCCCCCAGTATTACCAGTTGAAAAGATCATCTTTCTTTCACTGCACACCTTATCACCTTGGCAAAAAATAAATTATCCATACATGAGTAAATTGCTTATAGGTTATTTTGTTTCACTGGTATATTTACTGACTTTGTTACCAACCATATACGACTCTATCTAGCCTCACTGTATTAACGTCTTTAAATCCAATAGAGTTGAGTTCTTCAACTCTGCTCTTCAAAACCAGCTTGATTCTTCTTAGCCCTTTATATCTGCTTAGGTATTTTAGGGTGCTTACCTATTTTCACCACAACAATCACATCAACCTACAAAAGAACATCCTGCTAGGTTTTAATTTAGGTTTATATTAAATCAACATCAAGTTTGGAAAAAGTGATGCTCTATAATGTTGCCTTTTCCAATTAATGAAGATTTTATATTACTCAACTTATATAGGATGATAATAGATTTCAGTACTATTTTGCACTTAGTGTAAATGCCTTGTATATCTTTCACTACATTTGTTCTATGTTTGGGATTTTTGATGCTGCTAAAAAAGCAAACTTCTTAAATATTTTCTAATTGCTTAGTGCTGGCATATAGAAATAAAGTTAATTTTGTATTTATTTTTTATCCAGTGATAATTTAAAAGTGTAACCATTTGCTGAAGATCATTTCAAACATTCTTCTAAAATTTTTGTTCATCTATGTTTCCATTCCTTGTGTGGAGCTGGTATGTGTGTAGAACACATCTTAATTCCTTTTTTCACCCTCTTTCTCTGATTCTCTCCCTTTCATCTCTTAATCCCCTTTCAATTTGAGAAACATCAATTTCCATACTTACTATTATCTTTTATTTTACTCTTTATTTATAATTTGAGCTTCTCATATAAGAAAATTCACACAGTATTTAAGCTTGTGTGTCTGATTTATTTCACTTAACAGTATGGTATCAAGGTGATCCATTTTCCTACAAAGGACTCAAGTTTATTTTTCTTTATGGAAAAGTAATACCCTATCATATGTCAGTACCACATTTTCTTTATTCATTCACCTGCTGATGGACACAAAGGCCACTTCCAAGATTTAGCTAGAGTGAACGGTGCTGCTGTAAACATGAGTGTGCAGGCATCACTGTAATATGATGTCTTTAACTCTTTTAGAAAGACACCTAGAAGGTATCTGAGTCAAATGGAATTTCTAGTTTTACTGTTTCATGAAATCTCCATAGCAATTTCCCATACATAACCTAGGTACCTAGAAATAACAAGAATTATAAGTCTTTCTTTCCAATATTTATGTTTTTCTACTTTGTTTCCTTGCATTACTGCACTGGCTAAGGCCTCCAATTCAATGATGTATGAAGCATACTAATGCTCTTAGTAGAAAAAAATCATACCACATTTCTCCATAAATTTACATAAGCTATAATTTTTTGTGGGTACTTTATCAAATTAAAGGAATTCTATTGGTAATGTAATTCTCTTTTTTATCATGAATAGATACTGAATTTCATCAAAGACAGTTTCCATGACTGCTAATATCTATGTACATTTATGTAAATAAAACATTCTAGAATATAAGCTTCATGTTTACATACATTCAAAAAGTAAATATTTCTCAAAGCTTTTATATATATCAATCTCCTCTAACAAATAAAAACTTTTGATTTAGTATACAATAGAAAACACTTATTATGTCATATGTAGATGGTCTACACAGGTAACAGGTGCATAGAAAATGACATTGTTTTAAATTGTTATCATCAACTAATGTTTTAAAGAGTTAAGCTCAGTTGTTTTACTGAACAATACACATTTTAATCAAGTTGCAAAATTAGATCAAATGCCTAGAGTGTTCATGCACATTTAACTATTACATAAAAGTTGATTATCTTACCAGTCATGTTGCAATAGAGAAGAAATGGCCCCAGAGGACCACTTCCATCAGAATCTATATAATAAAACCCTGAGGTATTTCCTCTGTGTTTATAAGCTTCACACGATTGCTCATAGATAGCTGTGAAAAACAAACAAGAAAAGGATCATCATAATGAAAGAGTATGGAATGAATCTCTGGAATTTTAGGAATGGTGAGTACATCAGTACCACAGGAAAGGGTAAAATCTGTACTTTACAAAAGAAAAATCCTTCCTTTCTTTTTAAATTAATTTATACAAAAATGATAAGGTAGAAAAATAAGAATGAGGTTGCATTTTATGACTCTTTTATCACTAAAGGAATATGAGTTTGTTTCATCAGAAGAAAAATTTAACTTAATTTTACATTAAGAAGTAAATAAGAAGAGGCCATTATTTAAATGTTAAGCATCTTATAAGTATAATCTGATCCTTTATGACAACAGTTTTGGAATTTCTAATGTTAGTATCACCTTGTAATAGCCTAACATTTGAAGCTCAGTAGTGTAATCTTCTTAAATAAACTGCTGTCATCTAATAATTATGTAATAGAAACATTTTATATAAAGTCAGTATACACCTCCCTCAGATTAAAAAAAACCTAGAGGTAAGTATATTTTTTCATAGAACAAAGATGAGTCAAAGCTCATCATCAGTAATTTTAAAAGTAATTTACAGAAGATATTTAGGTAATACTCTGTAACTAGAATACCAGATAATTAAAATTTAGAGCAAAAGAAAAATCTATGTGGAAATATGCCCACCAATGGTCTCAATGTGCTTTGATATATCACTGAATGTGCTTTACTATACAAGTACTAAAGGTACTTCTCATGCATAAGATCCTTCTTTCATTGACTCTTTAGCCAAATGTACTGATAACATCCATTCAGATTTTTTTCTGTGAAATTTGAAACAATCCCTGGGAAACCATTTCCTGAATCTATTTTAAACTTCTGAAAATTATGCTAATAAACATTTTGGTAACATGGAACATTGTGGCTAACATGTTCTATGCTACAAAATTTTCAAATAATTTTAAGCATTTACTTCACTTCTCTATAATCTGATGGTTTTATTTTGTTCCTGTTATGCATTAACATAGTTAAAAACACAGATTGCTTTCAAGTTATATTTTTATCTCGTGCACTAAAATGGGCGTGTAAAATGGTTCATTGACACATCTCCAAATGCACACACACATTCAGAAAGCTCTCAAAGGAGCTGGCGGGATGCACACTAACTGGGACGGAGACTGATCCTGGAAAGGACACAGGAACGGATTAAGGTAACCCGAAGGACTTTTGCTTTATGTGTACTGCTTGAATTTTTATAACATCACTATTTAATGTATCATTTCCTGATAAAGCTTTTTTATGGCACTGTCTCTGCCTCTTCCTTGTAACTAGATCCTGGCCCCACTTCTCAGGATGGTTATTAACAAAAAACCTTCAGCTTCATTTGAACAAATACTTGAGAATAACAAATTAATTACTGCATCAAACTGTGGACCACAGAAGAAAATATCTTCCCATTTATCATCTATTTTTCCTCTCAAGATGTTTGTGTTTATATTTAGGTGGAGTCATTGATCATGATTAAAATGAATTATTAATCAATAAAAATGTACTTAATAGTTTTCAGTTAGTTAATATAATGGGGATAGCAGAAGATATGAAATTTAAAATAGACCATGTCTCCGCTGCTGGATGACACAGGTCCGGTACTTGGCTATGGTGACAAGCGGAAGAGCCTTTATCACCAGCACACATTCACCATACTCTCACAAGACTCTTCAGTATGAACAAGTGATGCTGAGTCATGACCCTGGAGACACTGGTAAGACAGTCCTGAACCAGGGCTTCTCAGGGTCTTGTATGAAGGGCATGGGGCTGGGAGACCCGCATTCCACCCCCGGTTTGGGCAGGAACAAGAAACAATGTGCTGGGTCCTAAAGGTGCTCCAAGGTAGCAAGACTTCTGGCTTTGCACCTAAACCTCTTGGTTTCATTCCAGGCAGCAGAAGCTAGCGCTAGGGTCTAGGATTTCCCTTGAAATTCAGTAATGATATGAAAAGTGAGCAATTTAGTCACCTGATTACAGGTCATGGATAACTAGACAACAAAATGACAAAGGTCTCACATCATGTATAAACTTTGCATTAGAAAAAAATCGTTGGCTTATAAACGGGCAGAGTATCAGTTACGATCCCAGGCTCTGCAGCATGACTTCCTCCTCTGGTTGCTCTGCTTGCTCTGCCTCCACTAGTTAAGCAGCGTGGGTCAAACTTACCTCGCTATTACCTCATGTGCTAACTAGGGATAACGGTCGTACCCACCTATTAGAGTGGCCATCAGCACTAAATGACCCACAGTATGCAAAATAATGGACAAACAGCCCTTAAAAAGTGCTCGACTAAATGAACTATTATGGGTAACACAAGAATTTCCCACTCCATTTCCCTTCATCATCTTTATAAGGTAGAATTGCGAGAAAATTTAAATAGTATTTAGTGCTCTAGCCTGAATGCCGTGTCCCCATAAATACACTTGTTGACACTTAATCCCCAGTACAATGGTATTTGGCAGGGGGTAGAGGAGGTTGCATATTCCAACACCAAGTTGTACATGCACAGACAGACACACATAGCGATGAGGAGGAGGATGCAGCGGGGAAATCACCACGGGTGAGAAGGGCAGGTGCATCTATCTGCTTACAGCTGTGGCAGGTGGCTCCCGCGTATCCAGTGTCGGTGCAGTTACAGTGAAAGGTGCTCCAGGACTGAGAGCATTCACCTCCGTGCTCACAGTAGTTAGGCAAACACCTAAAAGAAGACGAGAAAACGACTCCCATTTGTCATCTTTAGATAGCATCAAGTGTTGATCACTCTGCCGCGGTCATGTGAAAGAAGACTGTCACCCGCACCATGCAGAGGTCATTTTAGCACAACTAACACTCAGGCAGTTGGGTGCGAAGCTCCCTGTACCACAGAACTAAACCTTAGGCCACGAACCCCACCTGATTTCAGCCTAGTCTCAGGTAGCCGCTGCTTGGCTACCGGACGTGTCTCACTGTGTCAGAGGTCTTTCTTTACCATAACATAAACTTGTTTGGCATAACACGGGTACATCTCAGAGCCAGGAATATCGACAGTCGACATGATATAACATTTCATCACACAGAATTACTGTGTTATGTGAACATTTAAAAGAAAAAGGAATAAAGGAAGCGGAAGGAGAGGAGTCGGTGGCGAGGGAGGACCTCTCTATTATTTGGCTTGTAGATCTGCAGATACGGAGGGATGTAAGACAGGCAGAGCTCTAAGGTGCCGAATGGAAGTCACGAGAGCTTCCACATTATTTTAAATTTTCAAGAGGGATAACTGTCACAGGCAACGTCTGTCTACGGCAGGGTGATTTACTAGTCCAAGGTAGCTCCGTTCCAACATTAGATGATAATACATTTCTTTTCATCGCAACCTGTCTTGGAGAAGCTGGGTTTTCAGTAATTGATTTATATAAAGCAAGCACTATAGCATGTTAGACGACATTGAACAAAACAGGAGAGTGACAGTGTCTGACCTAAATCCAAGTTTTTAAAAGTTACATAGTGTTCAAAAGGTACACAGCCCAATTGCTAAATAGTTGTGTTTATTTTAAAATATTTTTGAATTATGTACATTGCTTTCTCATGAATAAATTCTACTGTGTATACAACATGGGTGTATGGTTTGCAAAGAAATTATTAAATCGTTGCTTTAGAGAAACAAATGAACATAGTCATCCTAGTTACCCGACCTTTTTGTTTATTTTTGTGGTAAGAGCAGCTAAAATCTACTCATTAACAAATATGATCCCATTTGTTACATATAGTACTCATGCTGTACAGTAGCTCTCTAACTCTGTATCATTTCTTCAAAGGGTTTCTAAGGTATTAGGACACAAATACTTATTAAGTTCTTTGGACCCAAAGTGTTAGCATACATTTTTGTCTTAGGGTCATAGTGAAAAACTAAGGAAAGATCTAGGGCAGCATGGGGGAAAAAAACCACTGGGGACTTTCTGCTGTCCACTGACACCATCCTGATGGCCTAAGATGGCCTTAACCTCACTCAGCTTGATTACATCCTAGATAGCTTTCCTGCTGACTATAGTTCCTGACTTTCCTTTCCTTAGGGGGTTCACTTAGGAAACTCAATCTTAAATTATTTTTTGCCCTTCTGAGATGCAAATCTCCTCACCACTTTCCAGTTTTACAGAAATGTTTTCTTTTAAAAATGCAAAAAATCAGATGGATAGAGCCACTGTTTCCTAGTCTCCCTGGGAAAACAACAGCCTCATTGCCATGAGTACCAATTAGCAGACTCGCGTGACTGATTGCACTGCCGTTGGTAGGCAGTTGTTAGGACATACACAGTCGTCCAATCGGTTGGACCAACACCACTTTTTAAATGAAAGTCTCAAGGATATTTTTTTGACTTAGAGGCAAAATTATGAAAGAGCTAAAGCACCATGACCAAAGAAGTTTGGGAACTTCTCCAGGTAATGCAGATAGCTCTGACTGGATTATTGATAGAATAAATGGCACATTGAGACCAAGGCTTTCACTGCTCTCATTCATTTTAAATTAAAACATAACCCACAAAAGCCAAGAGTACATTCATGGTGGGATGTTTGCCACTCCTTTATTAAAACTAAGGGTGGGGACTTCATATGTTGTGTATGGGATCTTTCCAGTTTTAATTTAAAATGTTATTGATTCTTTTTTCCTGGTTATAATAGCAGATGTCCACTACACAGAACACAAACAATCCAGGAAATAAAGAAGAAAGATCACTTACATTCTCACTTGATAGAAATTAGCACTACATACATATCTGCCAACAGATTTATACTTGTATATTCATAAATATAATGATAAAATGATGCTATTTTATAATCTTGTGCTAAGGATCCAAAAAGTATATAATGAGCATATTTCCATACACATTAATTTTATACATATTTTAGCATTTTTATACATTTATTAGAATCCATTCAAAGACCATATAATGATTTACTTCATTTTTAACCATTTCAAAACAATGGCAACCTAAAAAAAGAGATTTTAAATGGTATTTATTTAAATGGTAACCATACTACTTGGGAGTCAAATAAGAAAAGGACAGAGTAGACCATCCTTAAACAGACTTTGACCTTGCTTTTTTTAGAGTAGATACAAGAAGCTTTGCCTAAAATCTAAGAGAATATTTTATTACTGTGATATATATATATATATATGTATATATATATATATATATGATTTCTGTTTGATCTGCTTCCAAAAGACTTAGTCCCCCTTTTTTGATTCTTGCTAGTCAGACTAGATTTTCCATATTTTTAAATAAAATGTGAAAGACTGAACTGCGGATTTTATTTATTTTTGTTTTATGATAATACGTGACTGCTGGTAACCTTCGGCTCTTCATACTGTATGGCGTATGGAAGCACTCATTTTCTCATGTGTTCTAAGTAATTGTGTTTTACATTTTTTTTGCAAGTCATCCCAATATCGAGTAAGACAATCCACCAACTCATTTTCTTGAGCTTCTAAATATTTCCCTTGGACATTTTCATCATTATCTTCATTGTTCATGAACTTGAACAAATGCATCTGCCAACACATCCAAACTTAAAGTGATAGGAAACATTTTGATTTAGCTTGATTTCCTCTTCCTTGTAATTTATATTTAAAAAAGACTTACACATGTATACAGTGTAAAATTTAGTTGCAATTAATGGCATTGAAGTAAAATCTATGTAATATTATTATACTTAGGGATATTAAATAGACTATAGGTCCAGGATAATGGGGAGCACTGGAATTCAAATCTGACATCCTTTAAGATCTTCAACTGGCAAGAACTAATCCCTCAATCTCTCTGCATGCCACCTCCCCAAAATACCACACCTTCAGTTCCACAGCAGATAGGCTAGCACCGTGATCTTCAAATCGACTGGGATAAACCCTCTGAGTAACACAACGGGGAAGGAGGGAGGGAGGGCAGTGTTACAGGGCTCTGTGGAGAGAGAGATGGGGGTAGAGGGCTGTGGGTAGACGGCAGCCTGGAGGGAGGACAAGGATGGGCCTGGATGGAAGACGGTCTGATGGGGGACCAAGGGCAGACCCCAAGGACCAGGCAGTGGGGGTGAGCTGGCAGCAAAGCATGAGGGAGCCCCAGGACAGTGGCCCAGAAAGCAAAGAGGTGGCAGACAGCATCCCCCAGCGACCTCCTACACCATCTCAGGGGTCTCTGCAGCCTGAGTGCCATTGAGATCAGGCGCACACCACACCCTCTGCCTTCCCAGGCTCACGGAGGGTTAGTGATGGTGATGGTGATGGCTGAGGTGGTGACCCTCCAAAACCAGTTAACATTCTCTAGGAGTTGATATGTACAGGTGTGCTTAACAGCTCCGTGGACAGTTTAGGTTCAAGCACCTTGGTCAGGTCTGTCATCCACCACCAGTCCCAGGTAGGTTTCACTCCCAGGCTCGAAGACCAGAAGAGCAGCTCTCCCTGCAGTTACGCCCTTGGCCCCTGCTTTATCTGGAGTCCCTGACTCAGGACCAGCCCCACGCAATCAACAAACCAAGACAAGGCCATCAAGATGAGTGTGCGTGTGTGTGTGTGAAGGAGGGCAGGGGTATGTGAGGAACTTTGAATGCCCTTGTGTATCTTGTGTATGTGTGAATGTGTGTGATGTAGGTATGGTTATATGTATGCATGTATGTGCATTTGCATGAGTTACGTAAATGCAAGTGAGGATTACATGTGAGTGTGTGAGGAACTTTGGTACATGGGGTATATCACTGTGCATATGTGGGAAAGAGATGTGCATTGGTAGATGTGTGTAGAGAGCATGTGCATATACTTGTGCAAGTGTGAGTGTGAGAACATATATGTTTGTATGCACTGTCATGTGTAGTCCCACCCTGTTTAAAGCCAGTTAAATATTTTATATATATATATATATGTGTATATATATATATATATATACATATATATATATATATATGGTAAAAAAAAAGAGCTGAATTATTTAAGTTCCTGGCAGACTTTTTAATATGTTTTTAATGTTGCTGCCTGTTTTTAATTACAATTTATTAAACCATTAAATATGTTTATTAAATATGTTTATTATGCATGGATAAAATATTACCTATCATAAATGCTAACTTGCACTCTGGTGGGCTACAGGACATGGCAGCTTCCTGGCTGGGTTTCAGCCATGTCATCCTAACTGGTTTAAACTCTCTGTGCATTTACTTCCATATTCCTAGGAAAAAAATACTATTGAGAACACATTTCAAGGATTATACAAGGATTGACTTAAACATTCATCCATGTTCTGTGCTAAGCATGGTGCCTGGTCTACAGATTTTCTTAAATCGGTAATGGCTGTGACATTCCATTGAACCCAATAATTAAATTTAACAGCCTTGATTATAAAGTGTGACCAGTAAGATTACTTCAGTAGAGTTGCCTATGCCTACCCATAGTTTTAAACTGTGCTTAACTATTATTATTTTAAAAGTTGCTTGTCTTCTACAATTAACACCCACTCTTGGCCTTGGCGTGACCTGTCCTGGTGCTTCTACTGGGTCCACAAGCACCCTTACACCTTGATTGTTACTACGACCCATCTATTTCCAGAGATGTTTCTGTTCTGTTCCTGCAGAGACAACAGTAGCAGGTGTGAAAGCCGCACATTAGAATAGGTACCTGGTAAGTTCCCTGGTCTCTAAATACCATTCAACTGTCAGGGCAGCAAAAGCATCTAGCTCTGTGACTTACTGGCACCTGATGATGAATTTTACTGTTTGAGTACCTTAATCTATTAGGTTTAATGATGTGTTTTGATACATTTATACCCATGTAAAATTATGGCAGCATCGACATCACTTCTTTGTGAATTGACAGCATGTGTACATACAATTAACATGGTCACATGTTATCTTAGTTACTTTCTCATTGCTGTGACAAAATACCTGACACTCACAAGTTAAAAGAAGAAAGATTTATTATAGCTCACGGTATGTAGACGTTTCAGGCAATAGTCAGCTGGCTCCACAGCAGAGAGCAGCATCACAGAAGAACATCACAGAGGAGAAACAGTTCCTGGCAGTGTGGGCAGTAAGGCAGCAAGCAACAAGCCTGCCATTTCCTTTACGTCGCATCCCGGCTACAAGTTTGTTGGTTAGTGCCACCCAGCCGTACCCGGAGTAGGACTTCCCATTACCCACACCCACTAATGTGCCAAACCAATCAGTGGACAAATCTGATTATCGCACCCTTAATCCACATTCACAACCCTTAATCCACATTCACAACCCTAGATCCAGCCACCTTTGAAAAGCCCCACCTATGACCACAGAAGTCTTTGGGGAGACATCCAGAGAGCAGCTACCTAGATTGTATCAGCTGAAACATATACATAATAATATATATTTTCTTATCTCTTATGTAAATAAAATCCACTTCTTGTGAAACAGATAAAAGGGAGAGAATAAATATTCATTTTATATATAAGTTTTAATCTATAATCAAACATCTGGATAAGTCAAAATAAATAAGTGAACTTGTTCTTACCTATCTGAGATGCCACAAGAGTCTATCTGAAGGTCACTGAAGTTCCCAAGGGACCCCTGCTGAACTGAAATCAGATCTACCAATTCATTACTGATGGAAATAAGTCTCATACACCCCTGGAATCCTCCAACAGGGCTTTTACACTTTGATGCAAAGCTTCTTTCAGGACAACCTGATAAAAACAAGAAAAGCATAACCAAATACACAGTAATGATTGAAGACTCATAATCACAGAATAATTCAGTAGGAAAAATTAAAAGAAATAGACATTTGATTGTCTTCTGAATTAAAACAGAAGAAATAAACTCACTACAGTCATTATTATTTTGATCTAAATTACAAATTGCAATTCATAAAGAGTGCATTTTCGTTATTGGCATTGGATTCTCATATGTTATAATACTTATGTACAAATATAGGAGTTTGATGAGAATTTTAGAAATATACATGTTAGATTGAATCCTGACATGCTGGCCAGTAACACTAAATTATATATAAATTAACCTGGGAACATAACTTTTTTAGACTGGTAAAGCATAAAGCTAAGAACATCAGTGATAAAAATGTGCCCTTTATGAAATAAAAGACAGAACAGTAATGATGAAATGCCCTTGTGTTTAAAGTTAACTATCTGAAAAAGAGACACATTGACTTGAAATAAAATTTTCAACAATTTATTGAATTTAATGCCTTTTCCTATACATTTTTAAGCCATACATACATGTGTTTTACTAAATACAAATGGCTAAATGTCAAAAGCATTTCACAGTTTGATTTTATTTATTCTTTGCCTCATACAAGACTGTTCCCTTTATACTGATTTTTTCTAACATTTAAGATTTTTTTAATTATTTGCATAATAAAGAAGTATAATATTAGCCATCACTGTCTAATTTTAATGGTGTTCTAAATGTTTATCCAAGTGAAATAAATAATTTTATGGAGTATGAACACATATATTATACTTACATATTTTTCATTAATCTTTCTCTGCTGCTATGGTTGTCAACCACTATTACAATTCCAAAGAATATGAAATAAGTCAGCAATTTCTTAATTCCTGTATAATCCATGCCTGTTTTCTACCTGGGAATTTCCATTATAATTATATTTTGACTGAAGATATTTCTCCTTACTGCTTTATATTCTCAACAAAATACACTTACAGGCAAAGTAAAATCCTGTATCATTTAAAAATATCAGGCATATTGAAATATTCTATTTTACACAAGTGGAAACTTTGAAGTTTCAAATTTGATATATAAAAAATAATCAAAGCTTTTGGAGTATTTATGCATGATAATACACACATTTTCATTATTTACAATTCTTCTCTACATAGGAGCTACCATCATTTTGATATATTTTCTAGATTACTTATTAACCAGTCAAGACTATTAAGTTAAAAATGGAAAGTATAATATTTCAATCATATTTGGGGGCAACTCTCATATACCAGCACTCTGCTAATTTCCTTTTTTCTAAGCAGTGTTTCTTGACACATCTCAAACTATTTCAGAGTAAAATAAATTGAGAAATGTGCCCGCAGGACACAAAACTAAGCAAACTCAGAGGTACAAGGAAAGGTCACGAAACTGTACAGAAAACACAGGGTCAGATCATGAGGCAATTCATATTCTGAGCTACCATGTTCAATAAGCAAGAAATTCTGAGATCGAAGAGGAGTTCAACTAGGTTAAGCTCATTAGTGTGTGTTAAGAGGCAGCCACAAGCTAATATAATGTGATACCAGAGAAAAGTTCAGCACTGAACCCATTTGAGATGAAAGTTCTAAAATAGGAAGATTTCTAGAGAATATTTAATGCTGAATTAATGGATGGATCCATTACCAGAGGCAGTCAGCATGTTAAATACCTCTGAGAATGACAGATAAATTATCATTCTATGTCACTGTACCAGAAGTGAGATGTCGGGTTAGACTTCATGGTGGCACAGCCTGGTCACTGGGTGGATAATCCTCACCTGACACATGGGAGGAGGACAGTGAGAATTTGTACCTTGGTTAGTATCCCTAACACATGCTATGCCCAGCCCAAAGATTCCACAGGGGGAATTTACAGAAATTAGACATTCAGTCATCCTCCATCTGGAGAAGCCAGATTTAAAACTGGTAACTTATAAATGATAAAACCTGAGCACAATGCACCCTAGTGCAGTCTGAATTTTTGAAAAGTATTCATTCAAGGAAGGAGAAAAAGTTTAAAAGCACGAAGTGATGGATGAAAAGTGAAAGCTTTGTGTGGCAGGTGTGGAGTGCCACTGGTCCCCGAGCAGCTCTGTCTTCCCACATGACAGCACTCTCAAGACTGGCATGAAGTGGAGATAGAATCCTGGATGTTGGTACCATCAGGCCTTTTGCACTGGGGCATCACAGCAGATAAGACAGCTGAAAAGTGCAGTTGAATTCAGAAAGGGGCAAAGGAGAACTGACGGACACTGTCTCAAAACACAGAATTTTTTTTTTTTTTACTTTGAGATAAACTGACTGAAGAATTAAATGCCTGAAAAATGTCTTCCACCTAAATAAAATAAATCCCAGCCATAAAACAACCTCATCCACACAGGACAAAAGATTTTCCATGGTAACCAACTGCTGGTTTGCCCAAGATTTGGGAGAGGGACACATGACTTGCAGCTCTAATCTAGAAAAGGCCCCCACCCACTGCCAGTTCCACCCATAGAATCAGGAGCTCTGTGTCAGTCTGCATTTTAGAGGCTGCTACTCTAAGTTCCCGCCAGCTATTTTATCGCCCATGGCACTAAGAAGCTTCATAGACAGAGACAATGTGTTCACTCAGAACTGTTTCCCCTAAATATCCCAGAAGTTAATATTGCTAGCCCAAAAGGCCCAAATGAACTTCCAAAAAGATGGATCTTCTCACTCGGGTTCTTGAGGCACAAGGCTGCCTCAGTGTTAGAAATATTAAAATGCCCTGAATTTTGCAGATCATGTATAAAAAGCTTTGGGGTTGGAATTTTATTGCAGAAACCACTATGGTATATCTTTGAAGAACATCCTAACTAATGTAAAATTATAAAGGAGAAGAAAGGAGCAATAAACAATAAACAAATTCAAGACAGGGCTTACCTGGGAAGATCAAAGGATATGATCCTAGAGGGAACACAAATGGATTGGTAATCTACTGTTACAATAGTAAGAGATGGTCTACATCTCTTACTATTGATTAAGACAATGTGTTCTTACAGACTTCCATAAAATCAGTCATATATTCTGAAACAACCTGGTTCAGAAATGAACAAATCTCAACAAAGGAAGCAATTGTATCTTTTAAACTTGTAGACCTATGCTGCCTGTTACAGTAGTAGATTGTGTAGGAGTGTTTATTGTGTATGTGTGTGTGTGTGTGTGTGTGTGTGCACATGGTGTGCTAGGAATTGAACCCAGGAGCTTTGCACTGAGGTACATCACTAGCTCCCTTCTTACTTTTTATCTTGAGACAAGGTATCACTAAGTCTCTGAGTTGTCCAGGTTGGACTCAAATTTGCAGCCCCCCTCTCCCCATCCCAGGGCATGAGAGGTACAAGTGTGCTCCATCATGCACTTGCTCCTTGAATTTTAAAATTCTGGTGAGCTGATTCATGGGCTATGTCTCATTATCAATTCTTGGAAAGTAACTTGTATTTTAATGGTGAATGATGAAGACCAGGTGCCTTTACTGAAACTAAAAATTGAGTTTAGGCTGAGTAACTCTTAAAATGCAATGGAACAATACAAAAATGATAATGTAAGAAACACATATATCTTCAAGGGGAATGTCTTATTACTAATAGTTTTAACACTGCATTTCTAATGGCAAAGAACATTTCACTTTCATTTTCCAGTGATAGGCATTCGTTTCCATTTCTCAAATCTTTTTTCCAAGCTTTGGGTCCAAACATCCATGGGATGAAGAAATGATTCATTTGTTCTTAAAGGGAAATGGCCTGATATAGAAGGCTAATGTCCTGATTTCATCAAGTGGATCAGTGCATTATGGCTTAGCAAAGAGAGGGGATCGCTGTGGCTAATTAAGTTAAATTATTTGTGCATTGGCATAATATTTTTCTGCACTGGGCTGTGGGAAAGCAAGAGGGATGCTCCAGGGAAGCTAAAAGGTGTGATCAGGAAGACACTGCAATAAAATCAACCCACAAAATCAGAAGACAACGTATGGGGGCCATTTAGCACTAGGAAAATATAACAAGGGGAAAATATAACAAGGCTTGAAGGCAAGGACTGAAGAAGGCGGCTTACTTAAAATAAATTTCATTACAGAAATCATAAACATAAGGAAGTCCACCTAGTAAAAATGTATTTTAGATTACGGTTTGTCATCTTGATCCAGTCAACATTTCAGTGTTTAAAGAAAGGGAGAAATTATTCCTTAGTATTAGTGTGAATTAAAGCATAAGGACTTCCCCAAGTCACAAGAATAGCAAATGAAAATATGGTCCAGTTGCCCATGTGGCTCGATCTTTTCTCTTACCTCCAAAATAGTACACACCACCTGAATAAATCTCAGGCCCCAACAGAGGAGAAGCAGAGGTCACATGGTCATCTATCATCAAACTCAGATGGTTCCTTTTTGCGTATAAGGAGACGGAATGCCACTGTCCATCATTCAACCCTCCACCTGGGGGACAGAAACTCAGTTAGAAGAGAGAGTTCAGCCAGCTACAATACTCATGTCTTCAGCAGTTTCCCTCTTACCTGTGGGTTACAATCGAGACCATAGTAGATGCCAGAAACCCTAGATACACTACGCTTTTTCCTATACATATATACCTATGATTAGACATAATTTATAAGTCAAGAACAGTCAGAGTGTAACAACAGTAGGAGAATAATTGTAGCAGCTCCTTGTAATAAAACTTACTTAAAATTTATGAATTATTTATTTTTGGAACTTTCTGCTCACTATTTTTTTCAGACTATGATTGACTTCAGGTAGCTGAAATCATGGAAAGAAAAGTCATAGATAAGGGAAACTATAGTATTAATAAAATAGAAACCAAAGGAAGAGAAGAAAGGGAACCAAATGGGAAATCAGTGCCTTTATGTACAAAGTGGTACATTATTATCTTCATTCCTAGAGCCTCAACAGAGACCAAAAGATTCCCAGACTCAAACGAAGACAAATGGTTAAAATATTTCCATTACTTTCTATAGATGCCTATTTTCACTTTGTATGCATATAATTTACTTCTAGGAGGGAAAGAGTTTAGGATGAATATAGCTATTTCATCAAATTCTAGATTATACCAAATACTTTTATGTGTATCTCATGTGATATCTTAGGATATTACACTAGAATATTTAGCAAACGATCTCAGGAGCAAAGACTTTGAGTTGCCCAGGGCACACATTTCCTGCTGAGGTCAGACAAGGCAATGCTGTACTTTACTGTTTCAGCTTTCAAACTGTAAATACATTTTTTGAAAAGTCTGTAGCTGGTTTCACTGCTTAAGTCGGCTCCCGGGGATAGAGCTGAAGCGGTGGTCAGGGTTCCTATGCACGACAAAGCACATAGAAGGTGTTTTTTGGGATGAAAACACACGTTCAGTAAGCTTAATTCAGACACTAGTTAGAATGCTGTGAGCCCCAAGTATAATGTTAATAAATCAACAACATAATGCGTAGTAAATATGGTGTTTTTCAATAAGGCACATAGGGGTGAAGGTCATACGCTGATCGGTCAAAAATATTTTGTGAACAAAGTTTCACAGAAGACTATCCCTGTCTTTCCCTTGGAAGTGATGGCTTAGGATTCCCTAATTCAGTGTTCATAGGTCCTTTATAGAACATATCACAATTCATGAGCATCCACTCTGTGTGCACATAGGTGTATTTGCCTATTCCCTCAATTCTAATTATATTCTTATCACTATAAAAACTAATCAATGTATTTTATTGCCTCTAAACAGTCATCTCCAGTCCTTTCTAAGGCAACATTAGTGTCAGGAATCCCTGAGGTGGTGGCCTTCTGCTTGTAAAGGGAATCGTATCCATCCATCTAAGCAGAGATGCAGAATTCAGTGTCCCCATTGTGGATCTGCCAGTGAGGTTTATTTACACCCACTGATTGCTCATCTCTGCATGATTCTGCAGATAAAATTAGTAAACAAATATGTAAGTACTCTGTTCAGCCCAAAGAGCCTCTTTTCTGATATTATATGTTATTTCTTTTTTGCTATTACATCCAATTTCTTTATTCCCCTGAGCGAGTTTCTACAATGGGCTTTCAGATAAAAAATGCATCAAAGCCCCCATAGGTGATTGCTTTTTGTTCTGGATGTATTTAACACAAATTTCAGCTCCATTACAGAAGTTCACTTTACAGCACATTCATGATGAGAGGAAATATTCCAACCCGCCAAGATCCAGCTCTGGTTTGGTGTGTGAAAGGCAATGGAAGATACGTAAAAACTGACAAAGGAATGTGGGTTAGATACTTTCAGACATGTTTCCTAAGAGTGGACCCTAAATAGATAACTGGACAGGCTTATATATTCCCTGAGTTTTAGGATTCGACTAAAATAAGTCAACTGTCCCCAATTTGTCATCTGTGCTTCCTTCAGGAAGATACACTCAAAGCAAAAGCCCTTGTACACACCTGCTCCTATACATGGACACTTTCTTCCCCTACTCTTGCCCTAAAGCACAGGTGTGCCCTGTGTCCTCAGTTCTTCCTCTGTCATTTCACATTACCCTTTCCATTGACCCTGGAAAGTGTTTCTAAAACTATCAGAGCTCATGAACGTTTCATTCCCTGATCTATTGCAGAGTGATACTTCCATAATATATGATAAAAATAAATGAGCAAAAAATTAAATTACAAAGACATGTAAAATACAAGTCCACTGATCATGTTATGGTAATATCTTTTTGCTTTAATAGTTTCTAAAAGCTTAATCACAATCTTTATACTTATCGTGTCATGGATCAGTAATAAGTATTTCCCTGAGCCAGTGCTGTCCCAGGTACCACACTGAGTGTCGCAGTGCTCTGGGCAAGTGCTCCTGAAGCACAAACAGGATTAAATCAGGGGCCTGGGAGGCCTGTAAAATGTTACTGCCAAAACAGAGACCAGCTTGGACAATGCACGAAAGACCATCAGTGTAGTCTACCCTGAAATTTGACACCATTAAGTGCATCCATGCAGCCAAGTAGTAGGTTCTGAACTTGTGCCATGCTTATGAAGAAATCTGCAGAAAACTGTGTTTTTGCCATCATTTGCAAGAGATATCATTTGCCTCTGAAGACATTACCTGGCAGTGGAATTTATTATTCACATTAAGTCATGAAAAGCCTCCAACTTATTTCAACTAATGCTCCACAATTTTGGGGCAGATTCTATTTCTTTTGCAAGTAAATTTATTTTCACTTCCATGCTTGACCAGAAGTGAGCACCCCTTAAGGCATACACTGCTGTAAAACAGAAGAAACAGAACAATCACAAAATCTGCACTTTGTTCTTCTGAGTGATGTTATGAAACTAAAGGATAATTCTAGTCACTACTTCTACCATTCATAACTTTGGGTCTGGGTAGGGAGTACATGTAGTATAACAACAGAATGAAAATAACAATAATTTTATTGAGCTATTATTTATAATGGGTGCTTTGTATGCATTATATCATTCAGTCCTCACCTTATTATCTTCACTTTAAATGTGGAGGATGTGAGGCTCAGACAGGATAACAGTTGCCAAAGTGGCTCCTAGCTCATAATAATGGTTTTGATTTTAGTGCATAAAAGCAAAACTCAAAACAAGTTGACTCCCAAATCCTTGCTCTTCATCTGCAAGGTAAATGGTCCCCTTATGTTTTTGCTCATGGCAAACAACATGAGCAGGAGAAAAGCAATGCTGTATAGTAGGGTCTGGCCAGACTCTATCAGAGAGGCTTATACGGTAAGTGGCTGCCTGGTGTAGAGCCAGCCCTTGGCATTATTCTTAGCAACCTCTTAGGATACCAGCACTGAAGAAGGCCACTCACTCTGTAACTACAGTGAAATGGGGGGAGAAATCAAGACTACGTCACAAACTTGGGTAAACACAGACATAAGTGAGTCTAATGCACATACTGAAAAAGTACCAAAATTTTCCCTTTTCTGGGTAATATGAATGACTACTGGGGTGTTTTGTTTTGTTTTGTTTTGCTTTGCTTTGCTTTGCTCTTTGTCCAATTATACCCATTATCTTACTAGGTAAGACTTACAAAGATACCCAATCATAGAATACCCTACACTTCCTGACAGAGTTGAATCACAGCAATTTTTTGCTTTCTCAAAAATTCTCCCAAAACAGTGAACGCAACTGAAACGACTGTAATAAGTCCTTTTTAACACCTTTGCACTGAGCTAAATCCCGTGATTACTGCCTGTGTGCTCCTCTTGTTATAACAAGCAATAAAACCAACTTGCTGAAACTCTAGACATGTTCACTACAGTCCTCGCTAGAAAACGCTGACAACTACAAATAGAAGAAGGGAGTAATGAATAGGAGTGTTTGCAGTTGAAAGTAGTCGGAAAAGATATGATAGTAGACTAGTATATACACACACACAATTCTATCCATGTCTGACTGTCTATCTATCTATCTATCTATCATCTATTTGTGTTCCCTCTATTCCTCCATCTGTCTGGTTCAAACCACATAAACACACAACTTATAGCAGTAGGAAAAAGTTTAAATCTGCTCCCTTGTACATAATTCTTGGAATGGGTCCTAAATTGCTAAAGAAACACCATGGTTAGCTGCCATCCTCCCTCAAAAGGCTATAAAAAGCATCCAGAGGGTATGATGTATAAGGATGTGTAAGGCAAAACTTAGCCTGATGCTTAGGGCAGAGTCTTCATAAAGGTGCAAAAGGAAGTCACATGTAGGTCATCACTCCAGGAGTTGCCAAAGGCTTGTCCTTCTTTCCAAAGCATCTTTTCTGAAAGCACCAGAAATTCATCTCTCTACTATCTGCAGTCTCCAAGCAGAGTTAAGGATACAGATCACAGGATAATTCTTGTCAAGAGGAAAATATGGAGGTCGTTGGTCCCCATCATTTTAGTGGACAGCAGGAGTTTAGAGGGTGGCAGGTTTATAGTTTTTGATCTGGGAAAACTCTGATGGTGAGGGAAGGGGGCATTAAAACATGGGTTCTTCTGGGGAGGCAAATCAGCAGGGCTGCTCCATCACTCCCAGGACCACAGAATCCCCAAATCCCAGCCAGTGAAAGATGCAGACAGATCACACCCAGCAAGCTGACTCTGTAGGGCACTGCCTTGGGAACATCTTGTTCACAACTCTGATTTTCACCAGTAGGCCAAAGCTGAAGCAGAAATGCTAAAATCATAGCACTTTTTCCAGTTGTGATGGCCTGTGTCGGGATGTCCTCCTCCAGAGCCTCATGCGGTCATGGGTGGGTTTTTCAGAGGTGGCTGCACCTAAAGTTTACGTTGCTGGGATTGATTCTGGTGCAGCGCTAGGCTCAGGAGCAATGCTGGGATTAAGGGTGTGAGGGCCACTTACCCTAAGTAACCTGAGTAAGACATAGGAGCCATCATCATCCCTTTCTGTTGCTTAGCTGCCTTCTGCCTGCCATGAACTGTTTATCCTCTGCGATGCCTGTCTGTCATGCGACCCTGCCTATTACAAACTGAAACTGCTACAAACTGTGAGCTAAGTAAACCTCCCCCCCCTTACCTTGTAGGCATTGCATATTTTGTCTCAGCAACAAGAAAAATAACTAAGACAACAATTAAAGACTTTTTAAAATAGAAAAATATAGTTGTATTGTTCTCCTGGGTCCTTGATGCAGGAATGGTGGTTTTTTTTTTTCTTGGATGTCTATAAAGGTGACAAGGAATGAAAATATTTTGTATCATGAAGAATTTTAGAGTGCTACTAATATTTTACATTATTTAGGCTAATACAATATCATCAACATCTAAAAAAGTTTTTAGGCTGACATAATATTTTTGAATAATCCCAAATAACACACAAGTGAAAACTTTTGCCCTATTGAGGAACAAACTGACCACTCATCTATTTACCATGCAGGTAACTTGTTTGTATGTGAAAATATAATTACTTCACTGAAGTTACCAAAAAATATTAATGATTTGAAAGAAACTGGAAAAATGAAAGTAGAGACAGTTGTTAAATGTAGGCTGACTACTTTAATCTGAAGTGAGACAATTTTGCTATGTTGATATTCACACTTCATAGGCTCATTATTAGCTATGGAAATAATTACTTGAAGTCATATGATATAATAGATTTTATTATGTATGAAGTTACCATTCCAGTTAGATATTTTAGGCATTGGGATATTATATATAGACTTACACCTAGTAATTTATTAACTATTCATTCCTGTGAAGTGGTTGGAAATGAACTTGCTTCACATGGTAACTACAATAGCAGTGAATTGAGACAATTTCTTTAAGAGGCTGAAAATTAGGTCATGAATATAATCACTTCAGAGAGTGTCAAATGCATCACAATAAACCATACACTAATGCCAAGTTTACATTTTTAGACCTTCATTTTATAGGCCTATTAATTAGCAATGTGAAACTGATAAATTTATTTCCTTTTGTCAAGCCTGCAAATCCACCATATTTTGAGTATTATATAAAATGTCAGAGCATAGTATCTATTAAAACTCATAATTAATATTGAACTTCCTGCTCCCATATTTAAACTATAGTGATATATAAACAACAAACCAATGCATAAAGGAAATTCATTTGTGTATCTACTTGTGTACTTTTTCTTATTAATTTTCAACTATCTCTTACCTTTTTTTATTCTCTCCAAGTCATAATCTATGAATTTTTGTTCATAATTAATACAGAGAAGCAGTACAATGGCATCTTTAAATTATTTTTAAAGACCATTTATTAAATTAATATAGCAATTTATTCCAATGTGACCTCTAGTTGCCAGGCTTGAATGCTACTCTATATATGTAAAAATGTGATGAGTTCCCTTCATGAGAACTGTATAATTTTAATGAAGAGACAAAAATATCCCTCACTCAAAGCACTGACCTAGATTGGACATTAATTTTCTAGACACTCACATCATCACTTTAATTATATTACTTCTAATCACTAAAATGATACCATATTGCCTAAAAATGGAGAGAATTCTAACTGCTGCCCCAAATGAGTAAATTTGCCCACATCTCGGCATCCTCCCAAATGTATGCAACTCTTTACAAAATACGGCAGCAAATGAAGTTAACTTAGTTAAGTTTCATATTACATATTAGTATAGTGATATAGAAATACCAGAAAGAGGTCTTCCATTGTTCAAATGACAAAAAGAGACAAAGCTATGTTTGACGAAATCAAGTTTTCCACTGAAAGACTCTCAACTCACCTATTGGGCTATTTCAAGATCTTTCACATTTTTTTCAAAACACGTTTCCCCTGGATATGCTGATGGTTTGTCTGGGTGAGAGACAGGGTCATGGGAGAAAGCTTCTATTCCTCCATTACTATCGCGTTGATTAATAAGAACTGCCAATGTTGGGATCATATTTAAAAGGAAATTGGAGTAAAATTCCTCTAAGGAAGAGGATTAATAATCTTATTAGCTCAAGTACTCATTTATTAAACAAATATTAATTTTTTGGTTATGCATAAAATTTGTGGAGAAGGGACATGGAGATAATGAAATCTTTCAAATCCATATGCTTTGCCGGGGGAGCTACATTTATTACCTGCTGTGATGTCACTGGGTAATTTTCCTGGTGGATGGAGATTCAGCTTAAGTTTTCCATCACTGAGCAGAAGAAGGAGACCCCCGGAAACGAGATGCAGTTCACTGAAAAGCAGAAGTCCTGCTTTATTCCAGGTGCGAAATTGAAAACTGACTGAAATCTCATCATCTCTGGAAAAGGTTGATAGTGCTAAGTAACTCCTGGAGCTCAGGAAAGTCAGAGGCACAGATTGTGGTTGTGAACAAGAAAATGATACATTTCCCTGAGGGCGAAATCAAAGAAAAAGATTTCAGTACGTTATTCATAGCCCATTAGTAATAGAAATTGAAATATTCATGAATGCTGCTTATCAATCTTCCCTGATTCCCAATTTAAAACATTTTCCTGTTGCCATGAAAATCCAAATCCTTGCCATATGCTGTACCTTACAGATTCTTCAACAACTTTCTTGGGTCTTTTTTCCATTTCTCATCTTTAATATAGATTTGAAAAATCAGTGAGGTAGACTTTATGTAGAAGAATTCATATTGGAAGGAAAGCACATGGTCCAGGTCAAACTAAAACATTTGACTATATTACAGTTCTATTAAAAGTGAGTTAACTTTTATTGTCAACCATTACTGTGTTCCAGTGAATGAAACAACAAAGGCTGAAGACAAAACAGTGCCGTCTCACGTACTAACCCATAACGTATCAGTAATTATAAGACTATCAAACCCAGTGAAAATGAAAACATGTCACCCACTGCATGCTTCAGTGGACAAATGCTTGTTTCTCTTCAAGCAGCACATCCTCTTGTCCAGAAATAATGTTGGAGCATTTCTGGAAATTCATTTTTTTAGATGAAACCCACACACATGTCTATCTGTAATATTTTTCCTTTTAAATCATTTCCCTTTTATAAAGAAACTACTTCAAAATCTTGCTGGTTGTTATGATCATAAAAATACCACCAATTCAGACAGAATTAGGAATGAAATACTTCCCTGGTAATAAATATTTTGATGTGCTTTGGGGTTTTCCAGTGCAACATGAGCTTAAATTCGTATATGTATTTTGAATTTTAAGCAACAAAAGAAATAAATGAAAATAAATTTAGGTCTGCTTTCTCCTATTCAATTGGTACAGCTGGAAATTATGTTTCCTAAAATTTTCTTCCTTGTATGCTTTTTGGGTAAAAGTGAGCTGAAAAAGGTATGTCAACAGGAGCCTTTTTGCTCAAAGGGATTGGGGGTTTATGTACAAGGAAGGTTCCGTTAGTTTATCCCACTGAGCTTTGCTTTATGCATCCAGCTCGCTCTCCACCACTCTGCAGCATCTCTTCTCCCCCATGGCTGGCTCCACGGAACCCAGATCTGAGCCTTCACATTCTTGACTAAGGACCCCAGGAGCAATGTTCCCCAGAGGTAGCAAGTCCCAGAGACCCCTAAGAAAAGTTCCCCCACAGGCTGGAAATGCTCTACCAGTTCCAATACATTATGCACATCATGACTGCAGGCAGAATGAGGAGCTTTTCTTATTTTCCACCTAAACGCTGCCAGATCTTCCCCTCCACACTCCTCTAGCAATGCTAAGATCCAAATCCTAAGAGAGACACACTGGCACTGCTCCCCTAACTGAACAATGGCCAATAGCTAGCTTTAGTTCCACCACACTTCCACAGACCAGAATATAATGCAGCCTGAGCAATGCTATTGTTTCAACAGATTGGCAGATGCAATATTGTAACAGTCAATTCATTTTATTTGCTATGAGTGACCGTGGCAAAATACAAGGTTTTTCCAATATATCTCTAACAGACATGCATGTTATTTGATTCTGGAAACTGTGTATGCTCATCTGGTGAGTTGGTCAGAGAATATTTTATTAAGAAAATTACAAAACAAAAAAGAAATTAGCTGCCTGGGAGTAATAATATTACAACAAAATTAAAATATCAACTGTTAAAAATAACTGCTTTACTTCAAATAAGAGTAAAATTATGCTCTGAGAATTATAATTCCTTTAAATAGAATTAATCTCCTTTATGCATATTGCCAATCAGGGAAAAAAATTTAAATACGAGCAATCTCTAAAATATCGTATCATATGATAAACGATAATGGAGCAATATTACTGCAGAAATACTTGTTTTCACTCATTCCATCACATGAAGTCTCTTACCATAATGATAATCTGTGGTTTTTGTTTCTTGGCCAAATCAATGATATTCACTCCATTATAATAAAGATTTTCTAAACATCCATGAAAATGGTTATGTGGGAATGGCACTGGTTTTGAAGGTGCTGAAATCCCTCCAAAGCTGATCTTAGAAAGAAAAGTGGCATCAATAATATTGTTTAGTGATTTTATGATAATCTGCTTAAGCAATTATGATTAGCAGCCATAGTTGTAATCATCACACACAGCTCAAGTTTTCATCACCATGCACTGAAAAAAATTAAGGTACAAACTTTAAAACAAATTTATATGCATTCAGTCTTCATTCACACCAGAGCTTGATTATCCATACGAGTTGTTAATCATATCTGGTTTTGCTATTGCTTAATGAAGAAAAATGTCTTTATATCCATACCCAAATATGTCTTTATACCCAAACACTAGTACGGATTTACCTGATGTTTGAATATAATGATCTCTCAGCCTTGCTGTAATTTCTTGACCTGTTTAATACTGTAACTATCATGCTTCATTTTGTGTAAATTTCTAGCACACATTGGTTTTTGTATTTGAATTGATCAGTAATGAGTTAATTAATGCTCATTGCTACACTCTTCCCATCAATCTTCACTGCTGCAGAGTACACGGTAATACAAAGAAATCACACAACACATCCTCTATTTGCTAGTGATAATGAAATCGCTCTGTGAGGAAATTTTCTGCCAGTAGAGAGCTGTGTCTACGTACTTCAGACACAAAGTATGGGCCTATGCTGTAATCACAAATTCACATTTTGTGAGGAAGACGAAGCTTCCTCCAATGGCCCAAGCCTGTTACCATGAGTTGGTCCACACTGGGACATGTTTCTCTAGCCTTGTGATTTACTGCAAAGGTGGATTCTCTGTAGCATATTTTCTACTGGGAAGTTAAACCGCATACACATCATAACGTCCGAATTAATTGAAATGTAACCATCACACCTCATAATCGAGATCCAGGTAATTGAATTCTCCCTGTGTATGGAAACGATGTCTGTGCTCGTCCACTGTAAAGTTGACCTGTTTGCCCAGACACTGAATGAGCACAGAATGCCAATGCTGGTCATCTAGCAGGCTGCCCAGGGTGAGATTGATCAGGGTGTGAGTGGAGGGTGGTTTAGCGGTACCTGAGAAGAGAGGAAAATAAAAGCACCATTACTCCCAGTTACAAGAAGAAAAAATAAAATTTCCATTCTGTGGTCCAGAACCTTTCACAAAATTTCACAGTGCCCTTTCACACGTCCCATCCCAAACACTAGCACGGATTTACCTGACGTTTGAATATAATGATCTCTCAGCCTTGCTGTAATTTCTTCCGCTGTTAATTCTTTTTATTATTATTACCCGTTGCATGCTCATTTTCTATGTAAATTTTATCTTTGCTACAACCTCATTATCTTTACTACCGCGATATTTTCCAATGACCCATCCCTTTCTTTATAAGGCTAGAAAATAGCCATATAGCTGTATCAAAGTTTTGGGGTGAAATTTCCTGAGGTTCATATACAATTTGCAAAATATGAACCATTTTAACACGAAAGCAATATCGGCATACAGTCAAGGCCTTAAATCTGAAAAGAAAGCACCTATTTATTTTTTTAAAAGCTATAAAAGCATAAAGTTATCTAAGTAATAAGTAAATGACCATATTATCAAACACCTCCCCCAATGGTTTTACCTGAATTAATGAAAAGAAAGAGTTTTCCTCTTTTTAATTCCAGGGTGATATAATCTCCACTTGGCCCTGCTCTGTGCAGTAGAATCCCATCACTCTGCATGGTTTTAAACTTCAAGGAAATAACATCTTTTATGGGGCTCAGGGATTTTTGATCAAATCTGTACAGAAGGGAACTTTTTCCATCAAGATCAATCACCTCTGATCCTAGAGACAAAGATATGAGAAATCATTCTAAGGATAGATATATTTTTCCTTAAAGCATTTTAAATATGTATGTGGTCCATGAATCAAAAATAACTGCCCAAGTTTCATGGTCTATTGAAACCCAGGTGGATGGATTCCATTTTAGCCTTTGCTAACTTTCAAAAATTAACAATCTATAGCTACATTTTTAAGTGCATACTTCATTTCTCTTCATTTGAAGCTGTTTCCTGTCAGGGCACAAAAGATAGAAAATTAGTTTAAAGGTTCTAATTAATATCCATAAAATCACTGTGTATTTCATGATCAATATTTTTAAGAATGCTTTTGAGATGCTGAAATTAAATGACTTTTTTTGGTGAGCAGAACTCTGGAAAAAGCGATTTTGATGTTTTAGAATTCTTTCACGTGGGTACTCTATAAGAGATCCACACACAAATTACATGCTTAGTCTAGATGTAAAACACCACTTCAAGCACATGTTATACTGACCTTTGCATTTTGTATCATGATATTATTTTCGTGACTAAACGATACTACTTAAAGGCCATGATACTTCACGCCTTCTCAAGGGTGATGTTGGAAAGACATTAATTTAATGATACTATATGTATTTATGTCATAACTGTGACACTGACATGTTTTCCAGCTTTCTGACAGTGTCTTACCTACTCATTGTCAGAATCACTCTTATTCAGCTCACCTGAAAAAAGATGTCATGTTGCACCAGTAACATACTGTACATCTGTCAAAAACAGATGCAACCTAATTTGAACAAGAGGCACAAAATGAACTGGTAGTACTCAGAAGTTCCAGTAGTATTTTCTACATTTTAACAAAGCCTCTTTTGAAGTCGATTGTCCTTGAGGGTACATTTATACAACAAATGAAGAAGTTAAAGAAATCCAGCATAACATGAAGCTATTTTTTAACTGATAAGCTGACTTGTTAACAAAATGACATTGCAGCTTACTCATCATCTCTCACTTGATAAAATTATTATAGCTTCTTAGATGCCCAAATACTCATTTCATTCAGAGATGTTTTGCAAACCATCATGTTTTGCAAACCACTGATAACCACCACCACCTTCCCAAATTTTTTCAACCATTTTACGTGACTATCTTCTGAAAATTCAGAGATGTTATCTTTCCACATCTTTAAAATGTACTTATAAAACATTCATTCACCAAGTACACATGAATAAACATTGCATTCCTTTAGAAAGAATACTGTTAATCGAACAATTATTCCTTGTTATAGAGCTGAATGAATGTTCATGGTTAAAACATAATTCTGTGTCAAATACAAATGATGTGTTCTATGATTATTAGATTATAGTACATTAAGAACAATCTCGGTAAGACAGACTTTTTAAACGCTGACACATTGGGAGCAATGCCGTTATATCTGAGCTAATGTATCGCTTAAAGGACCATCATGGTAATGATTTTATTTTAGACAAAGACTATTTTTGGAATTAGCTACTGAGATATTTTTCAAAAAAAAAAAAATCAGCCTATGTTACTTTAGCTCACTATTTTTTCCTCTCTTTTTTTGCTACAGTTATTATTATATTTTAATGGTCATATTCATCTTCTGTGACACCTAAAGCTTTTGTGCCTGGTATATTTCCATCAGCAAAATAGAGTAGTGAAAAAGATATGGGGAAAGTGAGGCCTAAAGCAAAGGTGTACTGTTCCACCCCTTCAACTGAAGCTACTTGCCATCTTCAGATTACGGCCCACTCTACACCGAGCAGGGGTATCACTGTGCAACTAGATGGATGCAATCAGGAAAAATGTATCAAGCTCATCCTTTTTGAGGTACGAAGCTGGGTGCATAAGATTATCTGAGAAAAGCATGTCCTGTAGCTTCATGCAGCTGCAACTAGCACAAGATGGACGGCATCTAGCAAGCGAACAAATAAGTTGATAACATCATTATGGATTGTAACAGACATTTGAATCAAGAAGTATGACAGTTTGCTAAGATTCTTGAGAAGAGTCTCTCTCAGGTCTCAGGTCCAAGGCTAAGACAAATCACAGTAATCTTGTTTCTTGCTGCAGTTTTCCAGTTCTACAACTTTTCTGCATAAACTGCTTTGCTCTTGGAACGCAAAGAGACCTATTCAATTCTCCCAACATAGTCTCATTCATGGTTATGAAAGAAAACTCTGAGGTGCTGAGAAATGACAGTGACAGAAATTAATTCAATGCTCAGAATTGAAATGAGGTGGGCTTTCCTCTAACAAAAGGGTCTGAAATTACCAAAGGAGGGAAATCAACACACTGGCTACTATCACATTATAGATTTCATGAGTCTACAAACAATGTCCCTCAGGGAAAAAAGTTCAGTATAATTCAGAATGTGAGTACATTACCAGTACACAGAAAAATCATGTAGCATGTAAGTAATATGGAGATACCAATTCTTGCAAAATAAAAAATAATTCTAGGTGAGTCATAACAATATTAGTTTACATAGAACACTAGTTCACTTTTAAATATCACATTTCTAAAAGGTATTTACACAAATGTATTCATTTAAAACATGTGATTTCATTTTTATTGCTTTATTTTTATTGGCATATGTTTGTGATACATAACAATTGCGTGCATTTTGGAGAGCTGGTATACTTATCACAGTATATACATGGTGTTTGGTATCTATATCTTGATGTATGGCATATGTATCTTGACCATTTTCATCTCTCCTTTTGGTTCCTCCCTTTCCCTTCCTCCTTTTCCTGCTTTATTGCCAAAAAGTCTCCTTACCTGTCCGCCACCTTCTCTCTTTTAGTTTAGTCTTTAATTTATTTTAATTTTTTAATATTTTTATTTTAATTTTTAATTTATTTAAATTTTGGGTTTTCCTATAAGAGGAACCATGTGATTTTTAACGTTCTCTATCTGACTTATTTCATTTGACATTACGGTTTGAAGATCTTAGAATTTTCCTCCAAGTGAAGCGAATCATTCTTCAGGCTGAGAAAAATCCCATTGTGTGCGTGGACCACATGTTTTCACTCATTCCTGTATCTACTGGTGTCTAGGCTGCTAGAGTTTAGCTAGTGCGAATTGTGTTGCTGTAAAGATGGGTATGTACATATCACTGCAGTATGATGCCTTTACTTCTTTCAGGAATAGACCCAGGAAAGCCATAGCTGGACCAAATGGAATTTCTACTTTTAGTTTTTTGAAGAATCTCCATAACAATTTCCATAGTGGTTGCATTAGCATATATTGCACCAACAATGTATAAATGCTCTTTTTTTCTCAACATCCTTACCAATATTTGTTATTTTTGTATTTTGAATGATAACCCTTTTGACTGGGGTAAAACGGAATCTCACAGTTTTTCAGCTGTATTTCCCTAATAGATGAAGAAGCTAAATATTTTTGCATGGGTGTATTGGCCATTTGTACTTCTTCAGAGAAGAGTGTATTAACTTCATTTTCCCCTTTTTGATTGGATTGAAAAAATATCACAAAATACTGAATTACCTTGCATAAAGTAAATGATATAAAAATCTGGAAGCACCTAGAGAAGGGTAATCTTTTAAGAGAAAATTTAATCTTTGGAGCATTTGAATTATATATATCATCAGTACCTAATTCTCCAAGATGTTGATTGAAAAGACAAACACATAGTCTGTCTTGAAAGAGATCACTGATAAAATGAAATTGGGAAAAGCACAAAAATATCAAAGGAACACATTTGCATCTTATCAATGAGACACTGAGGCATTTTCTAGCAGATAAATATTAATATGGTTAAATCTAGGTAAGTTTATAAATGTTTAATTTCATTTTTTATTACTGATTAAAGCCAGAGTCTATGCAATTATATGTTAATTTATAGACTTTTGTCCAGTAGCCATGCAAATGAATCCTTTCTACCTGAAAGTATATCCCTATAGGTCACCCAGACATTAATTATCTATGTATTTGCCTAGCAATATGATTCCTACATTCTTTCTTGGGTATCTTAATATTCTTCAGTATACATTCAGCATATTAAGTGTTCTTGAAACCACTCTTACCATTCCTTTGAGTTGTTTATGACTGAATCAAATGCATGTTTCTTGTATATTTATTCTACATTTGAGTGAGAGTGATATTTTCATGATTTGGAGAATTTTACTTTAACATTAGTAACTTTGAAAATACATTTAGTCTTCCCACAAAAGCAGCACTTAAATCTTAGTCATCATGGTAATATTTAGGGGAATTTTTTTTAATTCCACAAAGATTGTCACTTTTTTTTTGGCAAGTTCTCCCCAGTAGTCCAGACTGGCCTTAAACTCACTATATAGTCCAGGTTGGCCCTAAACTGACAATGTAGCCCAGGCTGACCTCAAATTCATAGCAGTCCTCCTGCCTCAGCCTCCCACTACCAGGGATTACAGATGTGTGCTGCCACTACACCCAGAACATTTTTAAACTCTCAAAAGAGCACTGTCAATGCAAACTCACATTCTCATGAAAGAAAAATTTTAGGATAATTCATAGTGATAGTTTTTCATACTGAAACTAACCTTTAAAAGATCTAATAAGATTATACAGAACTAATAAAATTAATCCCACTCAATATTTATTTATTTAGAATACCAAATTAAACATCCAAATGGTAGTATTTCAGTTAATAATCAATGTCTAACAGATTTTTTTCTTTTCTCAAATACCTGTTCAGAAAAATCTTTGAGTTATATAGAAAGATAAAGCAAAAGTATTGATTGACTGTAAGAAAAATGAAACATCTGAAGTTAAAATTTATAATAGTAAAAGACCTCCAGTCCAAAGACATAGAAGATTGAAGGGAAGAATGAATGTTCTAATTGTAACTTTGTTCATTATTGTGTTAATTAACTAAAGTTATATTTCAATGAGTGGATTATTATCAACGTTAATAATGTGGGTCTGTCACACACGGGGAGGACAGGAACTCTACTTTCTACTAACAAGCTGCAATTCATTTTCACGTGTCCACCTCTCTTAGGCTGGCTCCTCCGCTGGCCATTTATGTATGTATCACAGATTTGCCTGGTGGTTATGGCACTTAGGCTTTGTGAGCTTGAGTCTTGGCTCTACCTCGGGTATGTGTACTGGGTTCCTATGGTTGCTATAGAAGTAAACACAAATACTGTTGCTGAAAATAGCATGAATTTCTTATTTTATAATTCTGCATTTTGGAAGTTTCAGAAGTTTACAGTATTGGCAGGGGTTGCTTTCCTTTTCAAAGTCTTTATGCAATAACCCCTTTCTTTGCCTTTTCCATGTTATAAAGATCACCTACATTCCTTGATTACTTCCTCCATGCCTTTATGTGTAAGACCAGTTTCATAACATCTTCAAACCCCTCTCCCTCTGTCCTCTTTCTGTCTCTCTCTGTCTCTGTCTCTCTCTGCCTCTCTTTCTCTGTCCTCTCTCTCTGCCTCTCTTTTTCTCTGTCTCTCTGTCTCTGTCTCTCTGTCTCCATCTCTCTCTTACTGATCCGCCCATTTCCCTCTTAAAAGGACACTTGTGATTACATTGGATCCACCTAAGTAAACCAGAATCATCTTCCCACTGCAAGAGCTGTAACTATTGTGTCTTTAAAGCACCTTTGCTGTAGAAAGTAATATGACATATATACTGGTTTCAAAGACTAAGAGCTTTGGTAAGCATTATTCTACCACAAGTTGCTCAATCTCTTTGCCCTCATCCTTCATCTGTAAAATGAGGGTAATAATGGTGTGTTCTGTACAGGATTGCTGTATGACTCTACATGTGCATCATTTTTAGAAGCTGGAACCTAATGAGGAATCAGTAAATGGTAATAGCTATTACTGGTGATGCTATTATTTATTATTAGAACATTGAGCAAGGAAAGGGTGAGAAAAAATAATTAAATGCCTTTGATGTGTTTAATTATACACTCTAAAAACCAGTGCTTTGGGCCGGGGATACAGCTCAGTGGCACAAGCGCCTGCCTGGCAAGCACAAGATTCTTAAGTTCGATTCCCGGTGCCAGTAAATAAATAAATAAGTGCATACACACCGGTGATTTTCTGAAGTGCACAAGACACTCTTAATTACCAATGTCACTGCTGAGATATGCAACAAGAATGATTTGGAGCCATCTGTGGGTTCTGTGGCTTTTTCTCTATCTGTCACTCCTGCCTGGGGTGACACTGGGGCAACTGCCAGGGACCTGGGTCCTCCTCAGTGAATACCTCCATCTCAAATCTGCTCATTTAGAGCAAAAATCAAGGAAAGAAGAGATTCACAAAGTCTGTAGGCCCTACTCTCAGATCCACTTTCCCTATGACCCTGAATATAGCCTGCTTTGTTTACATGATTGAGAAATGTGATCTCTCCTGTGGAATTAAAAGCTTTCAGTAGAAAACATTCAAAAGCCTGTGCAGGGGTTGGGTCAGAGGGGGCACTGCTGAAATGCATGCCTGGCTCTCCTTTCTGCAGCACATATTTATGGAAATCTTTCTGTGAACACAGTGGAAGACACAGTAATGCACAAAAACAAAGAACACTTTTTTTAAAAAAGAGCTTATGGTCTATTGGGGAAGACACACATACCTGAGATGTAATTATTCATGCCTTTGTTCAGAGCTTTGCTTCTGTATCAGGGAGAGATCCCGAATGATTTCTAAGATGTGCAAGGGAGTTGATCTGCCTCAGCCTCTAAGACAGATGTCAACTAAATTGCAGAAATGCTTTATCTCCTTGAGCAGCAAAGTGCTTGCCCACCCCAGTGCATTTCACATTTTAATAGATTCTACTAGACCTGGCATTTTCCTCTAACTTTGCCTCTTATTCCAGAAATTTGAAACTTTTTCAATTTTGAGGGGTTGTCAATTAAAAAAGCAATGTCCTTCCCACCTGCTAAGTAGATTACTAAGAAATATATCCAAAGGTGTGGTTTCCTAAATTAGCTCCTAGTGCAGCCATATTAGAATCAACTGAGATCTCTCTCTCTCTCTCTCTCTCTCTCTCTCTCTCTCTCTTTCTTTGGTACCAGAAATCAAACTCAAGACCTTGCTGAAGAATCTCTTGAGATTTCTATAAACATTCTAGCCTCTCTTGATGTCCACTAGCTCTTTTGTCATTATTCAAAAAGACTAGAGACAAAACTCTTCTTCATGATCTAATTCTTGAACATTGCTCACGCCAAGTCTCTATTTAAAAATTATTACCCATGAATTACTGAACAGAGGTCCAATCGTGACTTCTAAGAGCTATAAATCAGGCCAAGTCACTGTTAAACTATTATATGGTTAGTAAAATATTAAAGCACCAATAGGATAGATAAGCACTTGAGATCTGCAGTGCTGAACCAAATGAGACTCTCTGGAAGTCTAACCTGAAAAAGAGGGACACTGTAATCCTGAGTGATTCTCAGGCAGGTAACAGCACAGGGGGTCTCGGACAGGAAGAGCAAGCAGCTTACAGAAAATGATTCTCTGAAAATGAACAACTTTGTTGCCTATTCAACTGTATCATGGAAATGAATGTCTTATTTATTTATACTACAGTTGGTTCTTGCACAAAGTTGTAGAGGTGGGAGAGATTTGTCCCTGAAACATTATGGGGCTAATTGATTCTGAAAGTTAAACTATCATTTATGGCATTATTGATGAAGTTAAGGGACCAAAAAAAAAAAAAACTTTTAAGAGAGAAAAAATAGGAAGTACATGTACTAGAAATCTGACCTTCCAGTAATAGAAAATTGAAGTTATTTAAAGGTGATGAAGGGGTTCTTCTTGGAAAGTCTTCTATTCATTGTTTGAAAATCACTGCCAAAACATAAATAGGATAAGTGCTCTATCTTGAAAGATCAAAGGACAAAATAATATCGATCTTTTTATCAGCTTGAGAAACGCGCTGTGGCCCAAACTCTTCTTGTTAAGCATGAAGTCAGCCTTAAACACTGATCTTACTGTGTCTTTATTTGAAAATTATTATCCATGAATTACTAAACAAACAGAGGTCCAATTTTGACTTCTAAGAAACATAAATCAGGCCAAGTCACTGTTAAACTATTACACAGTGAAATATTAAAGCAATAGCTTGACGTATTGGCACTTGAGATCTACATTACTGAGCTGGGTTTTTAAAACAAGGGAGAGGCCAAGCACTCAAGAAATCAACAGGAAATAGGTTGTACTATTTTTGCATAGGCACATAAGAGAATACGGAATGATTTAAGAGAGTCTTAAGTTTAAAACAACTAAAATTAATACATAAAAAGGAAGGAGACACAGAAGCAAGTGCTGCATAGAACCACAGGGAAAAGTGACTTCACTACCATGGTTTTAAATAGATGGACTTAATAAGGTCAGTAATAACATGCTGGGGTGGGTACTGATGGGGGCCAACATGGTCATTGCCACTTAAAGATCAATCTAAACTAACCTCCTAAATAGATAGGAAATTAGTAACCTCTACCCTGTCAAGGACACTCAAGTGCATTACTGGAGGGTATAAGGTATATTTCTGTCTCTAATGTTTATTTATAACTTCTGCAATGTCATCAAAGTCACTTAAATGCTGATTCCTGGATTATTTGGAATACATAAAGAATAATTCTAGACTCTCATGATACACAAAAAATACTGTGGAGATCAGATGGATGGATCAGAATGCCTTGAAATTCATTATTTTCTATCATATTAATATTATTTCACCATCAAGAACATTTGTGATCTCATCTATTCATCTCAGAGGTAGTTTTCTGAGTTATCTTTAGTCAATGGCTACTTCATGAGTGTAATAAATTTGTGATTATTAATTATTTGGTTTTTATCATGGCTAATCAAAATTCCCTAATTCATCTATTTAGCAAATCATTATTGCACATAAGCAGTGCTCAGGGTTACCATGCAAGAGTGAAGTATCTTGTCCTCATGAATTCCTCAAAGACAGGAAAATCAGCCCCTACACACAGATATATATATTTTTATTCTAACTTTTTCATTAGTGCAAATGGCCAATAAATACATGAAAATTGTTCAATATCTCTGGCCATTTTAATGCAAATTAAAACACCGAGATTCCATCTTATTCCTGAAGCAATAACTACCACCAGATAGATTTTCAGACCCTAAGCCATGCAGGAAAGAAAAGAACAGGGTTACAGAAAAAATTAAAATTAGGTTGGTGACCCAGAACATCTCTGAGGAAATGATATTCAAGCTGAGTGAATACACACGTAAGAAGGAATTAGGAGAAAATGGAGAAAAGGAAGGGATGGCATGGGAGAGGAATCCCACAAGGAGAGGAATTACCAGCAGATCACCTTGACCACGGGAAGTCTTCCTTCCAAGTTTCGTTGAGACAGGTCAATTTCGATTTAGTATTTGGCCCAATGATATAACAACAGATCCTCTTGTGTGGTCTTTAATTCAAAAGCAGTCTCCTTGTGGTCTGTCGTTTTCAAAGTTCAATAAGTTTAATGAAATGTTCTAAATGGTTAGAACTGAAACTCCAGAGAAAGCCTTCCCAGCAGCAGGAAGATGCTAAAATCTTCAGGATTTTAATCTCCTGGTTCCTGCAGTTCTCGATAACTTGTCTTGGAAATATAAAGTTCAGAAATCATCAAAGATTGAGAGAACTGGACAGGCAGACACTAGGGTTCTCTCTTTCTTTCTTCTTGTGAGCACCCCCTCTTCAATTTCTAGCCCCTGAGGTAATCTTGAACTTGGACTTCTGATCCCACATCTGAGTAAAATCCATTTACATCCTGCTTGTCCTTAGAAAAAAAAGCAAGTTGAGTGTGGATATCCAAAAGTTTACTTTCTTTCTCTAAAGAATCCCCTCTTTCAAGTTTCCACTGGTTTGAGCTGAATTTCAAATTTTGGAAGCAGTTTTTAAGAGATATTTTATCCAACGCTTATTATAGATATTCCAGTAACAACTATACTACCAGGATACATCACAAAGTAAATTATCTGTCTTTTCATGAACATTTATAGTTACCTTGACTAATTCATTTATGGTTCCAAAATGGACAGATTCTAAATTCTATCAATCTTTTTTATTTATTATATGGTTTTTATTAAAGAGAAATTCTCTTCTATTTGGTTACCTTGGTACCAGTTACATAGGAAAAGTACGATATGTGATATTTTCTCCTCTTTATTAGTTTTCAAAATAAGGAGTTGGATTCTTAATGTCTCCCACTGGTCATGAATGGGGCTTTTAAAGAATTGTTACTAAGAAACATATAACTTGGTTAAATTTAATACATTTCAAACCTTTGCACTTACTATTCTTATTGATGTTAAAACATTTTTGTCTTTGAATAGACTAAAGCTTCCTCCACTGGCCCTAAATTCTTCTGACATGATTCTTACGTGCTTTCATCATTCTTTATTTTCTAGTATTAGAAGAGCTAACTTTATTGTAAGGGTCATAGAATTCCACATATCAAGTTAAAATCTACAAGTTATACATTTTGTAATGAATGAAAGAAATCATTCTTTTCTATTTTAGGCTGACCAGTAGCTATCTTCTTTTTAAACCTGGACATACAATAGGATTCATCAGCTATTGTATTATCTGATACATAATATAAAAGCCAGAACCGTGCCTAATTCATTTGGTCAAGATTTTAGCAATTAGCACAGGGGGGTTGCTCAACAAATATATACTGAATTCAATTACAGCTATTCTTTTTCATAAATCTAACTACTTTTCACTTTTTTTCCCTAGCTAAGCATGAGATGTGAGAGATTCTGAGTAGACTGACACCTAACTCTCTTTCAGTGGATTTTTCATGCAGACAATTGCATGTGCTTGCTGTGATACTTTCTCATATTTCCTATGTGTGAGTTCTAAGCTGAAACATACCATTAATAGTGCTCTAGGTTAGATCTTATGTGTTTCCCAAAAATCCATGTTTTCAAGGCTTATTTCCCAAAGTAATGCTGTTGGGAATGGTGGAAATTTTAAGAGATGAGGTCTACTAGAATATCTTCCACTCACTGGACATATGCCCTTGCAGAGGATTGTGGGATGCTGTTCTCTAAATATTCTCTCTCTCTCTCTCTCTCTCCCTCCCTCCCTCCCTCCCTCTCTCCTCTTTCACATCCTGAACATGAAAGTGGTTTTTCACATTGCCTCCAACATGATTTCCTTTGTCACCAGCCCAAAGGCAACCAGGCCAATCAACCATGGACTGAAATCTCCAAAACCATGAGCTAAAATAAACCTTTTGTCTTTATAAGTTCATTTTCTCAAGTATTTGTTAAAGTTACAGAAAAAGTGACTAACACAGATACTGTCCAATTTCAACTTTCAATATTTTTCTATTATGAAATATGAATTCTTTTAAAACTTCCTAATCTTGAGGCAGTCAAATGTGAAGAGCTGGTAGGGAAGGCCTTCCTGAGACTCACCAAAAAAACCCTGTCTGTATCCATTGATTCATCTGGGCAAGGATTAATAGGAAGAAAAGAACATCTGCTTCCAACCCAGTATAAAGTGAGCTTGCTATGACTAGGAGAAGAAAGACCATTCTATGATGATTGGAAATTTCCTCCAGTCTGAAAGTGAAGTGCCAAGGAAGTTGTCAGAAATTGGTTCTGTGCTGAGGAAAGAGAGCAGTCTAGATGGATGGAAGACAGGGAATAGGGCAGTGGGCATCATGCAAAGTCCCTAAAGCTGGAAAAGTCATGAAATTGTGTCAGAGAAATGGAAATTAACTCAACATGGTTGGACAGTTGGTTGCTTTATTCTTAGAGAAAACAAGATCATGGATTACAAAATTAGGATATTTACACTGGGACTGGAGAAAAAATTAGGCTTTGTACTAAGAGCAATTGCTTCAGCAATTCATTCACAATTAAAGAACGTTATCTCCTGTGGCTTAATTGAAGAACATTATCTCCCGTCAGATATTCACTTTCACCCAGTTATTTTCCTGCCCCTGCCTTTGTTTACCATTGTTTGTTTTTCTTTGTAACATTTAGCAAAGAAATATTTCCTTATCACCCAAGATTTTCCTTTCTTTTCCTCCCTTCCTGCCATCACGTTTTTTTCCTTCCATTCATCTCTTTGGATCTGTAATCATACTCACCGTTGCCATAACCAAGATATCTAAAATTTACACTTTCCCTTTGATCCCATAAAACTTAGCTCCTACTTCACTCATTACTCAGGAAACAACTTCAAGTTTACAGACATAAAAGTAGAACTGCTCTTTGATATGGATTTTCCATTCACTTGATGTCCTTTCATAACAAGTTATTGCTCTCACTTGTGGGGGTAGAGGGCAGTAAAATCACGTGTACCTCTCATGATAGCCACGCTCCTGTGGTCGTCACAGGGGCCACTTGCATCTATTACTTCAGCAAACACAGGTATTAGGCACAAGAAGGGGTAGAAAATATTTATAACCTGAAAAATAGTCCAAAGGACTATTAATTACAGTAATTACAGTAGAAATACACTCTGACTTTTCAAGACATATGTAGTCAAAAGTAGCACCTTATACTTTTATTAACAGAGATAGGAGGCAGACACTTTGTGATTTACTAACAATAATGATATTTAGGGTTCAATTTTACTTCCTTAACCTACAAGCTTGGTGTTCCATGTACTTAACCTGTACTTCACATGTACTTGTTCCAAGTACTTCACATGCATTCAATGAGTCAAAGATAGAAATAATTATCTCTCCTGTTCCCTTTCAGAACCTATTTATTTTCCTGTGCCCTGGCCCAGTCAATGATGCCACCATTAGACAGATGTTCAAATCCAGTAACTCTGTCTCCATTTAACACACAATGACCAAACTCTCTCTAATCACTATCCTAAATATATTTTGAATCTGCCTACTTCTTCACTGATGACCACTCTAGTCCAGAGTTCTCATGCCTTGAACAACCAGGACCAAAAGCCTCATAATGAACTTGTGCCTCCAGACGTAACCCTCCAACCCGCATCCCTCCATTTAGTCTGGGTGACTGTTCTCAAATGTAAACTGAGCATCTCCACAATCTTAGCTCCAGAGTTGACTAGGGACTTCTACTTGTTCTGTCTGGGTTCTCCTCCCAGCTTCCCATGGGAAAATATCTGCACCCTACTTTCTAACCTACTGCTATAAATTTTCTTATACTAATTTCAACATGTCAATCACTTTATCTCTCACTCTAAATACAATATTTTGCATTTTCTGGGTTCAATTTTTCAACGTTGTAGGTGATCATCTTTATTGAGAAAATATAGACTACTTTAGTATTTTTCCTTATACCCATCACATAGTAAAGTTCTCCTTTAGCAAGTGTCTGTATGTACATGCTTAAATGGTGGGTTCGTGCATGATTCGTGTAGTTTGTCAAGAACACTGGCCCCAGGAAATGATGTAACTGATTTTAAAGCCTAGGTCTAAAACAAGTCATGTGATCCTAGACAAAGGTCCTCATTTCTCTAAAGTTCACTCCCTTCTATGTTAGGAGATGTGAATAACTGAGTGAATAGCTCAGACAAAAGCCTACCCATGAGTCACACTGACATGACACAACTGGGAAGAAATAGGCAGAAGAGACTGGGAAGCCACACACAATTCCCCCAAGGCCTCCCCAGGTTCAGAGGAGGCCTGTTTAATTGGGCGTGGACGGGCGTTCCCTGGAAAGGGACCCTGCCCATGTCTAACACCAACTTTTTCCTTGTAGGGACTGCAGGAAAATAGCTTCATGTGACTGGAGAAAATCCAACCTGATCTTGGAAGTGTGCTACTTATGAGGATTTGCAGCCAAAATTTTGCAGCTGAATGCTTGTGCTGATAGCACCTGAGCCCTTTCTTCTGAGGGCAAGAAAGCCAGTGCTGCCAGCTAGCAATTCCTTTGCCAGGCAACTCAAAGCAAGCTCTCTGGCTCATTCAGCAGTTCTGTTTATCTCCTCTTACTCTTGCCTGAAATGGTGAAATTCATACTTCCACTTCACTGGATTGTGGGGACTAAACCAAATAGTCTCTGACAAGCAATAACTGTTCAATAAATGACAGCCACATAGTACCTTATATAATAAAATTATATTTTTGCAAGACTAGTGTTGTGAGTAGATGGAGAATGAATATGATGGTGACATATACAAGAAATTAAAGTCCATTTGCTCAAATACTTTCCTACAAGGTCCTTATACCCACCCACTCTTGGATTCATTTCAGGTTGCTTATGAGTATATTTTTTCAGTAAGTGTATGACTTTTTCTCCTTTAATGATAATTTAAAATTATACAATCATCATTTTACGTTGACTGCAGTTATCATCTACAGGTGACTATTTTTGAGCTTAAAATCACATTAACACTCAATGCTGAGCCACTGAGGAAAGGACATTCACTAAATGTGTAAGCAGTGTACTCACTCCAAAGTCAGCAAAAAGAATGTTCCACAAAGTCCAAATCCCGGAAAACAAGGGGACAATGGAGTCATCCCAAGTTATGCGGCAACAGAGAACACAGTGAACCTTTCACTATTTTATGCATATCATGAGCAGTGTCCAGAAAACAACATTGAATTTATGGCCAAGATCGAATACTTAAGTATGTCAAATTTTGCAAATTGTTTAATATCTCTAAGACTCATGTTCCTCTTGTCAAACAAGTGGTTTTAATGATTAAATTAGGAAATAAATTTAAAAAACTCACACATGACACACAATAATGGCTAACTCTTATCATGCTGTGCTAAATAAATGTTTTGGAAGATGGAGGCTGACATCAACCTGAGAATGTACAAGAAACATATTTTGAAATTTATTTTGCTAATTTTCCATTACATGTCACGAGCTTTGTTATATTCTGTGACTCAAAGACAAATAAGATTGACTGAATTCTAGGTTCAAGAATCTTAGTTAGCATGAGATTATTCTTTAAATTGTTTTTCCGAATGTGATAATTGTGAAGTGAGAAGCTAACATATAACTGGAGAAGCTAAGCCGCGTAATTGAAGCCAAGAAAGCCAGCAGTTCAGTTGGGCAGATGGTGAGACGTAAGCTGTCCAGTGGAATCCAACAGCTCTGCAATCCAGCAGCTGGAGAGGGCAAAAGCTTGAGTCCAGGGGTTGGCTGCCAACCCAGTTCTGCCACTTCCTGTCTATGTGGCATGAGCAAGTCAACCACTCTAAAGTTAGCTATCTCGTTTGCAAAATGGAGAAATAGAACAGTGTAGTTACCTAGAAATTTATTTGGGTTCTTCTGAGTAATCATAAACTGTATAGTATAGTGTATATAATAACCATTCAAGAACATACAGTAAGTACTCAGACAATATTTTTCTATTCATAAAATTAATGCTGTTAATATTACTATTTCTAATTAATATTAACAGCAAATTAATGCTGCTACTACTACTATTTCTAATTCTATTATTATTATTATTGTTGCTGTCATCATTGTCATTACCACTCTGAAGTCACTAGAGGGAACATAAGGAGTTTCCTGATTGTTTGACAGCAGAGTTGGGTACCAGAAACATCACTATCCAAGGACCTGAGCAATATGGTACAATATGTACAATATGGTGTCTCTGTCTGACAGAGCTTAAACAACTTTAAGTCACTTGACTTCTCTACAATGTGCTTCCCTTTTTTGTAAAAAAAAAAAAAGTAGAGCAGCATCTATTGGGGATTACATCACAAAGTGATAGAATATGTGTGAAAAAAACTTCAGAATGCCTAAAAAAATAAATGTTTATTAAAGGAAATGAGGTTGTGACATTGAAAAGTCCCAGTTCTTCACTTGATACTTCCATGTACTAGTTGTGAGGTACCAGGCAAATTACTGAACTCCCCAAACCTCAGACTGTTCATCTGGTAATTGTAGATCATATTAACTAACACATTGTTCTATAATAAAAGATCATCTAACAGGATGCTGTGGCTTGAGGTGGACTATCAATAACGCTTAGATCCCTTGCACACAAAAAGATATAATAAAATGCCTCATTAAAAGGAGACTAAGTGAAATCTGTGGTTTCTACCTTTTTATGTGAAAATATTTCAAACACATTTTATATTCTGGCAGTGGTCTTTACTTTTCTATTAATTTATGCCGAAGGCATAGCATATTTAAAAATAAATTGCATGACATTTTATTTTTAGTCTAGAGAGAAAAACATTTTTTTGGTTTTGTAACAGTTGAATGGTTATACTAAATGCACTACTATCTCTCTTATTAAGTTTAAGGCATCTACAAATATAACCCCTTAGGGAAAGCTCTTACATTTGAAGATTAAGATCTAATCGATAATATTAGATTTGGAAAAAATGTATTCAAATAGGTCTACAAATATTTATCTACAAACATATATCTATCCCTGTATCATCCACCTGTGTATCCACAAAATGCTTTCATCTCTGAATTAAAAAGGTTAAAGTTGAACAATAAAGTAAATATTCATATGTAGAGGTACAAAAAAACCTTCCACAAATGTCATCCTTGTCTTTATATATCTAAAAACTCAATTTCACTTTATATTTTAGCTTTTCAACATCACCTCTGATGTCCATTTCAGTACGTTGGAGAAACAAGCACTTACGGTATGCACAACCAAACACTTCAATTCGCATTCCAATTCTGCCCTTGGGGTTCCATTCTAGAGGGATGAAGCGTAGAAATCTGGCTTTGATTGAAGGCTGGAGCCGATAGTACACTACACTGTCTGCATTTGCATTCCCTGAAAAACCCTAGAAGAAAAGGGAAAGAAAGAAATCAATATATCTGGAGAATATCCATCTCACTTTGTTACCTATAATGTCTCTGAGCAATGTATGATTTACTTTTTCACTATGAAAAGTGCCATCGTCTTTAACAAAAACATATTAAGAGTTCTTCTATAATGTCTTTTTATCATAGAAGTTACTATTGCCTCAACTTTTTGTTAAGAGTGGTTTAAATTCCAATATACCTGCTAAATGAGCTTTTGACTATGTGTAATATCCTCAAAAATGATTCCTTCTGTAAAATGCAGATTAAACATAAAAGTGCATCATGCCTGTGGCTGTTATGGTGATAGCACCGAAATTCAAGAAAAAACTGAAAGGCTGTTGTACAATTCAGCCAAGAAGTCGCTCATATCCTTCCTGACTGGGTGAAGTTATGACATGTTCCAGCCGTATCACTGTCTCATGTACTCACAAACAAAAGCATCCCCAGTAATGAGGTAGAACTACTCTGCAATAACAGGCTGCTGAGCTTCATCTGTACGCTGCCCAGTACAGTACTGAACATGGCTAAGGGAAACTGGGGACAATAAGAATTTGAAAAGTCCTGTAATTAGACTTACAGTTTCTAAAATTCAAAAGCTAGAGAGACCTTCAGAATGATGCTGAGCCGGCATGGGCAAATTGCAGATGAGGAAATAAAAGGTCAGAAAGGTGAAGAAAACCTCTGGTGTTTGCAAAACCATTATACAGCAAGGGCAGGAGCTGGGTCCTTTCCAGAATATCAGCAGGCATTACCTGACACAGCTCACCTGCGAACCCGACATGCTACAGCACTCCACACCTAAGCCACTTTAATTTTCCCCTGCGTGACACATTTCAGATATGTAGAAGTCAGCAAGAGGCAGTAGTTTTCAATAATTTCATTTTTATTTCTCCCCCTCACTCTCCTCTAGTTCTTTCTATTCCTCTTCTTCCTCTTTCTCTAACTGCAAAATAAGCATTTATAGGAGCCATATGAGGAACAGCACACATATGCAGGCTCATGGTAGGTTCCTCTGCCGTGACCAAATCATTAAGACAGCCTTAAGTGAGTGGGCACAGACAAACACTTTAGGAGCCCTAAGGCCCGGGGATTCTGTTCCTTTGCATGCTTTTCTTTATATTTTGCAAATGTCCCATTTGCATCTATTCAAAATATTGTCTAATACATTCAAAATGAAAGTCGAGTGTTTCATAAGCAACTCAATTTGATTCCCCCGAATAATCAATTCTCTGCACCTCCCACTCCCCTTATATTCAATTTTCAGGTTTATATACCACCAGCACATCTGTGATGGCACCTCCAAATTATATCCAAATATGGACATCTCTCTGTCTTGGTTACTTTCTCAATGCTGAGACACAAAAACCAACATCCACAATTTAAAGAAGAAAAGATTTATTTTGTCTCACACCTCCCAACATCACACACAGCTATAAACCCATCAGGGAACTAATTCAGTATCACACAGCCATGATCCAGTGCCACACAGGCATGAGCCAGTGTCACACAGCCATGATAAGTAACCTCCTAAAGCCCCACCCTTGAGTCCATGAGGCCTTGGGAAGACATTAGATATAAACCAGAACAGTGTTCATCTCATCTATGACCACCACAAAGTAGTGTCTCAAGAACTACCTCAAGAGACTCTTCTTGCTTGTGTCCATTCTTCTGCCCAGCTACCACCACCCATGTCCTCAATCTCTTCCCCTATGAATGGCCAGGAACATACATGAAATCAAATTAAACTATGCTGCCCCACAGCTTGCTTCACTCTTAAAATCCAAACTCCTCACCTAAGCATAATGTTGTCCACTGAATTTAACCACATTGCTCTCTCCTCCATGCACAAGCTGCACTGAACTCCATCAAGGGCTTCTGCACCAGTAGTTGACTCTGTTCTAAAAATTCTTCCCCAGGTCCTTGTGCAGTCATCTCACTCAGTCATTGCAAGTCTTAGCTAAAATATTAACACTCAAAAGGGCTTTTCTCAACCTTGTTTCTAAAATAGTGAACCTGGCACCTCTATATAGATCTTCCTATTTTATCTTCTTCATATTTTTAATTATTTTGGGAGGAAGTCGTTGTTTGTTTATTACTTGTTGGTTCATTCATAGTATCCTACTAGAAGGTAGGTATCACTAAAGCAGGGACCTTTACTGCCTTCCATCCAAAATACTAAGAACACTCCATGGCCCATGCTGGCTCTCTATAATTGACGCTCATTGGATGCTTATGTTTGAAAAAGACCTGGATGAAAAACCCGGTTCACAACTACACAACCTCTCGAGAACAGCCTCATGCGACTGTATACTATATCACTAAGACAAGGATAGTTACCAGTATATCTCAGGTTTGGTCACAAAAATATCTTCTTCCCCATTTTTTTAAAAAATCATCATTGTTGATTTTTATTATTGTTGTTTTACAGAACACAATGATAAAATAATGTTTTACAGAAAATAAACAAGAACAGCATTGAATCCCACAGATATCTCGACTCTAATAATCAAAACTTTATAGAAAGTTTCATCTTGTTCTGTTAGTTTTTTTTATTTTAAAGAAAAAAAAAACATTAAAAAAATGGTGCAAAATTTCAAAATTAGATTGTCACACAGTAACAGTGGTTAGTATATTGCAGATTGTTATCCTCAAAATAGAAGATATTTTTTACTGAAGGCTTGGTAAGAAAGATTACACGTATTCTACATTGCCCTGCCTAGCACACTGTCTCCCAATTCCATCTTTGCAGCCCTGGACTCTGTTTTGTAGAAATTCATAACATTTGCCTGAAAATTTGATGTCCACTTATTTTCATTGTTCTTTCGGATTGGTTGGTTGATGTCGGGTGCTGCTTCTCAATCTTAGATTGCACATTAAAACTTCCAATGCCCAGACCCTGGGTATGGTGTGCATACAGGCACGTGAGTGTGTGTGTGTGTGTGTGTGTGTGTGTGTGTGTGTGTGTGTGTGTGCATGCATGTGTGCATGTGTTTACAAGCCCTCCACATCAGGGAAGTGTACATCCAGGGTTGTGTATTCAGTCCGCAGACATCCAAATCTAATCTATAGCAACATGCTGTCTAATCAGATCTCACACTTTTGATTCTATTTCCTGGGTGCCACTGGCGGACTAATACATTCCCTAATTATGATTCCTTGCCAAGTGAACAGCTGGATGATTAATTATATAACACTTCAGAGGATCTCACTCTTTTTCAGAATTAATGTAAGTTCATGGATTTCGATAGATGTCACTGCAGTGATTTCAGCACCTCAAGGGAGTGGAGAGAAAAGATGCGCGGTGGGGAGACAGCCAGCAGCAAACAGAGGAGCATCTGCCTGCGAATGGCAACCTTTTGCTTTTTTCCTGATTGATGTCTAAGTAAACTGAATTCTGACATCATAAAGAAGAAATATAAAAAGTATGTTTTGTGTAATTAATAAAAATATCTTCATTGGCACATTCAAAACTTTTAGCAGTTATTCTTCTGGAATTGTGAAGTTGTAGATCTGGGACTTTCAGTACATTTCAGCCAAATCTGGATTTTTAAATGAGCATGTAGTAACTATATAAAACTTCATAAAGTAAAGCAAGACAGGGATATAGGACATAAGTACGTTGATACAGTAGACAAAAAGCATCAGTTTGGACCTCGCGGGGTATCTTAAACTCTTAATGCCACTGTCATTTTGGAAAAATATGCATTCTGATTATTTATTCAATTAAACTAACTTACAAGATTTAGACTGATTCTGTTTGAGCTTTTAATATTTAAGGGGAAAATATTCAGTGTTTGTAAATGAGGCATGAGGTTGATGCTGGATTACTTCGCAAGTGAAAAGTCCAAAGCATGCTACTGAGCAACTGTATTTCTTTTGCTTAGGAGACTTTCACCCAATTGGTGATTTAGATTTTTCATATACAGTAACAATTGGTAAGGAAATGCATGGGTTTAAATGTGTCCTTTTCTCTAAAGACATTATTACACAAAGATTTATGTCTCCCTTTAAAGATTTTTCATTGTAGTTATGTCAGTATTAATTGAGGCACTTGTTCAAAAAAGGCAGATTTCTGAGTCCCTGAGCTCACAGATGAAAAGGGTAAAGGCTGGAATTAGTACTTCATGTGCACACCAAATTCATTTTATGTGTGTGGTCTTTGACTCTACACAATCTTGTCTGTGGATAAATATCAGTCTTTTCTCTCAGCCCATTTAATACCAAAACTTAGAGAAGAAAGTTTTGGAAAGGATTCACTAGGGTTAACCTCAAAGAAAGAAGTTAGTAACTTTGGGGTTGTTAAAAGAAAATATCATAAGCTGAGTAGCTTATAAAACAGACAGTTATGCCTCATAGCTCTATTTCTAAAAGCTAGAAAGCCTAAGGTCAAGAGTCTCGCTAACTCCATGTCTGATGAGTTCCCATTTCCAAGTTCCTAGAATGCTATCTTCTTACAGTGTTCTCACACAGTAGAAGGGGGAAAGTAGCTCATATGGGCTTTAGAGATGGTGAGACCTCTCTCCCAAAAGTTCTTTCTTTCTCATAATACAATTGCTTTGAAGGTTAGGATTTCAGCAAAGAGGCTGGGCAGAAAGCAACATAGAGGTAGCTCTAACAGCAGATGTGTTCTACATTATCAGCTTAACTGTCTTCAACGTGAGTTTGTGGCTCAGTGTCAGGCAGAGCTGAAAGGTAAGTTGGGCTTTAATATTTGCAATAACCCTGTCAAACAGTTATTTTTGTCCCCACTTTACAATTGAGGAAAATGAAAATTATAGAGGTTATGCACCTAAAGTCACAGAACTACAAAGTGGCGAAGAAGGAATTTAATTCCAGGCTTGTCTGGCTGTAAAACCCATAATTGAGCTAAGTCATCAAAAGGCCTCATTCCAACAGCACACGAAAGTAAATAACCTACCCTGGAGGAAATGTGATATATTATCTGCAGCTATTTTGCTTTTTCTTATAATTTCTTTTTAAAAATCATTTATGCATTTGAGAATAATGAAACTTGGAATAGTGTTGAACTGGGACTCAGCTCTTCCAACTCACTTTTATAGACAAGAAGATTATTCTATTAAGCTTTTCAATTTCTCAAGATTATTGGAGTAGGATAAAAAAAGACAAGTGTTCAATAATCAGTAATACTCTTGCAGTGGGAGAGTAATCTCATAGAACATAAAAGATATGTCATTATATCATAGAATATATAAAATATCTGGAAGGTTTTGTGTCTTATGCAATAAAATCAAAAGCCTTAAATATATGTTTTTTTCTATTATACCAAATGATTTTTAAACTTAAGGAGGTGTCTATAAATGATTTAGAAATGTACTCTAATGAAAGTAATTTATAGAGTTAATGAATTAAAGTTTCTCTCAGGACTTGGAGATTTTCCTTAGTGATTCTAATGTTTATAAAGAAGTATAATAACACTAATTTCTTTTTCAAAATATTGATTGAACAACTTGTGTATAAAGGCCACGTCATATAAAGATTACTCATATGGCAATTCATAAGAAGTTCTAAAACATTGCTATAAGAAATATGGTATCAGTTATCTATAGTTACATAGCAAACTCTGTAAATGCATATCAATCAGCCCATCTTCAACCAAAATAAACAGCAACATCAGTAGAAACTCAACATAATAAAGGCAAGCAGACACGAAAATCCTTATCATGATTGATCTCTTTTATTGTGAGGATTTTAGTGACCTACATGTAACCTAAACATGACCTGTTTTCCAACAATTCATTTTGACATAGTCAGCTAACATACAGCTACTAAATAAATCTTAGCGACACATTGACAAAGAAAAATTACTTCTTTATGATATCAGTTATAAATCTTTCCTAAATGTATCTCCCAAGAAATTGTTTAGTGTGGAAAGCACAAAAGAAAAGCAAAGGAAAAAATAAGTAACTACAAAATGAGGAAATTGCTAATACTGACCCAGACAAAAATAAATTTTAAACATATTAAAAATATTATATCTAGAAATTTTATGTGTGAATGCAATTACTTTGTTGTAATAAAGAAACTGTGATGACAATCTAGTAATTTAAAGTTTTGATCTTCAAATATAGTAAACCTCAAGTTTCAAAATAAAAGAGAATTTTATTAATATAAAGTTAGGTTCTACACAATACACAATGTATTAATCATTATTACTCTCCTGTTATCTTGTTTAGAAATTGTATATCATTGTTTTTATTGTTTCATCTCTTCAAAATCAAAAAACACAAATGTACTATAGTTTACCTAATGCCAAAAGAGCATTTTTCTTCTAAAAAAAATGATAGCATCAGTTTCTAACACCCAGCAGAAAAAAACTGAATATCATAATAGTATTTCTGGAATGGGCAGGCAACAATTTTGTTTTTGTTTCTTGCAGTATAGGAGGCCAAACCCAGGGCCTTATGTGTGCTAAGCAAGTGCTCAACCACTGAGCTATTCCCTAACCCAGATCATCCAATTGTGAACAACAGTTCAGAGGAATGCCAGCCACTGTATTAGAACCTATGGAGTTACAAGGTTGTAAAATATATGATTTAGATTCTTTAAAAACAGAAAGGCCTGAATTCTCCAGACACAAAGATCATTTGACAAGCAGAGCAAAAGCATTGTGAAAGATACAATCTTGGCTGTGATCCATAATTATTGTTGAAACACAGCAATAAATCATTCTTTGCAAGCACATGGACAGGTCATAAAGCTTACATTTATATGAGGGTATTACGGATGCATTTTTGTGGTAGACTAAATTTTTATCAAGATAGAAAATTTTTAACCACTAAAAAAAATCATATTATTAGACTAGGAAATTCTGGGCAAACCCCCAGTGGAATATAATATGGGGGTTAATAAGCTAAAAAGACAGTAACACATTAAGCAATCATGATGTGTAGAACAAGAAAACCCCAAAGGTGTCGTTGTTGTTGTTGTTGTTGTTGTTGTTTTGTTTCTGTTTTACATTTGGGGGCTCTTTCTGTTTAGAACTGAGTAAGATTCCTTACGAAGAGAAACACAAACAGAGTAGCCTACTTGACAATTTCACTGGAACGGGGATAAAATTTTAGTTCCACATCCTAAGGATGAGAATGTACAGTGCTATAGTTTTCTACAGGTTTCCTGTCAATCCAGAAGATCCACAGTTTAGCATAAGAGATACAAATGCAGGAGCCCTTATAGATTAGACATCAGTTTTCTATTTTCTCAATCTGTGAAATTATAGCAAGGTGATCAGTGAGGTGTCATACTCCTTGTTGTACAAAGAAGTAAATGAAAATACTCCCTGTAGAAAGATACTTTTCTATGACCTAATCGTTTTTTCTTTTAAAATGTCCTACATACTATAAAAAATATATCAGCAAAGACTTGTCTTAAAGAGAAACTTACTAGCTTGAATACACACATGCATATGGTGTGACCAAAATATACAGCCACTATCAAATATTTTTTTACAAGTTTCACAACAGAAACACACATTGACATTTGTCCTGAGTGTCTTTAAGATGTGTGATCAAAAATGTGGTGAATGCTGCTGTCAAATGTCATCCCAGGGAAAAGCAGGCTTGGAAAAGTGTTACCGTCTGTCTTCATTCACCTTCTTCATGGGGTCTGGCACAGTGTGACTGAGTTCTTCCTCAAATCAAAATGACCATAAAATTGAATAAACAGTTTGACTCAATGCAACTAAAAACACTGACAAAAGAGGAATGCCAGAACTGCTTCAGAAAGCAGCAAAACAAGGGCTAAAAGAGTTCAAAGATGAATATTTTGAGGTAGATTAATGGCAATGTGTCTTTTACCTTGTTAAATATTTTTAAATTATCTCTCCCTCCATTCCTCTTTCTTTTTCAACCTATGTCCTTGAACAATGGACTCCTGTTGATACCTTTCCCCTCACATGAGAAGGGAGAACTTGGGAGTAAAAAGTAAAATTCAATGACTTTTTTCAGATCCATCAGAGAATTAAGGTTTCATTGTGCTAGAGAATGAATCGTATCCTCTCAAAATTCAAACATGAAGCTCTGTGCACAATGTGATGAAAGAGAGGTGATTAATTTTTCGGTGAGGTCATGGCAGTGGGGCATCTACCAGACAATTAGTGTTAAAACCAACCAGAGAGATCAGACCTCTCTCTCTGTCTCCTGTCTCCTGTCTCCTGTCTCTGTCTCTGTCTCTCTCTGTCTCTCTCTCTCTCTCTCTCTCTCTCTCTCTCTCTCTCTCGCTGCATCACTTGACGGTATCAGGAAAGCCAATATCTGCTACCTAAAATGAAGACCCTACCCAGGAACTCAGTCAGCTAGTGCCCTGGCCTTAGAATTCTCAGCCTCCAAAACTGTGAGAAATAAATGTCTGTGCTTAAGCCACACTGTCTGTGGTCTTCTGTTGTAGTAGCCTGACAAAGGGCTGCACTGAAACCCAGAGGCACAAGATCACACAGAGAATTTCAGCCAAGATCTGAGTACCTGGAATAGAAGCCACACTTGCCCCAAATTGACAGGAACACTTGTATAGTGATTTTGACAGACTTCTGACTGGACACTAGCAGAAGAGTGAGAAATTCCACAAGATCACATTGACAGAGGCGCCTTCATATAACCAGGAGCCCTGCCATATTTTCTGAGGACCAGAGATACCCCCCTGGTTCACCAAGGACACAAGAGAGGAAATTACAGTGAAATATGCCCAGAGAATCCTTAGAAATAAAAGACTACTGCTCTGAGAGAAAAAGGCTTTTCTGGAGCCTGTTCTAACTGAGTAAGAGTCTGTTTCCTTCTCTATAGCTTCCTAAGCCTTCCCATCTCAGCTGAATGGAACAGAGTCAACAGGAGTCAGTCCTCCCAGGAAACAGACTAGAAACTCAGGAGTCAGACAAGGGCAGGAGAGAAAAAAAAAAACTAGAGAAACACTTAATGAAGTTCACAATTCTGAGCCAGTACCAGATACGTAATTGGGTAGTACAGAACACTCCCCTCCCTCAGTGGAACTCCAACACGATCAGAGTGGATAGTGCTTGAAAGAACTGCAAAGGACAGATTGTCTCCCAAGAAGATTCTCAAGCCAAAAAAAAAAAGCAAACAAGGCAGAGAATCAGTTTTAAGCCAAGAGTGTGGATCCTAAGGTACCTACAGCTAACATTAAAGGCAGCTCAAGTCCTGAGCAGATCAACATAAATCCTGACACTAATCATCTGCTGGACACAGCACATCTGGTTTTTAACAACAAAAAAATTATAAGGTATGCTAAAAGATAGGAAAAAATAGCTGAAAAGCCAAAATAATAATCCAAAGAGGACTCATATAAACCACAGATGTTGGGATTATAAGACTGCATTTAAGGCAACTATGATTAATATTGTATGAGTTGTAATGGAAAAAGTGGTCTACATAAGAAGAACAGATGGGTAATATAAACAGAAAGATGAAAACTCTAAGAAATAGCCAAAGGAACATGTTAGAAATTTTAAAAATTACGTAATAGAAATGAAGAAGACCTTTCATAGGCACAGTAATGTATTCAACACAGCTAAGGGAAAAATCAATAAGCTTAAAGGTAAGAAAATACTAACTTCCCACACTGTAATGCAAAAAGAATGAGAGCAGAAGTGGACACCCAAGAATGTTGGGGCTGTTACAAAATTTTAACATGTGCAAGTGAAATAACACAAGGGAGAAAGAGGAAGTGAAGAAAAATAAATATCTGAAGTAATAATTGCCAATAACTCTCCAAAATTAATGACAGATACCAACCTATAGATTCAGGAGACTCAGAAAAATAACAAGTTAAAAAAATAAAAATGATACTAAAACAGAAAAACTAAAGACAAAGGAAACATTTTCAAAACCAAGAGGAAAAATTAGAAAAACAGAATGTGTCTCAACTTGTTCAGTGGTGTAAGTATAACCTTAGTATCAAACTCAGACAAAGGAAATTTCAGGAAGAAAAAACAAAAGCCAATGTCACTCCTAGACCCAATAATCTTTTAAAATAGTTGTAAAATAATTATAGAACAAATAAATATAAGAAAAATGGTAACAACTTACACCTCAATAAAATTTATTCTAGGAATGGAAGGATTGCTTAATATTTAAAGATTGTTCACTATAACTAATGATGTTAAAGAAAACATGGTCTGCTCAACAGATACGAAAGAACACTGGGTAAAATTCAATATCCACACATGATTTTAACTCAGGCAAGTAGAAAATTTCTAAATCTGCAAAGGGTATCGACAAAAATCTCACAGCAAGCATCACAGATAATAGAAAATGCTGACAGCTGATTAGAGTTTGGAAATGAGACCAGTGTATTCCACATAGATCTCTTCATTCAGCATGTAGTGAGTATTCTAATCAGTGCAACAGGCACCAAAAATATTTAACAGGTAATAAGTATTGAAAGGAAAAAAGAAAACTGCCATTACTCAGAGATTGCCCAATGGTACATGCAAAGAATTTTGAAAAATCTATAAAGTGTATTTATTAAGCTTGCTGAATGAAAATCTACACATCAAATGAAATTTTAAAATGACATTATTTATTCTAGTATCAAACTACATTATTTACTCTGAAAAAGTATTCATGAAATATATTCAAGATCTCTATTAGAAAGTTATTAAATTTCATTGATAGAAATTTTAAAAGACTCATACTGTAAAAGACTATTAAAGAGATATTAATCTTCCCCAAATTAATATTTAGATTTGGTAAATAAAAATCAAAGAAGAGTACATGGGTCTCTAAGTGTACAAATATATAAGCTAGTTATAAATTTTATGTGAAAATACAAAAGGACAGGAATGATCTAAATATGTTCAAATAAAAATTGTATGATTTTTAAAAATTTGATATGAAGTTTTATGCTGCTATTAAAAAATAAAATGTCATGTTGGCAAAAAATTACAAATAATCCTGAAAGATTCAAATGTATGGACAACTTCTTTTTTTTTTACAAATGGGTATAGATATTTTAAATACATAATACTGGGTCAGTTGGATATCAACATTAGGAAAAGAAAGAAAAAAATCTAAAAATGAAGGTCTATCTCTACATTAAATCATCTGCAGAGAAAATTCCAGAAAGATTACAGACATAACTAGGAAAGGCAAAAAAATAAAGTCACTAAACAATAACATAGCTGAATATCTTCATAACTTTGAGGATCACAATTGATTTCTTAAGCATGATATAAAGAGACTGTTATAAAAGGAAACTGATCATTCTTACTATTAGAATATAGTAAGAATTTCTGTTCATCTAAAGATGATGTAAGGAAAAGTGCCACCAACTAGAGAAGACATATTTTTCACTATCCAGAATAAGAGAGAATTACAAATCAATATGAAATAGACAAAAGCAACGTCTAAATAACTAACAAATCCACAAAACAGTTTCCAACCTTGTTGGTCATGGGGAACATTATAAATTAAAACCACAATGTGAGAGTTCTTCACATCAACCAGGATGGCTAAAACTAAGAAAAATAATGAAATGCTAAAACAAATGGAAAGTGATAATATCAAGAGTTATCAAGAAGGTGGAATGGAGGTTTGGGTGAATTGCAATGGTAGAGCACATGTTTAGTAGAATCTGAAGACTTGGTGTTAATCTCCTATTATTTTGTTTCAAAATTTTATATCATCTTTTTTTCTTTTTCTTTTTAAAATAAAATAAAAGAATCTTTGGGTTCAGTTTTCAGCACCATAAAATGTAAATTTTTCAACAGTAGTTTAACACATGGTTGGTAAGAGTGTGAGTATAATAACCATAAAAAATTATTTTACAATTTCCATGAAACATATACATATTTTACACATTGGCAATTCCACAAAATATAATATACCCAACAGAAAAACAGGAAGTTTCCCAAGTTCCAAAAGACTACACATCAATGTTGTTGAAGTAATACCCATAATAGTCCCAAGGTAAAATTCACTAGTCGAATTGTAGAGTAGATAAATAAACTGGGGTATATTTGTATACCCCAGAATAATGACATATTCTGAAGCAAGGAAAATAAATCAATTAAGCTGTATGCAATAAAATAGACGCATTTCATGTACATAATATTAACCTAAGAAGTCAGGTGTCAAAATTTCACATTGCATGATTTGTCTTGCATCTAATTCAAAACAGGCAAAATTAAGCTACAGCATTAGAAGTTATGATGGTGATTATTTGGGGGCAAGAGAGAAGTACTGTATAACATCCAGAAAGGGAATGAAACAGGGGATTAAGATACTATAATATCCTTAATCTTGGTAATACTTACATATTCTTTTTGATAATTCAATGAACTGTGCAGATATGCCTTTCCTTTTTTCTGGATGTGTGTTGTACTTTGGTATCAAGGGTAAAATGAAAATAACCAAATCATGCTAACTATGAAAAAGAAATATATCCTTAAACATTTTAAAAGCTAGTTCGGTGAAAACAAGTTTTAAAATTTTACGTGGATTTATCCGAAAGCAACAAGACATTGAAAGATACTTCATTAAAATTAGATTTTTCACTTTTGTGCATTTCTATAGATCATTAAGAAAACCTGAGAAAAAACCTTTCAACTTTAGATTTTAGATATCATATAATTTATCATGCATTATACCATAAAGAGCTCCATTAACATCTTTAATTTTACCATTAATATTACAAAGAAAAGTGGCATTCTTATGACCATTATCATTAAAATAACTATTGTTCAGAGCTGAAAGAATACTACCGAGTTCCTCCTTGAGGGCATTAAGAAATTTAAAGTAAATCATTCCTCACCCACCTCTACATTCTATTAATGTTTTATGCAGTCATTCTAATACATTGATTGGCCTTCAGAGTGCTTCAGAGTGTCATTTACTTATTAAATAGATTGCTAATCATTTTCTCAAGTGGAAACTTAAATATGTGGAAATAGGCTCAAGAAATCAACCAATCTTTCCAACTAGAGTAAAGTAAAATATCGGTTTTATTGTATTGAATTTGAAAAACTGGAATGTTTAGAAAGTTTAGGTCTCTCTTCATTGGTGTCAAGAGCTCTCATTTCAGACTCTGAGCCATACTGCTATTCAATATTATTAAAGTATATCATTACATTACTGTAGATTTCCTATAATTAAATACTTAAGCATTTTTAGCTGCTGACTATCATATCTCCATGTAGGTCTCCAGTCCACTCTCACAGAAGCTGGAAACTGGTAAAAGTAAGTAAACTCTGAGCTGTGCCCAACTGCAACATTGAGACTTAGCAGGTACAAAGATTAATTGTTCTTCTTAAAGTTGCTGCCAACTTTAAATTTTGCCAAATAGTTTTAGAATCCACAGACTAAAATACATTGCTATATTGCTTTGGCTTGTTTGACCCTGAGATTCTGTAAAAATTTGGAAATACCATTAAGTATAAAGTCGTTGAAGACTACTTTAGTAATAATGTAATTAGGGAGTAAAAATATGCAGGCTTTCTTAACATTGTTCATCAAAGAGACAAACTTGTCTGTCCTGTGGGAACAGAGAGTGAATAAATGCATGCAAGAGATATTGAGTTAGAGAGGCCGATGCAAAATTTCATTTCAATCAATAATAACACCTGCCTACTTGCATTGCTTTTTGAAATACTGCCAGGTGCAACAAAACAACAAAAGCAACCAGTAAATATTTCACATACCCATGGGTGGTTTGATAGAGATAAATGGAACAAATACAGAAAAGGCAAATGTTTTAATGCATGTGCTCCATTTTTAATGCTAAGATGCCTGAGATTTGGGGAATACTTTACCAAACACACATGACACAAACTTACTTATTTCCTGTTCAAACAAAATAAATTTTTTTATCTTGGCAGACAGCTTTTATCAAGCACCAACAATCAATATTCACACAAGAAGTGAATTGTTAAGATTGTCTTTACCCTGTCTCCATAAAGAGAAGTTAAAGATGCTGTCTTAGTTACTTTTTTGTTGCTGAGACAAAATACCCAATGCTCAAATTTAAAGGAGGAAAGTTTTATTTCGGCTCAGTGTGTGGAGGATTCAGTCCACAGTCAGCTGACTCTGAGGTAGGCAGCCTGGCAGAGGGGCATCACAGAGGAGAAACACTTCACAGCACAGAAGGAAAGGGACAGTAAAAAAAGCAACAGCAAGCTTGCACGGCTTCTTTCTGTCCCTTTATATTCCATCCAGACTACAAACCCACTCATCAGTGCCACCCATACCCTTTATCCACACCCTTAATCCTAGCATTACACCTTAATCCAACCACATTTGAAACTCACCACCTATGACCACAAGAGAGTTTGGGGTACATCTAGAGACAGCCATAACAGATCCCATCCAAAGCTTTGAACTGGAGACTTCAGTGGCAATCTGGAAAAAAAAAAAAAAAAGACCACCCCAACTCTAATAATAGATGGAATCAATCACTTACCAGCAAAGAGTTCCATGAGAGATATTATTAAAGCTCCATTTCTCTATCTATAAATTAGAGATTTTGTTTCCAAATTTGAAGAACAAAGTAAGTTAAAGAGATTAACTTCTGCCTCTTTCATGCTAAGTCTGTAGTGGTGGTTGTTGCGTAGCGATTAAGTTTTCACCAACAACACACACTCAGACACTTCTGTGAGTCTGAATCGCATTATTTGGTCTTAAAATTGAGTTGCCCAAACTAGATAACTGAAAGACAAATAACAACTTTTTAACACATTCACAAGGCTGTAATTTGTACGTTTCACTGCAGGCAGCTCTGAAGCTCCAGTGTCACCTGCATGATGGTCCTGCCAGGCAGCATGGGACAGTCCTGTCCAGCAGATCAGGCCAGCTGGTATGTGTTAAGTGTACACTGACCAAAGTGACAACTTCAGTTGGAAAATAAAGCTAAAAAATACACATTAGTATGTGGTTGACTTTTTAAAATTTTATGTTCTTTTTTTTGTTTTTGTGTTTTCATGATGCTGGGGATTGAATTTGAGGGCTCAGTATATACTAGGTAAGTGCTCTGACACTGAGCAACATGCCTAGCTCCTTGAGGACACTGTTAACCTCCAGACAAAAGATATTTCAAAGGCTGTTTCCTAAGAAAGTTGCCTCAACAAAATAGTTTTAATTTCTTTAATGCAGAGTTTTATTTCCTTCTTAACTATTTTGCCTTTGCATATAAATTTTGGAAAATTATACTTCCGTTGATGTAATCACAGCACCGTGCAACAACAAAAGGTCCCTAAATATCCATACTGTCGCTGTTTCACTGCAACCAAGATTGGTTGATTAACATTTGAAAAATACTTCAAAGGTGCCTCAATTTTAAGAGAGATAACTTTTATAGGTATCTATATGCATCCTCTGAAGTCAGATTTTAAAAGACGTTGCATGTGGTTTTAATGATGTTATATAAGTATTTTAATTTAAACTTTGCTTACTTGAATTTTAAGAAGTTGCATTGTTTATAATATTTCAAATAACCACAAGTATTTTTATAAGGAACCAGATAAAATGTCTGGCTGATGTCTACAAACAAACTAAAATGAATCCATCTGAGGGCAAATTCTACTAGAATTCCAGTTACACAGTGTTAGGTTTATTATTTTACATTTCAATGATGTTTATTTTTATACCACATGTAGTGTAATATCTATCATTCTCTACATTCAAATTTTCCTTTGAATCTTTCCAAAATGGTCACAAAGTCTTAGGTCACCAGTATAAGAAGAATGAACAAAGAAATAACAGACACAATGACTAAGCTGGCTTTGTTCCCTCAGGTCTAAAATCACAGCTGTCTGATAGTAATCAGCATCTTCCCTGAACACATACCCCTTTAGCAGTTCCTCATGGAGTTACATCTTGACAAAGTGCAGACAGTGGGGAGGTCATTTTGCACAGAGTACAAGGAAGGATAGCCTCTGAAGCCAGCAGCTCTTCCTGTGAAACTCTGTATTTCTTATGACAGTGGCATCTTTGGAAGCTTATAGTTTTTATTTGTGTATTAAGTATGGTAATATGCAATTTGCTAACTAATCAAAGTTTGAAAAACCAACTAGATATTTGATAATGCAAAGGAACTACTGCGAAGTTCATAAGTTCTATTCTAAGAAAAACTCTTAACTTTCAGAGATTTATACTGTGATATTTAAGCATGAAAGATGGATACATTTAGAATTTGCTTCAAAATAATGCAGGCAATAAATGATGTATGAGGGACATACTTGGGACAGGACTGGCCACAGATGGATAGTTGTCGGAACCAGAGAATGGACCTAAGGCATTTTGCCAGGCTATTATCTTGTATGCATGGAGTAAGTATAGCAGTGATTGTTACAAAAATTAACCAAATTGCTATTCATAAGCAACTTATCATATTGATAATCTAATATTTTCCTTTATAATCTTTTTTACTTATTATAGGTGTGTATTTTGAAAATGTCCTGTTGGCAAACACGATGTATGCAGTTACCGCCATAGCTCTTGGTGAATCACAAAAACATGTCTTATTTAGTAATCAAGATGGATTATGCTTGATAAAATTGTCTTTTTCTTATGTAAAATGGTATATCAGGTATACAAAAATGTTTAACTTGGGAACATGTGACTGTTATCCATATGTTTCCAAAGTTATTTAGAAATTGATCATACTAAAAGTTGCGACTCCATATTTTATTTGACTTATCAATTACATGGTCAGATCTAAACTGCCACAGACAAAGAGCAATTATAACATATGTTTGGCTTTAAGGTGGTCTCTAAAATAACATAACCTAGTGTTATATTTGATAACGAGGAGTAAGTGTTAAGAGTCAGTCATGCTGAAAAATGCACAATTTTTGCACAATTCTGTGTGCTAAAAGCTCACTATTAAGTGTATTAAAACAATCTCTGAATTCTGTGTCATTTTCTATTCAGAATTCAAGAAATTAAGTTAGCTTAGTTAGAAACATGCATTTTATCATAAATTCCTTTTAAATGTATCTATTTTAATTGCCATGTAGTAATTATATACATGTTTGCATTTGTGTATATATATGTGGCACAGTGCTATGTTTGGATTATGCATGTATTGTAGAAAGATGCAATCATGCTAATTAACATATCTATCCCTCATTAATTATCAGTGTTTTGTGGTAAAAACATCAAAAAACCTATTCTTTGAGCAATTTTGAAATATACAATAGTTTTCCTATGTTTGTTATGAAATTCTTTATCACAACATCATGGAGTTCTGGTGATCTCAAAGTGTAAGTGCTTGTATAAAATAATTCACAGTTCTCATACCAAGCATCACATTTTTATGTGTCTTCATTATGCTAAGCAATTTCACATATTATTTATTTAATTCTCACAAAAATTTTGACAGAACCTTGTATAGACACAACATGATGAACAATTTGGAGAGTTCATCAGATTTCCAAACTCTACTGTGTACTGAGAAATTCTAAGACAGCATTTTAAGCTGTTTCACTTAAAATAGTTAAGTAATCCACTTAAATAGAATGATGTAGAAAGAAATACACTAGAGAACATTGATTATTTTTTTTAATAACACGACTGGCTTCTTTCCATCAAAGAGCTCACCATTATATAGCAGATTAGGGGTGAGTTTAAGATCCATGGAGAGAAGGAGAAGACGGCGATTGATAGACAACAGGATACAGAGCCTCCCCTGAGAGAGACAACGCATGCGGTAATAAATACCCTGGAGAGGTCCGACCTAGGAAGAAACTAAAGGCAAAAGAGCTGGTCAAACACGCAGTCTCAGGGTACATTGCAGAGGATGAGATTAGTGGCCACAGTGCTCTCCAGCCGCCTGAATTTGCACCGCTGCCACCACAACTGACTGGAGTGGCCCGAGCTCACCCAACCACAACCCGCTGTGACTGGCCAGAATGGCCGAGCCCTCTGGAGCACTCAAAATAAGGCTGCTGCGACTAACCAGCCACTCTGGAGACAGAAGTTGGCGAGCCAATGGAGAACAGAGCCAACTGCACTTAAGATGACAAGATCCACTAGAATATCCACTCTGGTTTGATGATCACCTGCCTTTGAAGTTTTATACTGTCTACAATGTTTTGTTTTTACTAATATTGTTATGTACTGCTATATTCAATTATATTGCTATATTCAAATATGCCTGATGATATAGACAATTCTATTGAAGATAATTAGAGACAACACAATAACCATTGTAGATCACCTTGTACTGTGGTTTTATATGACTTTTGGTTTCATGTTTTTATAGGAATTTGTTTTGTTTTATCTTGCTATGTTTTGTGTTTCGTTCTAATACAGAAAGGATAGCAATACATATAAAGACTCATGCATGCATAGTTGTTTACAGTCTCACTGTTTATATGTCTACTTTGCATGCTTTAATTTTGTAACTTGAGCAACTATTTCTAAGAGGACAATATGTAATTTATCAACTAGAGAGTTCTTACTGTTTATCTTTTTTTTAAATTCTGTATTATTTATATCCTTTTCCTGTTTTTTCTCTTTAAATAAAAAAATAAATAAATAAAATCCATGGATTTGTGTAATTCATCTTCAGCTAAGAATATATTTTTAAATTACTTTCTTAATGTTAAAATATGCTTTTTATTAGTGTATCTTTTGTTTTAATTTTAGTTTTTAAATTTTTATTTTTAATTGCACAAGAAATAACTAAACCATGTGCTTACAGGGTACAATGCATTGTAGATTTCCAAATTGCTCAGAGTACATTTTAAATGTTTTCATCACAAGGAAATTATAAGGTGTGACATGATGCATATGTTAATTAGCCCTATTTGATAATTCCACAATGTACACTGGTATCAAACATCACAGTGCACACCAATATGGGCTCTTGCACAGGTCAGATATAAAACAAACTCTTAAGCACACAAGCTTGGTTGTTTTCTCCATCTGTAACATAATAGTAATACCCAGATTACAGGCTGCAGAAAGATATTGCTACCGAAAGTGTTAATTCTCTGTGGAGCAGCACAAATACTGCATATATTATGATTAAGCACATCAGCTAACACTAAGATATGTTAGCATATCTAAGCCCATTTGATTAAGATAACTTTTAATTAATACTATACATTTTTAAACATACTCAATTACTTTCAAGTCCATGGCACTAAAATATAATTAACCTGGCACATGCACTTGATGGAATATTATGAAGCAATTAACATGTTGATTTTTGCAGACTATTGGAAAATTAGCATGCTCTCTTTATTACTTAAGCATGACACATGATTGTGTGATTAGTATACTGATAAAGTAATTCAGAGTTAGGCCTAATACAAGAAAAAAATGCAACAAGCTTTTATAACGGTCTCGTTTAAGTGATGAGATTTTAGATTTATTTTTTAACTTCCTTTACTTAGAAATTTCTAATAATATGAGTATAATAATTACATAAAATGATAAACCAAAAGGAAATAACAAAGTAAGTTCTTCAGGTATTGTTAGTTATTTCCTTTACCAAAATTCCCTCATCCTACATATGATCAATGGAATAAATTCTCTTCATCTCCATCAGTGTGGGTTCCAGTAAAGTTGTAAAACTATCCCCAAAATGAATGCTGAGTACTGACAACTTTCTTGTAACCCAAATTTCTAAATATTTTCTAAATTTGCCTTTTGAGAAATCATATTTTTCATTAAATTCAAGAATAATAACAAATACAGTTAATTCATTTCAAGAGCTTGCTATTTTGTGGACCAAGTATGGACTACTGTGCATGCATTATCTAGTGTCATGGCCTTTCTATGAAAGGTAGGTCACTTTTCTGGCCTATGTGTTCATCAATAGGTGAATGGATAAAGAAAATGTGGTATTTATGCAAATTGGAGTAGTACTGTGCCATAAAGGATAAAGTTGAGTGATTTGTAAGAAAATGGATACAGAATGTTAAGTGAAATAAATCAGACACACGAGCTTAAATATCACGTGGTTTCTCTCATATGAGAAATCCAACATATAAATAAAGAACAAAATAAAAGGCTTATAATAAGAAATAGAAAGATGAACCTTTTGTAAATGCACAGGAGATCAAGTCATGGAGAAAAGGGCAAGGGAGGAGGAGGAAAAGGGAATGAAAAGAGAAGTGAAATGTGGTATGTACATGTACCAACTCCCACAAGGGATGTATTGCTACGTATTGCAAGCATGTGCTAATAAAAGTAAAAACTGGAAAAAAGGTCACATTTCTTCATTTTGTAGAGGCGAGAACTGGCATTTAGAGAGATGAAGTGACTCATCCAAGCTCACAAGATTAGCAAGATGAGACAAGAAAAACAAACAAGTATACACACGTCCAAAATTATTACTCGGAAAGATGGTAATGTGTCACATTGTGAGCTAAAAGCTAGCAAAAGTCAAAAAGCCTGAGAGTGCTGTAGGTTGGCATGGATATGAGACGCGGGATGTGGGAACATGCACATATTGCTGGTGGGAGTGTAGGTTAGTGTAACTATTCTTGAGGGCACCCTTGCACTGTGGAGTACGACGCTGTGTGTGTGTGTGTGTGTGTGTGTGTGCGCAGTGGTTGTGTGCAGGGAGCTGTCTGCAGTGTAGCAGCTAAGGGTGAAGGAACCGGAGAGCCATGGCTAAGAAAGTGTGTCAGTGAGGTGGGCTGGAGGCATGGGATGCAGCACCCTCCGATACTTAACAGGTGTTTGGGATGCTTTCTATATGTTCTCAGTGTCTGAGAAACTGCACCACATGAGCTCCAAGGGTTCTTCCAGCACAAAATCAACCTCTCTTTCCCTCTCTCTCTCTCTCTTTCTGTTTCTCCCTCCCTCTCTCTCTCTCCTGTCTTTTGCCCCCTTATTCCTATAATGCTGCCATTACACAACCATGGAATTTTATTTATGAACGATAGATTCATGAGTTGTCTGTAACACTGGTATTATATGGTTCGGCCTTAGTATTTCTTCCTACCTACTGCTACCATTCGTATGTAACACTTTCTTTATATTCTGTTTCTACCAGTGCATCATAATAAACTTGAACTTTCCCACTCTATATCTGATGTGTGCTGCACCCACTTTCTGACACTTCTTTCCCTTCTGCTTGTGTGCTTTTCACCCTGCGCTCCTTGGAGAGGGAGAAAACAGCCTCCCTCTCTGTTAATGCCACTGTCATTAACATTGTACCCTTTGCAATGTAACCCTTTTCTCCAGAATATGGATTTTGATAGTTCAGTGATCTCTAGCTTCCTCCTGACTAACAGAAGTAAACCATATGAACCATAAAACTACCTCTGAAAAAGAGGAGAGTTTGAAGTGTCCGGATCTACTGAGCTCTCTCACTCTCCATCAACTGAAATATATTCATCATGTTGGCGAAGCATCACTCTGGGAAAAGGCAAGTAACCATGGCCTGGAGGAAACAGGGGCTGTTAGTTTTGACTGGGGAGAAGACATAAAGGGATGAATTGAACTTTGGGCACTTTTCAAAATAGGGAGATATGAATGATGCATCACAAAGGATTCCCTGCATATGACACTGCCTGGGGCTCCTTTTGGAATAACACACATTGTTAATTGAATGAATAAACATTTAAATACATACCAAAATATTTAAATGTAACTTCAATTAAAGTAATCTATTTCAAAGTAGAATTTATGTTTCAATAAGTGAAAACTTTCATTAAGAAAGTCATTTAAATATGCTTAGAATTTAGGGGGAAGAAGATAGGAAGAAAAAGGCCTATGCACAATCCATCACTAGAAATCAGCAGAGAGTTGAACGATTTCGCCACCTGTTTATAGTTTATCTATGAAATCATTTTATAACTGTAGCTTAATACCCATATATATCATTTCTTCCATTTTTATTAATTAGCACTTGGAAGACATATTTTCTCTTCTCGTATTCCCAGACAATATGAGGTACGTACACATGGTTGTGTATTCTGGCAAATCCAACCTTTCCAATTTCAGCAAAAGTATAGGATAAAGCATCTGTGATTTACACAATAAACCCCATTTAAATAGACAATATTTAAATAAATTGCTTAAGGTCAATTTAAAAAATCAGTAAACATCCCTGACCAACTCTATTCTACTACCAACATCAGAGTCTCTCATGATGAATGTCAGTGAAAAGACGGATTTGAAAGCTACACATTTTCTCATGAATTTTCACAAGTTATAGAAGCCAGAGCTTTCCACAATAAATAGGCATAACTTTTCTCCCTGCTCCACTTGATTTTTTTTCTTTGACTTGCCTGCTCATCCCCATGAAGAAGAATAACCAGAGGAAAAACAATCAGGGAAAGTATTAGACACACTAAAGTGCTCACAGTCTAATAGAGTTTGTTTCTGTTGGGAAAAATGAAATAAAGCAATTGTATTGACTATATTTTTCTCTGAACTCATTTAAGTCCCTAATGTTTGAGTTATTTTATTACTACTTGATATATCCAACAGTTCTCTGAAGAGGCATTGAGGGCTTCTAGAGTTTAGCAGACATTTACACAGCACAGAGAGCAGAAGTCTGTTCTTAGGGAACATGGAGATCCAGCCCAGGGCGCCTTACGGTCCTCTATGTGGGGCCCACACTGCGCATGAAACCTCCTTTATTCCTACAGCTACTGTGCCTTCACAAATGCTTTCCCTCTGCCAGGAAAACCCTCCACCTCATCACCCAGACTGAAGGCTTGTCTGAGTTCCATGAGTAGTTGGGGTGCTCTGTGCCATATCACCACGTATTTCAGTTCTTCTGCAGGTCTCTATTACCACTAAGTCCTGGGCACTGCGAAGCTCAGGACTTCATGGTACTCACCTCTACACACCCCGCCACAGACAATGGACTCCCAGGTTAGCACACCCTGACGACACGGAAAACACAACAACCCTGACGATAGTCCCAGTGTGGGTCACTACCTTTGTCACTGGGGTGAACAAAAATGCTAAATGAATGATATCACACAAAGTAGGGTTGGTTTGGTGACCCTTCCCCCCATTTCATGATACGATAAATGCTCTATTTGAGTATGACTGATCAATTCATCACATTTCCTGTGAAGTGTGTGTTGTAGGGTTTATCCACGGATATAAAAATGATGCTTGGTTGTTCTGAATAACCATAGCAACGGTACGGTAGGAATTTATAGGGATTCTTTTGCTTGATTTGTTTGTTGGCTTCATGGAAAATGCTGTCACTCCAGGAGAGAACCTGTGAGTGTTGTGTGTCAGGAACAGCTGATGTCAGAAGGAAAGTTAACAATCATGCTCATGAAAGCCATTTCACAGGCTGAGATTAAAATTTTTGGAATAAAATGGTAAGCTTTTGGTGTAAGATCCTATTTCTCAGATAAGGCGAAAAGCAGAAGCAACCCTGCAGTGGCCAGGGATAAAGCCAGAGTAGGTGGAGACTTGTGGGCCCCTCCCTCCCAGCTGCAGGAGCCGGCTCCTTTTCAACAGCCACCTAAAGGCGCAGGGACCCAGGCGCCCGAGAAAAGAACCTGTGCCCAGGTATCTGTGGACGCGTGCAAGCTTTTAAAATTCAAATTCTATGTTCGTTTGTTATTTCAAATAAGAGTTCCTCCCTAAGGACTTAACACTCAAAAAAAAATTACTTTTTTCTTTGTGTTTGACTAAGACACATTTCCCGAATGACAATTGATGTGCTTGAGCAGAGCCCGCAGTGTTTACCAGGAAATAAATCTCTGCACTCCGCATTGTCAGTAGACGTTTTTCCCCATTTCCTCAAGGACGTGTTCTAATCATTTTGAGTAGTCCTACGGTATTTAAAAAAAAAAATAATGAAGTAGAAAGTAGGTCTGCTGTGTGGTTCTTCCTACCTTTATTTCCCCAGTAACTATTTTTTTAAAAGACTCACATGGTAGGCTCTTAAGATCCTGGCTCAGGGCTTCCCAACAAGAACTTTGATTTCAGAACTACTACTGGGTCTCTGCCTTTTGCCTTCCTAAACATAACTCTCTGAAATAAATCAGAATCCTTTACTAACACTAATTTTGTCTAATACTTTGATGTCATATTATGTACGGACTTTGGAAATATAAGCCAAGTGCTGTGAAACAACGCTATTTGAACTTCAGTGTACACATGAATTAACTGGGAATCCTGCTCAAATGCAGATTCAGACTCAGGAGGCCTGGAGTGAGGTCTAAGATTCTGCACTTCTAACATGCTCCATCTCTGGTGATGCTGGTGCTGCTGGGCCCAGAACCAAATTAGAATAGCAAAGCTGCAAATCTGTGCCACCCAAGCATGGCACACACTGCAAACATCACATGGAAGGCTGGCCACAGCGCTATTTCTGGACTCCATTCCCTGAGGTTCTGACTAGGCAGATCTCAAGCAAAGTCTTATACACTGCATGGCTGATACTGATACTGCAAGTCATTAGATCAGACTTTGGAAAAGCAAGGAGGTAATCTGGATAAGTCATAAAATTCCAGGCTGATCTATTCTAGGCCAAGACATGGTTTGGGCATATCAGGACATTCAGAGAAATAAATGTTAGCATGCTTTGGAACATTTCCAAAAAATAGCAAGTTTTGTAAGACAGGCCCCAATTGGAAAGGTTGCTACTGGTAGAAAAGTCAATTAGAGGGTTTTAACTTTCTAGCAGGAAAGAATAAGAGATGTGAAACAAAGCCTATCTGAAGTGTTTACCACATGTGACTCTTCAAGATATGAAAGGGGACAGAGGAATCTTTACACTTGAGCCAACACTCACTGTGATTTACCGTCCACATGAATAGGCAGAAGCAAGGCATGGGAATTTTAAAAATACCAGATTCTAAATTTCAGGAAGATAAAGTCCCAGAAAAGGTTGGAAGAATTCAAATTAGCTGAGAGATGAGGAAGAGTAAGGCATAAGTTGCTTTGTCATGAAAAGGACAGAGATGGTCTTGAGCTGTCCAGCTACAATTTGGACTTTCCATTGGGGCCAACCTGGGTAATGTGACAATGAGAAGAAACAATGCCAGCTTGAAAGACGTTCAGCCTTTTGCACCTATTATTTATGGGGACAGAAGACAGAATGTTGAGTTGTAGCCCATAAGCAGCACCCCTGGCTGTGACAGTGTAATGAGCCAGGAAACACAAGGCTTCTTTCTCTCCAGGAAGCAATCACACAATCGAGGTTTAAAGAAACAGCCAAAAAATGTGGTATCCAGTCCACATTCTGGTCTTCAGAGTGTGGCTTGGCCCACACAGACCTCAAGGGCAAAGATGAGAAGAGAACCTGATGCCTTTAATACACTCACTCCAGTAGCAAGATAGGGCTGCTGTGGCAAGAAAGCCCTTGCCATTTCCAGTGCTCAGCTGGATTCCAGCTTCCAGCACTGTCACAGTTAGCAGGGCCTTTCTTGACCTGTTGCCCAGGAAGGAAAGAGGAGCCTTCCTGAAATGACTGAGCAGAGATGATGGATGTGCCCCCATTCCCTGCCCTTCAGGTGACACCGGAAGTACACCAGCTCCTAGAATCCGCCACTGGGATGAGACTCCATGTGCCCACATTGCACCCTGTATTTTCCTTCTCTGTGGACCACTCTCCTGGTCCCCTGATCTCTTGCTCTTGTTCCTTAGGATTGCCTTCCAAACAAATAACTTTTTTCAAAATACTTTTGTACTATGAATGGACTCAGGGCCTTCACACTGAACTATGCCAGCTCTTTGTTATTTCAAAACAGGATCTCATTACATTTCCAAGTTGCCCAGGCTGGGTTCAAATTCATAATCCTCCTGCCCCAGCCTACCATAATGCTGGAATTACAGGCATGTACCACTATACCCAGCTTGCATTCAAATTCTTGTCTCAGGTTCTCCTTCTGGAGGGGAACTGAAACTAAAACACATGAATGGGACATCATGTTACAAAAATTAGAATAGCTGAGGACAGAATAGATTTCCCCTGATGACTTCATGGGGTTCCCGTGAGCACCACTATGAGGCACTGGAGGGAGGAAATGCCCAAGCACAGCTGCAGAATGAACTCCATGACACTGATCTAGCTTAGCTTCTAAGGTACAGAGAAACCCAGAACAGGGTGAGTGGCCAGTGGAGATTTGTGCATGTGTGTAGTCATTTGGGTCTGAGCCTGTATCTACAGGGCCATATGGCACTATTTGCACAGCCTACAGAAGGCTTATTCCACTCATCGTGACTGGGAGCTGATTTCCCAACATTTGAGTTTCTCTAGTATCCAGAAACATCAGTTTTCTTTCCTTCCTTCCTTCAGATAATTTTGTAAACAGATAGATAGATAGATAGATATTCTATAGAATATGAGGCAGAGTTCTGTTGTAATAACATATTTTGGCTTATATACTTACATAAAATGTTAGGGACATTCTTGTAACATTATTTTCTTTTTATAACCTCTTTCTGTTGTTTTTTTCTAGACTTACTTTTAGGATACTAAATATTATCACATGAAGCATGACTTGTAAGATTCTACGCTGGAAGTAGATGGAGTATGTTGGGACACACTTGTCCTTAGAGACTGCCCAGGTTATAAGAATCGGAAAAGTCTGATTTCCTCTTCCTTAAATGTAAATGTCAATAAATAGCTGTGGGTTGATTAAGATTTAAGTGAAAAATGTTGATTATGTAAAATATATGAAACATTTCCTGATACAAAAGGCAAAAACTCAATAGGTATGTATTGCTATATCACAGGAAGTGATATTATTACATGTGAAATATTATTACACATAAGTCACAGTATCACCCATGCAATAAGTTCTGGACATCTTAAGTTTTTCTGCTTATTTTGGGTTCATCTGACCTTGTGAAAATTGACTGATACGTTTTTAAAAACCCTGGGAATTCATGTTGCTTCTTTCCCATGCTTCAAATCTATTTAATCAATAGTCAACTCAGTGCATGTTTCTAAAGATTTCAAAACCACTATATCACTGCCACCAGTTGGAAAGAATGGATTTTGTTGTACAAAGGAAAATTGTTTTTTCGTTGTTTTTTTTAAATTTTGATTATTACACCAATGTTTGAAAAACGCTGACTTCCTAGCAGAGTGAATTCCTGCAGTACAGGAAGCTGCTGCCGTCTGAGCATGGATACAGTGAACAGCAGTGCGGTAATGAACTCTTTGGGAAAATGTCTCAGTAATGTTGCTGACACCAAAAGATGCTGATTTAGCTAAAGCTATAGAGTGGGAACATATACAGTAATCGCTGCTTCCCTACATCTACTGGGGACTTTCATGTATCTTTTCTAGTAGCAACTGACAGTAAAGCAAAAACAAAAAACTCTTCACTTTGAAGCCAAATAACCTGGCAAACACTTATTAATGACAAATATTCAAATAATACTGGGCTTCAGGGAAGGGAAACATGTTAAATGAAATATTTTTGCTAGTCTAGAAACAAAGGAGAGAAGGCTACATCCCTGCTGTGTGTTCATCATGGTCACCATAAATGAAACTCTGAAGTGTTAGATATGCTAATGACCTTGAACTGGTCACTATCCAATGCATACATGAATCAAAACATCACAGCACACCTCATGAATATGCACAACTATTTTATAAGCCAATCAAAAATTTAAATGATAACAATCTTAAAAACAATGGTGTTTTCAGTGCTCACAGTCCTTCATATTTACCGAGCATCATACACATACAAGGTGTACCCAAGTACTCCACGTCTTCTCATTCCATCCTGCAACAGCACACTCCTCTGTATCTCCGCCACTATTAAATCATATTGGCTGAAAAAAATGCAATCCAGATTTTGTCTATGTTCAATGGTTCTTAAAACAACATTAATTTTCATCACTTCATTGCTAGATTATTTCATGAACATTAATTCTAAAGTTTCAGAGGGCAATTTTCTGTTTTTTAGTACTGTGAAATTGATCCTACCATATTTTACCTTTGTGCACCAATTACAAAACTTTCAGAAATACAGAAATACTACTTAGTCTAACATTTATAAATATATAAAGTATTAATTTATCTCACACTCAAACATGACAAAACAGTAAGAGAAAATCAATTATTTTGGGTCTAATGCAGGATAGACTATTGGTTGCAAAGGATTTACAAAATCAGTCCATGGTTTTTATGAGTAGCTGTCAAATTATATAGTGAAACTGAAAGACTGACAGTGAGTTCTCTGAGAATACCAGCTTTAATCCTCACTGTGATATTCGATGTTTACATATAAACATTCATGGCTGTGAGTCTTAATGGATTTTCAAAATTTATAATATCACTTATTAGACTATAAATGCCACTTGATGGGTGTATTAATTTTCTGTGGCATGGATGTGTACCAAATTACCGAAAATTTGTGACTTTGAACACAAATGAATTGTTTTATGGCTCTACAGGCCAAGCCTGACACAAGTCTCACCGGGCTAGATCAAGATCTCAAATCAGGTTCCGCACCTTTTAGAAGTTCTCTAGGAAATGCTCCATTTCTTTGCCATTTAAAAGTTGCAGAGGCTGCACAAATTCCTTGACTCGTGGCCCTTCCTCTCTTTTCAAAGCCAATAATAGCAGGTTGACTCATTTTCAGACTGCTGGAGTTTAATCTCAGCCCACAGCCACTTCTCTCTCTGAATCTCCCTTTCAGCCATCTCTGACTTTTGAGGCTCCTTATCAAATGCCCCTGTCAATTCCAGGGTCCTATATTTGCTCCAGCATCAGCTGAAGAGCAGCCTATGTCCTATAAGCAATCTTCTTTCCCTTTCTTCATGTAAAAAAAATATCCACAGGTCTCAAGATCAAGGATGTAGATGTTTTTGGCAAGGCGTTCTGTTTACCAAAGCGGGAAGGGGACATATGGTGCTAATGACATGGATTCATTTATTATGTGTAAATATTCCTCGGTACCTACTATGTCTCCAGAACCAACTCAGGCTCTGGAAAACATAATGCAGACCTGGTCTTTATCTTTGAGAGAGCCTACATTTTAAATTTTAGTCTTATTAACACCTGAGCACAAGTGACACAAATTGAATTTTTAAAAAATTACCACTGACAAGGTAGGAGGCAGTTTCTAAGAGAAAAAAAAAATTTCACTTTACTATTTTTCCTGAGGCAAGTTCTGTAAATAGATTATTAAAGTCGTGGAAAGAATATACCAGAGCTAGTGACCCATATAGTATTTTTTTAGGCAAACAGAAAATTAGAGCTAACTCTCACTATTCACAGATTCTGTGTTTGTGAATTCACCTACTAGCTAAAATTTATACACAAAATCAATACACTAGGTGCTCTTCGTGGTCATTATGGACATGTCAAAAGCAGTGAAAATTTCTAGTTACCCTAAGCAACAGCAACTATCATTATTTGATAATTTATTGTTTTTAGAGGTTTTATGACAACTATGTAGCAGACATAACAAGAACCAGCCATATTCACTGTGTACCTCTCAATGTTTTCAGTAAATCTAGAAAAGTCTGGAGTAAGTACCAAGGCAAATCAACAAAATACATTATAATGCGATAGGAGTATCTTTAAAGATTTATAATTATACCGCTAATGTATCAGCTTTTACATACATTATAAGTTGCACCTGTCAGATGCCAGAATAATTCATATGTATAGGATCACTGTATTTATGCGTTAGACTATTTTTCCTTAAAAATATATTGTGGCTAGCTGAATAGTGACTGTAAAGGATTGATTTTTTTAAAATTCCAAGTACACACTTCAAACGCAACTCGTGTATTGAAAGATGTTTTTCCCTACTGTTCTTAATTTTCTGATTTTAACCTCTTACTAAGTAGTTGGGGGGAACAGAGCTATAAATCCAGATACAGATAGACTATAGGAAAATAAAACCTTGTTTGAAAATGTGTCATCACATGTGCTTGTGAAATTATTTTTGAAAGCCTTGACAAATGCCGATGAGATGGTTTAGCTGTCACTATGAAGCGTGGTTAACATAACCACCTCCAGTCACCTGCTATGCGTGTCCTCCAAGAGGAGTGAGGAAATCTACTGCTTGGTAGTCACCAGAGAGATTTATTTATCCATCACTGCTTCTCAAGCACAAATGGGCTATTAAAAAAACAAGTCATCCACATCTCAGTGGTCACACTACATGCATGGGCAAGGGGTCAGGTATAGTTTAGGCTAAGTCTGGAGATGCAGAAGGAAGCTACTATGACCACTGTCCTTACCGTCCCTCCTTTCTCCATTTCTTCTCTTTTTCTTCCTAAGAAAGCCTGTTAGGATTGATACATTGTGTCAATTTGAGAAGTTTAGAAGTTTAACTAAGAGACTCAGCAGGGGACCAGGATCCTCACTTTGTAAACATCCTGAGCCTGTGCAAGAGTAGGGCACAGAAATTTTGTAATTGCTACACCTGCCCTGAAGTGATAGCCTGCTTACAATATAAAAGAGGAGAAGAGGCTTTCTCTCCCCTTTTTTGCTCTTGTTGCTTTTGCTGTCTTCTACCACCATGAACTGTTGCTCCCCTGACATGCCTCCCTGCCTTGGAGCCAGCTAATTATGACCTGAAACCTCCACAAACTGTGAGCTAAATAAACCTATTCTTCTTTAATTGTGGGCATCAGATATTTTGTCTCAGTAACAAGAGAAAAGTAACCAAGGTAAATCCCTTCTCTCCTTTTGTTTCTTTGCAGGAACAAACCTTTATGTTTTCCCCCTCTTCTCACTCCCAGTGAGATTGCTCCTGTATAAATTGCCTAAGCCCTCGCTTGGACAGCACCCTTTCAACCCTGACTGTGGCAACTAATTTCACATTGATCTTGATACTTCACTGCACGTGGTCCTCATGATGCTCATTATTGTCAGCCTTAACTTATTGCAAATAAAATTGGTCTGTGTCAGACTGGGAATTCTAGCTACTAAAACAGAGGGGAAAACATATATCTGTCATGCAATTTTTTTTTTTTATTTTCAACATTTCCAAACATATACTCAACCAGAGAGAGTAGAATAAAATACTCACACACCTCCAGCTTCAAAGGTTGTTGAGTCATGGCCAACAGTATTTCCCTTACACCTACGCTCCTTCTCAGTCTATCATTTCACTCATTACTTTAAATTCAGACCCAGACAGAATAGTATAATGTGAATTAACTTTTATCAAAAGCACTTCATTATAACACTTAACATTTTATAATAGTTTTGTAGAATGTTCAACATCCTGCATGGGTGATTTAAATCCTGACAGTGTATTGCATGTATGTTTGCCCCTGTGTATAATATTGTTCCAGACAAGCCATCAGAAGTATCCAGTTGACTGCTGTTTCCCTCATATCTCTTTTTAATTAAGAATCATGTCCCCTTTTACTTTCTTTAAATCTGTCTATTTAAAAAATAACAGCCATTCATCCTATAAAATTTCTCAGAATGTGCTGCTTGCTTCTTTATGGTATCATATGATAAGTTCTTCTGTTCCTATCTTTCTCAAAAATCAGTAGTCAGCCTTGGTCTTTGGGCTTACGTTGACTTAGCTTTGACTTTTCATCAAGAATCCTTCAATGGGCACTTTACATACTTCTGTTAATAGGTACATAATACTTGCGTGCCTCTATTTTTACAATATTAATCATCACAAATATTCTTGGAATAGATTATTTCACTTGAGTTTATCAAATGGTGATAATCTGATTCTGACACTCCTTTCCTTATCATCTTTAAAAAAAACTTCCTTTCATCAGTTATTTGGTTGCCCTGAGCTACAGTTTAATCAGCAAAAATAGAATAGCTACTTGATTTTCCTTTTATGAACCAATGTTCAGAATAATGTGTTGATTCTCTAGCATCCTCCAATAATGATGGTATATTGGATCCTGAATGTTTAACTTACTTGACATTTCAAGCTATTTCTAGTATTATTTTTATTGATGTTCTAGTGATTTCTAGTTGGCCAGTGGAATCCTTTTTGACTTGACCTCTAGTCCTTTTGACAGTACTGTGATTGTCTTTAAATGCATCCTTACATTCTGGTATAAAATATCTCACATTTGTTTGGTGTATTTCATGTACCATGCAGGAATGAGGCATTTACACAAAGAAGTCCTAGGTCCTTTTAAAGAAACCTGTATTTGTAATTATAGATCTATGTGCTAGAAGAAATTATTTTTCCAAGTTTGGTCACAGTTTCTCAATAGAAAGAACAAGGAGATAACTCTATTTTCAAAAAAAAATACATTCACATAGTTCATACATCCAATTCAAATTCAGGAATGCAATATATTTATTTAGCTTCTTTGATTTAAGATTTGATTCTCTTTCTTACACTAAAAGTTATTATTTCTAATTATATTTAAATAATCACATAATTGATTTATCAGAATAAATTTTAGGGTCACAATAAAATATTTTAAATAAAAATTGCTATAACTAACAATATGTGATTGTCAAAGAAGTTTAGGGTTTTGGGGAGCAGTGGGATCTAAACTAGCAAAGATATACAGACAACTGTTTTAAATCATGTAAAATCTTTTCTGAGTATGTATGTCTTCAGCTTAACAGATTTGTTCCATTTTACTTTTGCTTCTTAGACATTGACTTTTTCATTTTCCTTAATTTTGGTGATTTTAAATCACAGATGTTCTTTATAGTCAAACCTAAAATACTTATATCCAGAAAAGCCCCACTTCCATCCATGTTCTGCCTCTCTCCTATACCAAAGGTAAGTGTTTTTATTTTTTTCCTGGTTATCTTCCCAATTATAGTCATACATTGGCACCCAATTGCCTTGAAACTCATTCAGTTTGGTATTTGACATATTTTGATGTGAAAATTTTATCCCACCACTCATCCTTTGTTTGTACTCAATGCACAAGCTAAAGCTTGTTAATGTGGATCGCCTCACAACTGACTACCTTTTCCAAAACAATTCAACAGGCCTCCCAGAACCAACATATGATGAGTACCAAGGTACCACTGCACTTCAAAGGTATAAGTAAAGATGCAAATATATGAGTATCCCCATTCCTTTTATTTAAGTAGATCGTATAGTCTACCCATATTCTTCCCCTTGTCTTATCACAGTGATTAAGCAAATGTGAAAACTAGACAGACATAAGCCATATGATAATCTTAACATGTTAATATTAACTCCAGACAAAGGTAGTAATTTCTTGAAGGAAGCAGAAATAGAGTCTTTGACATCCTGTAGTAAATTTTGGACCCCTTTCCAACCTAGCTTTTCACATATCACTGGCCCACTGCATTCTCCATGCACTAGCATAACTCCACTGCTTCTTACCATGGAGAGAGCTGAGCATTTCCGAGTCTCTCCTATGAAAACACTTGGGAAGGTAGAGGAACTCTGAGGCTGATGTATAATGGTTCAAGTACAAGCTCTGAAGACTCACTTTAAAGACCCGGCCTCCATCCAAAGGCTGCTGTGTTTTGGAGACTGTCAATTCACCAAAATAGACAAACACAAATACAAACTAGAATTCTTTAAAATTCAGCCCCTCTAAGGAAATACACTTGAGGGAAAATAGTGTGAAAGGATTGATAACTTTCTGAAAACATCTTTTTGAAAAAATAATTATAGGTAAATGATGATTTAAAAAATAGAGGAAAGATCCTGACTTGATACAGTACTATAAAGCCACAGTGATAAAATCAGCTTGGTACTGGCAAAGAAATAGACCTGAGGATCAATGGAACAGATTAGAAGATGCAAGAACAACTACAAAGACACTCAGCCACCTGATATTTGACAAAGGGGCTAAATATGTCCACTGGAAGAAGGATAGTCTCTTTAACAAATGGTGTTGGAAAAATTGGCTCTCCACATGCCCAAGACTGAAACTAGATCCAAGCCTATCACCATGCACAAAACTAAAGTCTAAATGGATCAAAGATCTCAACATTAAAACAGAAACACTAAATCTACTAGAAGACAAGGTAGGTAGAAGTCTTGGAGACATG